>VDCT01000044.1:0-580000 GCA_009763385.1 Coix lacryma-jobi var. lacryma-jobi
GGTAAATATGCTTAACGGCATTGCTGAACGTAACTGGTTCTGGGACAAGTCCAAGTGGTCTAGCCAGCTAAGATTACCAATGCTATCCGGTATGGAGCCTAATAATAATTGGTTTCCTTGCAGAAACAGTTGCTGTAGGCTGTTATTGAGCATGCCAATTTGAGCTGGTGGGATGTGTCCTGACAAGTCATTGCTGGAGACATCCAAGTACATCAGATTAGGCATCACTGTGATAGAGACTGGGATTGTCCCGGTGAGTAGGTTGCCAGGAAGAACTATCTCTTGAAGGCTAGTCAAGTTTGAAACTGTTGATGGAAGCCTACCGGTTAACATGTTGTAACCTGCGAGAAAATTATATAAATTTGTAGACATGTTTCCCATCTGCTCTGGAAGTTCTCCAGTGAAAGAGTTGTCACCTATGTCAAGGACCTCGAGCTTTGGACAATTGGAAAGGGAGGACAGGAAGTTAGTTAGATTCCCCTCTAAATTGTTGAGTGATGGACTAAGATAGCGCAAAGCCCGGATGCTCCCAAGCGTTGATGGTATTGAGCCTGACAACTGGTTGCTGTAGAGGCCTAGAAACGACGACAGCGCTCTGATAGATTTCCAATAGAAGCTGGAATTGGGCCAGTTAGCATATTTAGACCAAGGTTCAGTAAGGTAAGATGTGACAGATTGGTAAGAAAAGCTGGGATAGGGCCAACGAGATAGTTATCGCCCAATGATATAACGGTGAGGCGCGGTAGATGTGCCAACCAGGTTGGCACAACATCAGAGAAAGAGTTACCTGACAGATCGAGCTTCTCAAGGTGTACTGGCATGCTGCAAACCCTGATGGAACCCGACCTGCGAAGTTGTTTGTGTCGAGGGAAATCAGCTGCAGCATTGGAAGCCTGAAGCTGCCGTTGCTCGGAATCGGCCCTGTCAAATTGTTGTACGCGAATCCGACGGCCTGCAGCGACGACATGTTGAAGATGGCTGGGGGTACTATGCCGGAGAGCTGATTGGCTTGTAGGACCAGGTACTCGAGCAGTTGGTATGTGGCCAGTCAACATATTGGTTTGGATAGAAATTACCTCTAGGCTGGGCATATTCTGGAGCAATCCTGTTGGGATCGCCTGCGAGAGGCTGTTGCTGTCGAGGTTAAGGATCTCGAGCTTCGTGAGGTTTTGCATGGTATCAGGAATGGCGCCGGAGAGGCCGTTTCCGAGAAGGAGAAGGACCTTAAGACGACGTAGCTGACCAAGATGAGCAGTAAGGCTGGTGTTGGACAGGTCGAGCAGGGAAAGGAAAGAAAGGTTACCTAGGCCGGTGTGGGCTGAGAGCTCCTTGCAGGGGCACGTCCGGCAAGGACATGGCCGTGACACGCTGGCGCCGCCGGCTGCATGTGATGCCAACCCATCTGCAGAAGGACACATTGTTCGAATTCGTCCAGCTGCTGGCAAGGATGCCAGCAGGATCAGAGAGCTGGGATTTGAATGCCAGCAGCGCAGCGAGGTCGTCTTCACTGCCGCTGCTGCCTTTGCTCTGACTGGAATAGGGAGAGGAATTATTAGAAGCCATTGCTTGCGCTAGTCCTGACGGCAAGACGTTGGTGAGTAATGCCATCAAGACCAAGCTGCAAGCAGCGGCCATTGGACCGACCTTGCTAATCCTAGTCTCTTACAGACAAGTGCTGTGAGGGTGTTGTCGTCTATGACTCTATGACATGCATGTCTATGAATATATACACTTCCGGTATTTATATATGCGTGGACGCCTGGTTGTTGTAGGAACTCTGCAATGACCTTCTCGTCCACTTTTGGAACGATTGGACTGATATGCGGAAAGCATCGTTGTCCAGCACAATTTCTTTGAACGCACCACCACACGGAACACCGTAAGCAAATTTGATCCTTCAATAATTTTGCAGTAGCCTTTTTTGTTCCAGAAATATGCAGTGGAAAGGGACGCTAGCTAGTCGGCTTTGGCAAAGTTGTACACGCTACTCCGTACAAGACATTCAAAAACCGTTTGTATTGGGCTCTTTGAACCGACAAAAGTAAAACTGTTGTGATGATGAGCCGGTAGAATCACTACCGGCACTACCGGAAAAACTCACTTTGCCGAGTGCCAAATTAAAAAATACTCGGAAAAAAAAACACTCGGCAAAGAAATTCTTTGCCGAGAGCTCTTTGCCAAGTGTTTTTTTGGCACTCGACAAAGAAACTTCTTTGCCAAGTATTTTTTTTACACTTGACAAAGAGCCCTTTACCGAATATTTTTTTACACCCGACAAAGTCAATTTTCAATTCACATTTTGAAGTAGTAAATTAATCCAAATGAAAAAAATTTCAACTACAAAGCTTATCAAGATGAATAATTTTTATTTTGGTGATTTCTTCATTTGACAAACTTAAAATAAATTTGTTCATAAATCTTACATATCTCTCCGGTAGTTTATGAAACTACAAAAGTAATATATAAGATTTATGAATAATATTAGAACTATAATGTCGGATGCATAAATGGTCAAACAACCAAAAGAAACTTTGTAGATCTTGAGGAGTTATGAAAGTTTGTAGTTGACAACTTTTTAATTTGAAGTCATCTAGTTATGCAAAACTGCGTCCGAATTCGAAAAATTTAAAATTCGAATTTTCAAAAGATCTCGGATGGAGAAATGACGAAAAATAAAAGTTGTAGATCTCGAAATGTTATGAAACTTTGTAGTTGACAACTTTTTGGTTTGAAATCATTTTGTGCAAAACCGTAAGCAAATTTGATCCTTCAATAATTTTGAAGTAGCCTTTTTTGTTCCAGAAATATGCAGTGGAAAGGGACGCTAGTCGGCTTTGGCAAAGTTGTACATAGACCCCAACAAACCAGATTAAGAATGACCTCATCATCATGTCAAAATGCTCAAATATTATGTCCATGTGAACAGCCCTGCCCATATGTTAGTCGTAGTATTATATTACTAACGGGTAATGCTATGTTACTTCTTTCACTTATTATATTAGGAGGAGTAATACCTTAAATAAATCTAAAACTTTCCTCAAATCCTCTCATCACAGAGGCACCCTTCCTTTTGGGCAGGTGACCCTTTGTATATTTTAACATAAAATTGTATATAGTTCTATTCATGTTTCATATACTGAATTGATAAAATATTGACTAATCAAATCACCTAGATTCACATCATGTCATGTCTAAAACTGTAAAATAAAAAGATCTCTCAATTAGATCAAGAAAATAGACTTTTATAATTATTTTAATATTTATGTCTCAAACTAGGTTTACTAAGAAAATATATTTCATAATTAATTTAATGATACTTATTTTGTATCATAATGCTAGTACTTTTTATGTAACTATATATGGTCAAACTTCAAATCATTTGACTCATTGAAAAGTGAGGATTGAATTCTTTTGTAGACGAAGAGAGTATCTAAATTACCAACACCTACCATTATGATGGATAATTCAAAATAATCCTTCAAGTTTAAACATAAACTAGAAGTATACCCCGCGCGTTGTCGCGGGATTGTCTTAAAAAATTATGTTATATACATCACATTACTGTATAATATTATGTATACTCTCGTATGTGTCTCTCTCTCTCTCTGTATATATATATATATATATATATATATATATATATATATATATATAAAATACTAATATTAACCAATATGACAAATAACTCATTATCCATACATAAGTTGTAACTCTTACACCCTCCGTCCTAAAAATACACATCTCCTTTTATATATATATATATATATATAATACTAATATTAACCAATATGACAAATAACTCATTATCCATACATAAGTTGTAACTCTTACACCCTCCGTCCTAAAAATACACATCTCCTTTTTCGATGAATTAATCAATTTCAAGTTGGATTGGATTTGTAAAAAAACCCCATCAAGTCTTCTTCTTCTTTTTCTTATTCTTTATATTATACATAAAAATCAGGTTTCGTCTCCCTAGTCGCTACAAACTCTGCTGACAGGTGACAACCTGAAAATTAAGGCCTTGTTTAGTTAGTCGTAGCATAATATTATCAAATTATAGATTAATTAGACTTAAAAAAAATCGACTCGTAAAGTTATCACAATCTGTGTAATTAATTATTTTTAGTCTATATTTAATACTTCATATATGCATCCAGACATTTTATGCATCCAGACATTTTATATGCTTGGCCATCAAAACTTCGAAGAAGACACGGGTAATAGGGACATAAAGCGGGCTTGTCTTTGATAATATATGGTAAACTGAATTACATACATGTAGGATCAATTTTATAAGCAACATGCATATATATTTTTTTTGAAGGAAACGGGCACAAGACTGTGCACCAATACTATTAGTATAGAAGAAGAGTACAAGCAGGTAGCACTGAGAGGCTATATACAAGGGCCAACATACACAAATCGACACATATTAAAAATAGGAGCGAACTAGGCGCGCCCACAACCAAGGCATGCAAAAACTTTGCACCCGGCCAAACCCCAAGTCCTTGTCTCTTCTTTGATTTTTTGGACCAAGTCCTGTGCTGGTATCTCTTTCTACTGAAAAGTGCATGAATTCCTCTCTTTCCATGTCTCCCAATTTACTAGAAGGAGGAGGGAGCGGAGGCCCTGCTTCCGAGGGACCCATGCAAAGACCGAACGGACATCCACCAATTCTTGACGTTGGTGGAAGGAGACCACTCCTGTGGCTCGAGCTGAGGCAGAGATAGACAACTAGCGATGCAGCTCCAGATGCGCCTCGAATAACTCTATTCAATGAGGATGTGGTGCACCGTCTCCGGGACACGCCGATAAAGGGTGCAGGAAGCATTTCTTGGCCAGTTTCGGACCTTTAGTCGATCGGACGTCCAAACACGATTGCGTATGATGAGCCAAGCAAAAAACTTGCATTTTGGTGGACCCCAAGGCTTCTAAATAAGCTGTCTTAGGTTGAAGGTAATGGATCCGATGAATTGTGTGCGATACGCCAATCCTGACGAGTATTCTCTTGATTCAGTAAACCTCCATGTTATTTTGTCCTCTGTGTCTTGTATGAGAACTGTTGCGTGCAAACTCTGCTGGTTTTTTTTTTTGAGCCGGCTGCTGCTCTGGGAATAAGAACCATGGCGACCTTTGGGAGCTTCACGATGACTTGTTGTGCTCTTAGGAGTTCGCCGCCTTGGAGAAGAATGGATCTGAACTAGCTAGCTTTGCTTGCTTACAGTAGCTTTGTGTTGGTTGCAACTTGCAAGTCAAAACTGTTAAATTATTATACACCGACTGGCGATCCTACTGAGCAACTGATAGGCCTTCATAGCTCGAGAGTGTATAGATAGGGAGTATAAAATGAACAATGAACATACGAACAAAGGTAATGTTGTTCTTCCACTGCAGGAGCGCATAGTAGAAGGATATATGTATCACTGCGAAGGTCCTTGCATTGTTGATGATGCCAAATTGGCATAATTCTTTCTTTTTAATCCACTTCAGTGTCACCACCACATCGCTTATTCACATCCTTTGGTCAGGCGAATCGCTTGAGCAGAATGAACCCAACTCAAATATTGGCCAAAGGAAATCGTTCAGCTCGTAGCAAGAAGAAGCATCCTGTGGGAGCTGCTCGTCCAGAACATGGACAAGCTGCAATGGAAATGCTTGATGAACCCACTGCCTGATGCTTAGATCTCCGTTGAACATAGGATCTGTGGGTCTCTTTCCAGTGAATACTTCGAGGCAAGGGTCCAAACGGGTAACCTATAGGGGCACCTCTGACCCTCTTTAGTTCAAATATTTGTACTAAATCTCGGAGGTGCCCCTAAGGGTCACCAATTTGCACCCTTACTTCGAGGAGCATGATCCCGAAGCTGAACACATCGGTCCTGCGTGATGCCTTTCCAAGAGATGCATACTCTGCTCAAGAAATCAAGAAAAACAAAATTTTAAGCACATTGATCACCCAAAATATAATGAACCATATTGCTGATACACAACATCAAGGATTCAGTTATACTCCCTCTAGTTTGGTAAAAGAAGTCGTTTTGGACAAGGTTTTGGTCAAACATTGGGAATATAAATCATGAATAATTTTTAAATTGTTGAGTTTAGAGATGTAAAAATCATATAAATAAATTTGTCTTGAAAAGTACTTTCATAAAAATATACATATACCATTTTCCAACAAATATTTTTTAAAAAACAAGTGGTCAAAGTTATACTTTGGAGACCGTGTCGCTGTCTGAAACGACTTCTTTTACCAATATGGAGGGAGTATAGGATAACCGGTACTACCTGGCCGGTGGCATGTATCCAAGTGTCCCTAGCATACTTGCAGTGACCATGGAGTTGTCTTCACCCAATAACATCTTTGCAATGCCAAAGTCTGCCACATGCGTCATCATGTCACCGTCGAATAGCACGTTGCTAGGTTTCAAGTCACAGCGCAGGATAACCTTATAATGCTCATGGTGCAGATACTCTAATGCCATTGACACATCTAGCATGATCTCCAACCGCTTATGGAACCCCAAGTTGCTTCTATCTTCAGACTTCAGAGTGTAGGAGTTGCTCTAAATTGCCATTGGGCATGTACTGAAGCACAGGTGCTCTGGAATCCAGGTTTGCACTACTACATAAAATCTTTTGCGAGGCAGTTGAGTTTTTTTAACCATGGCAGGCAAACATGAAAACCGCCTTGGTTAATCCATTTTAGGAGGCGGTTGTGTAAAAATGTCCGCCACCTAAAATGCCAAGGCTCAATAGGCCCATCTGGCCTGATATCTGTCTTCGGGTATACAAGGGCGACTTAGGGTTTCACCCTCACCACTCTCTCTCAAACGCAGAAGGCGCCTCCCTCCCTCTGGTCCCTCTCTCACTCTCTCCACCGCCTCCCTCCCTTAGGTCTCCCTCTCTCTCTCCACCGCCTCCCTCGCCCTCGGGTCTCCCTAGGGCGGTGCGGCCGCGGCGCATGGCCAGGCGATGTGGCGGCGCGCGGCGGTGCGGGCATGAGCGGAGCGGGGCCGGGCGGAGCGGCGCGGTTGCGCATGGCCAAGCGGTGTGGCGACGTGCGGCGGCGTGGCGGAGCGGGGCCAGACGGTGATCCCTCTCTCCCCATGTGGCGCAGGCGGCGCCCCTCCCTCTCCCCTACTTCGGCTCCGGCGGCCGCGGCACAGGTGTATCCGGCCACGACGAGGGCGGATCCGGCCCCGACATGGGCGGATCCGGGCCTGACGAGGGCGGATCTGACCCCGGCGTGGCGGCGTCCCTCCCTCTCCCTTGCTCCGGCTCCAGCCCCGGCGCAGGCGGATCCGGCCCCGGCGTGGCGGCGCTCCCTCTCCCCCATGCGGCGCAAGCGGAGGCCCCTCCCTCTCCCCTGCTCCAGCTTCGGCCCCGGCGCGGGCGGATCTGGCCTCGGCGAGGGCGGATCCGGCGGCGGCGCAACTGGACCGACGGCGACGCGGGCGGGGCGGGGCGAGGCCCAGATCTAGGCCCAGGCCTGGTTGGTCTGGGCTCTGGACTTTTTTTTTGTTTTTTTGGAGTGATTAACCGTGGCAGGCATCGGACCGCCACGGTAAAGGTCTTATTAACCATGACCTTTGATCCGTGGCGGTTGGCTTACCCGCCACGGTAAAGCAATTTTGCCCGCCACGGTAAATAATTCCTGTAGTAGTGTTGAGCCATACAAAGCACTCTGCATCGAAGCTTCTAATGGCCTCTTCTAGTTGCATCTTCAGAACTTTTATTGCAAGCACCAATCCAGACCTCAGTTGGCCCTTGAAAATTTTTCCGAAGTCCCCAGTCCCCAACAGGTTGTTTGTCGCCACTGAAATTTTCTGTGGCATGAACAAGCTAGGTCATGGTAGGAGATAATTCTTTTGCTCAGCGATATCACCATGGTCAACGCTAGAGTTTTTAGCCTTTCCCTGTCGTATGGTTCCTCCTGATCATTAGGCAAACACAGAGCAGAGCAGACGGCAAATGCTACAGGTTGTGTAAGACTTTTCATGACATGGCAAAAATCCTAGACGTGGCGCGCTACATATCCCGGGATTCTCAATCAAAGATTGCATCGTGATGTTTGTGAATACGCCTCCATCTGTTGTCCTTCCTTCTGGCTTATTAAAGGAGAGATTCAATCTTGTCAAGTATGTGAAATTGTCAAATAAAGAACATGGGAATGGATCCAGAGAGATGGTTAGAGGAAAGGTCTAGTGTTTCTATATCTCTTCTCTTCTCTACATTGGCGGATCCAGAAACGGACCAGGGGGGGGGGGGGGCTAAATAACATAGGCCAATTTTTTTTTGCTTGCTAGACACAGTATACTAATACGTATAGCTAAGATTGATAATTTGATATTGATTCAATGTGCTCAAAGTAAATAAAATGATTATAATTATATCCTACAAAATAAAATGATTGGAATGGATCACTGAATATCTAAATAACTAAATCTGAATATTAAAAAAAACATAGCTCACCTTCCGCTGGCTGGGGCGCTGGGCGGCTCCTCGCTGGTTGCTGGGAGCCTGGCGGCCCGCTGGCCGGCTGGGCGGCGCGCCTCGCCGCCTCCCGCCTGGGCGCCTGGCGCTGGTGCAGTGGTGCCTGACTGCCTGGTGGCCTGGCCGCCAGGGGTCGGGCCCTCGGCGCTCGGGCGGCTCGGGTGCTCGGGCGGCGGCGCTGGAGCCTGGAGGTTGGAGGGAGCGGCGTCCAGGGGCGGCGGGGGCAGCGCCTGGAGGCGGACGCGGCCACGCGGACGCGGGGGCCGGGGACGAGGGCGCGGAGCGGCGTCGGGCGAAGGCGGAGGCGCGGAGGCGGATGCGGTCGAGTCTTCACTTCAGGGCTTCAGGCAGGGTGTGCGGTGTGGTGTTGGATAGGGTATTTTTTTGGACTGGGCTAGTGGGCTTATTCCCTGGTCCCTGCGATTTTGGCCCACGGGGGGCTGCAGCCCCCCTACATCCGCCAATGCCTCTCTATATACAACTAAAGCATAAAAATTGTCAACGTCTACCGGCAGCACCAAAACCACCTTGCGATCCATGACTACCCGGCGTAGAAAAGAAAATTCCCGCAACCCCTCCTCCACAAGTAGAAAAGGAAATTCCTGTGCAATTTTACTACAGCAGGTTAATTGACAAGCATCTTTCAGGTTGATACACCTCTTTGGCTTTCTGCTGTCCAATTTCTTTAGCATCGTGCCTTTATCTCTGATTTCATTTAGCTTCTGTATCTTGCATAAACTTTCTATTTTTTGTGATTGCTCATACTGTCCTACAGTCATCTTACATGCAGTGATGTAGTCACTCATGCCTGTACATAGAAATATCTTCTTGGCACTTGTTGCAATACCAGTGCTTGTTAATGCCTTTGTTACCTAGCTGTTTATTGTACCTTAATTGGAGCTTTCATTACACATCATTCTGGACCATCCTTTACTCTTTTGTTGTAACTCATGGACAGGTGCTAAACCAACTAGACATAACAGATACATGGATGGAGGTTCAAGCAAGGTTTCTAAAATCAGGTTGCAGTTTCTTCCATAGCTCTTGGTGTCTGAAAGGATTTTAATAAGAACTTATCATCCTACTCAGTAGGAAGTGATTATGGCCCCTTTTTTTTACCAAATAGAGCTAAGAGAAAGGTGCTAAAATATTTCGAGCTGATCCGAACAATCCGGATTATAGTCCATAGTTTACGACTGAGCTTGAACTATCCAACAAATCATGGCCCAGCTAATGAAAAGCTATTAGCTGGTTCCCCATTTATCACAGCTAACAAGTTTATCCATAAAGAATGTGACTAGTTAGCGAGATCATATGCGAAACCTGGTAACAATATTAAGGAATTATTGCAATTTTTTTGCTGAAGGATTATATTATTGAATTTCCTCTTATCTGCAATTCTTTATATTGTAATCAAATTTGAACTTAGCTATAATTTTAGAAGTGGAAGATAGATATTATTTTGCTTGGTAATTTTAGTGCTAGTAGTTGCTAGGGATCTATGGGAGTTGGGATATTCTGATCATTATTAGAGTTCTTTGAGTCAAATTATATTATCTTGCTGATTATTTTGATGAATGATTTCTCCAATGTATGCAGAATAGAAACATTATATCTCTTGCTAGGGAATTTAATTATCTGGCATTACATCTCCAAAGTTTGCATGGGGTTTTGTGGCAGTTGTTAACTGAATTTGAACTGAATTTCTCATCCTATGTAGGACACAGGCAAGGGTGGGGTCATAGCATGTTTGGGATTATAACCTTCGGGTCGCCACCGGCACTGGCCTGGACGGGAAACTTAGGGAATTTTTTTTAATTGAGGGAGGGGCCACCAGCTAGCCACACCACCCATCCACTCCCACAATATTTTTTTGTGATTTTTTCGCACCTTGCATCAACCAAGATTCAAACCGGTGACCTCTTGCACACGCGTGCGTAACCTCCACTACCACTCCACCCCTTTGTCATTTGTGTCTATATTTCATTTCAGTTCCCCTCATATTATACTAGACTGTATGTAAATTGCTTGTTTGGGGCTCTAAACAAATTCAAATCAAAAAAGTTATCAACTACAAAGTTTCGTAACTTTTCGAGATCTACACTTTTTTGTTTAGAGCCCCATCTGAGGTAATTTACAAAATTTGAATTTCAAATTTGAGAAATTTCAAACGTAGTTTTGATTGACAAGATGATTTCATATTAAAAAGTTATCAACTACAAAGTTTCATAACTTTTCGAGATCTACAACTTTCATTTTGGTTGTTTTTCCATCTGAGGTATTTAGAAAAATTCGAATTTCAAAATTTTTAAATTCAAATGCAGTTTTGCATGACAATATACTTTCAAATTTAAAAGTTTTCAACTACAAAGTTTCATAACTTTTCGAGATCTACAACTTTCATATTGGTCATTTCTCCATCCGAGATCTTTTGAAAATTTCGAGTTTAAAATTTTTAAAATTCGGACGCAGTTTTGCATGACAAGATGACTTCAAATTAAAAAGTTATCAACTACAAACTTTCATAACTTCTCAAGATCTACAAAGTTTATTTTAGCTATTTGACCATTTATACATCATACATTGTGGTTCTAATAATATTCACAAATCTTATATATCACTCTGGTAGTTTCATAAACTACTCGAGAGATACGTAAGATTTGTAAACAAATTTATTTTCAGTTTGTCAAATTGTTTTTTTATACTCGGCAAAGAAGCTCTTTACCGAGTGTTTTATTTGGCACTCGATAAAGAGCTTCTTTGCGAGGTGCTCGAAAAATGCACTCGGCAAATCAATTGACACTCAACAACGTAGTGATGTTGAATGCTTCATCCATGACCAAATCAAGTCTTTCATCACAGATTGATAAAAACTAAACTAGTCGTCATAGATTTATCATCCTTGCAATCAACTGTCATGGACAATGAACTTTTATGATGATTTACTAGAATGTCACTAATAGAAGTCATGTAAAGCACAATTTCTTGTAGTGGGACCTTCCTAAACCCTCCGACGCCTATTCAATCGGTTATGTGAGGGATCTCACGTAGGGTGGAGGCACCAGGGGTGCCTCCTCTTATTTATAAACGCGCTGTGGGCCAGGGGGCTGAACCCTAGAAATCTAAGGGTTGCCGCCAATCGCGGCAAAGCTTATCTGTTGGATAGATATGACGGGTGGACCAAATAACTAACTTTGAGTTAATCTCGTCCTTAATCTCGGGATTAGCCGAGATCACCTCCAACAATCTCCCACTTGATCGAACGACTAATGCACTAATGTAACTAATGTTCGCTTTAATCTTATGTTCACACTTAGTACTGCAGCAAGACCAGACCAATGCGTCTAATCGCCACTGGGACCCCATTACCCATAGTTCACTGTAACACCTCGTTAGAACGATTATTACTTATTGAGAGCTATATACATGGCCCTTATTACCCAGTCTCATAGACTCTCCACTAGACCCATGTTTAATGCATGCTTTCTAAATAGGTCATGTGGTAAGCCTTTAGTAAGCGGATCCGCGAGCATCAACTTAGTACTTATATGCTCAACCTTAATAGTTTGATCTTGGGTTCTATCCTTCACAACATAGTACTTCAGATCTAAATGTTTAGATCCATCAGTTGGTTTGTTGTTACCGGAAAATAGTACTGCAACTTGATTGTCACAGTACATAGTAATTGGTTTCAAAATGCTGTCTAAAATTCTTAGGCCGGGGATAAAATTCTTATGCCAAACAGCCTGGCCTGTTCCTTCATAACAAGCAATAACCTCAGCTTGCATCGTCGACGATGTTGCAATAGTTTGCTTAGCGCTTTTCCAGGAAATTGCTCCTCCAGCGAGGGTGAAAATATAACCTGTTGTGAACCTCCTATTATCCACACACCCTCCTAGATCGGCATCTGAATAACCCACAATTTCAAGAGAATATGACCTCCAATATGTGAGCATTAAATCTTTGGTGCCCTGACAATAACGTAAAGCTTTCTTAACACCCTTCCAGTGGACCAAGCCTATATTTTTCTGATATCTGCCTAACATCCCAGTTACGTATGCCAAGTCTGGACGTGTACATACTTATGCATACATAAGGCTTCCGACAGTAGAAGCATATGGCTTATCTCTCATTTCATCTAATTCTAACTTATTCATAGGACATTGGTAATCACCAAATTTATCACCCTTAGCAAACGGTACAGGTGTGGCAGAACACTTATCCATATTGTACCTTGCAAGCATTTTCTCAATATATGCCTTTTGTGATAATCCCAATACTCCTTTGGTCCTATCTCGGTGAATCTCTATGCCAAGAACATAAGAGGCTTCACCAAGATCTTTCATGTCAAAATTTGATGACAAGAAATTCTTTGTTTCATGTAACATATTCTTATCATTACTTGCTAAAAGGATGTAATCAACATAGAGTACTAGGATAACAAATCGTCCACCCTTTGACTTAAAATAGATACAGTTATCCTTTAGATTTTCAATGAACCCGAAACTCTTAATGACATCATCAAATTTCAGGTACCATTGACGTGACGCTTGTTTGAGTCCATAAATGGCTTTCTTTAATCTACATCCCATGTGCTCCTTGCCTTTCACAACAAAACCTTCTAGTTGTGCCATGAAAATAGTCTCATCCAAGTCGCCATTAAGGAATGCAGTCTTAACATCCATATGATGTAACTCTAAATCATAATGAGCTACAAGCGCCATGACGATTCTCAACGAATCTTTCTTAGATACAGGGGAAAAAGTTTCATTATAATCAACCCCTTCTAATTGTGTAAAACCTTTGGCTATGAGCCTAGCCTTGAATTTCTCAATTTTCCCTTTAGAATCACACATAGTTTTGTAGACCCATTTACAGCCTACTGGTTTGACTCCATCAGGAATTTGCACTAATTCATATACCTGATTAGTGCTCATAGACTTAAGCTCATCTTGCATGGTCTCAATCCACTTATCTAAATTCTTATGGACTATTGCCTCTTTGAAAGAAGCTAGATCATCTACTTTCCCAACATCATATAGGTCTTCACTTAAATAAGTCTCATAGTAATCTGGGATAGCAGATCTCCTCTCCCATTGTGATCTCCTTATAGGTTCATTAGGAATCTCAACTGGTTGAGGCTGAGGCTGCTCATGTGCCTGAATTTCATTCTCAATTACTGTTTCTCCCAGTTATGGTCCATTAATTTGCACATCAGTGTTTTCAACAGGAATCTCAGTACTAATGGTCTGAAGCGGAGGTGCACGAACTTCTGCCACGAACTGATATATTATTGGAGTTATCTCTTGAGTCACACATACAGGTAATTCAGCACGTATCTCTTCAAGATTAACCTCACGCCGCTGCGAGCTCCCACTGATTTCTGCATTCTCTAGGAACACAACATGTCTGGTGTCAATGAACTTAGTATGACGGTCAGGACAATAGAAACAATATCCCTTAGAATTATCAGGGTATCCAATAAAATGACAGCTCACAGTCTTAGGATCTAATTTCTTTAGCTGTGGATTAAATATCTTAGCTTCAGCAACACAACCCCACACACATAAATAATTAAGTGTGGGTTTTCTCCCAGTCCACAATTCATAAGGTGTCTTGGGCACTGACTTAGTAGGAACTTTGTTTAGGATGTGTGTTGCAGTTTTTAATGCTTCCATCCACAAAACAACTGACAAACTAGAATGACTGAGCATGTACGCACCATGTCCATAAGAGTGCGATTGCGGCGCTCTGCCACTCCATTCTGCTCAGGCTCGCCCAGCATTAAATAGTGGGCAATTATGCCATTCTCCTCTAGAAACTTAGCAAAAGGTCCTTGGATTTGGCCATATGGAGCATGTCTCCTACAGTATTCACCACCTCGATCTGATCTTACAACTTTAATCTTAATGTTATGCTGATTTTCCACTTCAGCCTTATATATTTTAAATTTATCTAATGATTTAGATCGATCGCGTATTGGGTAAATATGACCATAGCGGGAGAAATCATCTGTGAATGTGATGAATGAATCAAAAACCATCCACTGACACTACTGGGAAAGGTCCACATATATCAGTATGAATTATTTCTAATAGACCCATACTTCTAGTAGCTCCTTTCTTTAATTGTCTTAGGGAATTTCCCCATAATACAGTCGGTACACTATCCTAAGTCTGAAAAGACAAGTGGTTGGAGTATCTCTTCTCTAATGAGACATTCCATTCTCCCCTTTGAAATATGGCCTAAACGACAGCGCCATAATTTCGATGAGGTCTCGTCATTACGCTTGCCCTTATTTGACTTATCACACACATTCATCACAGAATCAGATGATATCATATACACCTTGTCGGGTACCAAAATAATAGGTACCCAAACCAGAGGTACTAAATACACTTTCGAAACACATAACCCGGGCCAAAAAAGCAGCAAACACCCAATTGGCCCACCAAGCCAAAGCCCGCAACGGGAGTGGGCCAAGGCAGTCCAACGATCGAGGCCCTCTCGCCCGGGGCTTGGACGAACGGCCTAATCTCCGACTCGCCCGAGACCTTCTCGCTAGGCCTCGGACGGGAGTTCCATTCTCTGACTCACCCGAGGCTCCGTGTCAGGCTCCCGCATAAAGGAAACCTTCCACTCCTCCCAAGGACCCTGACAGCCGTATCACCGCCCGCTGCGCCTCTGTCCCGTCAAGCAGGGCTTCCTACCAACTCCCTGGCACGCGCTGACAGCGCGCGGTCAGGATAGGGCAGGGGCGTGCAGGAGGCATGGGGAGATGAGACAGAAGTCACATCCTCTTTTTTTCACCACCGATAGAATCGGGCATGGAGAGCCATACCTGACGTCACTAATCGGCACACTATACCCACCCCGGGGCCTTGGCAGCGTACGACCACTGACAAGCTACAGCACCGCCAAGGCCTCGGCTCCCTCCGAGAGTCAAACCTTCTGATTGTCAAGAGCGCCATCTACTGTGGACACCCAGTCCGCACTATCTCCCATCAGGAACTCCACCATATCCCAGCGACTACTGCCTCGATGACTTCAATGCCGACGAGGACAATCTCCTTGACGACGACGACCGCGACCCCTCCCGCGAGTGTTTCCACATCGAGCAGGACGGGGCATTCGCCTCCAACAGTGAGGACAACGGCGACGGATGGGAGCCCGTGGACCCAACCCCACCTGCCGCAGCGCAGGGGGGAGGAGGGAACACGGACCCGGCCGACCCCCGGCACCACGACCTCAAGCAGCTCAAGGAGCTCGAGGCCAAGCTCGATAGGGACCACGCGGATCTCCTGCGACTGCGTGAAACTCTCGAGGCCGAGCAGACCGAGATGAGGAACACAGCACGAGCGAGGGCGCGCGACGTCCACCGACGCATCATCGCAGACGAGGGAGGCGATTTAACGCCGCCCTTCAACCATGCCAGTCAGAACGTCGCAGCAGCGACAATGCTTCTCCGGTCGATGCCCGAACCCTCGATGCCGGAGGGGCGATGGGTCCTCGATGGGCTCAAGGAACTCCTTGAGTGCACCGCAGTCCAACAGGCCAAAAGCTCGGCGTCCTGGTGGGCGCGGGAGCCACCGACCAGCGCCGTCCCGATAGGATCAGGAGGCCTCGGTTCACCAAGACCCGGCGCAACCACCCAAGGACCGCCTGCCGGCCACGGTCCACGACCGCATCGTCCACAACCACGAGCCGCATGACAAGAATGACGCCCGAAACGTCATCAACCAGAAGCAGCGCAAGGCAGACAACGGCGTGGCCCGAGGCTACCACCCACACCAGGGGGGACGCTATGACAGCGGGGAGGACCGCGACCCCTCTCCTGAGCCCCCGGGTCCTTTGGTGTTCAGCCGCGCAATCCGCAAGGCACAATTCCTTGTCTGTTTTCGGCAGCCGACCACTCCCGCCAAGTACTCTGGGGATACGAACCCTGGGGTTTGGCTCGCTGACTACCGTCTGGCATGTCAGCTAGGAGGCGCCAACGATGACCTCATCATTATCCGCAACCTTCCTTTGTTCCTGTCCTACTCCGCGCGAGCCTGGCTAGAGCATCTCCCCCAGGGCTAATCAAGAACTGGGGGGACCTCGCGAATGTCTTCGTGCGGAACTTCCCAGGCACTTACATCCGCCCCGGGAACACCTGGGATCTCCGGAGCTACCGACAAGAACCCAGCGAGAGCCTCCGCGATTTTGTCCGGCATTTTGCCAAGCAATGCAATGAACTCACCAACATGACCGACTTCGACGTCGTTGGAGCCTTCCTTGCGGGCACCACCTGCAAGGACTTGGTCTGAGAACTAGGGCGCCGAGCCGCCACCAGCACCGCAGAGTTGATGGACATCGCCACCAACTTCTCCTCCGGCGAGGAGGCGGTGGGTGCTCTGTTCCCGGGGAACAAGGGCAAGGAGAAGCAGTCGGAGAACGTGCCTGAGGTCTCTCACCCTCGAGGCAACAAGGAGAACAAGAAGCACAAGAAGGGCCCAAAGCCGAAGCAGGAGGACTTCGAGGGCAACCTCGTCGCGGCCATGGACCGCAAGAACACCCGAGGCCCCCCGAAGGGCCCCGGGCGATTCAACAAGATGCTCAAGGATCCATGCCCATTTCACAAGGGCCCTACCAACCACATGCTTGAGGAGTGTAGCATGGTCCGACGATTCTACAGCAAGCCGGCACCGCAGAAGGATGCAGGGGAGAAGCCTCCCGAGAACAAGGACGACGGTTTCCCCCGAGTGGAGAACTGCTTCATGATCTTCGGGGGGCCGATGATACGGGTCCGCGAGCGCCGGGAGGTCTGCACGGTTGAAGTGGCCACTCCGTGATATCTTTCGTGGTCCGATAGGGCCATCGTCTTCAACCGAGACGACCACCCAGACTACGTTCCAAACCCTGGACGGTACCCACTCGTCGTCGACCCCGTCATCTGCAATGCCAGGCTCACCAAGGTCCTCATGGATGGAGGAAGTGGGCTCAATGTCATATACACCGAGACCCTCGACCTCATGGAAGTGAGTCGGTCCCAGATCCGAGCTGGGGCAGCTCCGTTCCATGGCATCACCCCTGGACACCGAGTCCACCCCATCGAACAGATTGACCTCTTGGTCTGTTTCGGCACCCCCTCCAACTTCAGGAGAGAGACCCTCACCTTCGAGGTATTGGGGTTCCGAGGCACCTACCACACCATCTTGGCCTGGCCATGCTACGCAAAGTTCATGGTTGTCCCAAATTACACCTACCTCAAGCTCAAGATGCCCGGCCCCAATGGGATCATCACCATCAGGCCGACTTTTCAGCACGCCTTCGAATGCGATGTCGAGTGCGTAGAGTTCACCGAAGCTCTCGTCAAATCCAAGGGCATAGCAGACCACCTCGACACCACGGCCAAGGAGGGGCCTGAGGCCAAGCGCCATGCTGGCAACTTCGAGCCAGTCAAAGAGGTCAAGCCAGTCCCGCTCGACCCTAGCAGCTCTGACAACAAGGCGCTGAGGATCAGCGCCACCCTCGACCCCAAATAGGAAGCAGTGCTCATCGACTTTCTCCGCGCGAACGGTGACATGTTTGCGTTGAGTCCCTTGGATATGCCAGGCATACCGAGGGAAGTTGCCAAGCACTCCTTGGACATCCGGGCCGACTCCAAACTGGTGAAACAGCGTCTACGCAGGTTCGACGAGGAGAAGCACAGAGCCATCGACGAGGAGGTGCACAAGCTTTTGGCGGCCGGATTCATCAAGGAGGTTTTTCATCCTGACTGGTTAGCTAATACTGTATTGGTTAAGAAGAAGAATGGTAAATGGAGAATGTGCGTAGATTACACTAGCTTAAATAAAGCTTGTCCGAAAGTTCCCTTTCCATTGCCACGCATCGACCAAATTATCGATTCCACCGCGGGATGCGAAACTCTCTCCTTCCTTGATGCTTATTCTGGCTATCAACAAATCAAGATGAAAGAGTCCGACCAGCTCATGACGTCTTTCATCACCCCGTTTGGCATGTATTGTTACGTTACTATGCCATTCGGGCTGTGAAACGCGGGTGCTACGTACCAAAGATGCATGCTTCATGTCTTCGGAGACCACATCGGGCGAACCATTGAGGCCTACGTAGATGACATCATAGTAAAAACCAAGAAGGCTGATGATCTTGTAACCGACCTAGACATTGCTTTCCGTTGCCTTAGGGAAAAGACATTAAGCTGAACCCGAAAAAGTACATTTTTGGCGTCCCCCGAGGCATGCTCTTAGGCTTCATCGTTTCTGAGCGAGGCATCGAGCCTAACCCAGAAAAGATCATGGCCGTGACCTCGATGGGGCCGATCTGAGACCTCATGGGAGTACAAAGGGTCATGGGATGTCTGGCGGCGCTGAGCCGATTCATCTCGCGCCTTGGCGAAAAAGGCTTGCCTCTGTATCGACTCTTGAGGAAAACCGAGCGCTTCACCTGGACCCCTGAAGCTCAGGAAGCCCTCGATAAGCTCAAAGCGTCCCTCACCAACGCTCCAATCCTGGTGCCACCCGCTTACGGAGAGCCCCTCCTGCTGTACGTCACCGCCACCACTCAGGTGGTGAGTGTGGCCATCGTAGTCGAGCGACAGATAGAGGGACATGTGCTGTCGGTCCAGCGCCCTATTTACTTCATCAGCGAGGTGTTATCCGAGACCAAAACCCGCTACCCGCAAATCCAGAAGCTACTCTACGCGGTGGTCCTGACCCAACGCAAGTTGCGCCACTACTTCGAGTCTCACCCGGTGACAGTTGTCTTATCTTCCCCCCTGGGAGAGATAGTCCAGAACCGGGAGGCCTCAGGCAGGATAGCCAAGTGGGCGGTAGAACTCATGGGGGAAGCCCTGTTCTATGCGCCTTGGAAGGCCATCAAGTCTCAGGTCTTGGCTGATTTCTTGGCTGAGTGGACGGACACGCAGCTGCCGCATGCCCAGATTCAGGCGGAGTGCTGGACGATGTACTTCGACGGCTCGTTGATGAAGACCGGGGCTAGGGCCGGGCTACTGTTTGTTTCACCCCTCGGGGTGCACATGCAGTACGTCATCCGGCTACACTTCGCAGCGTCCAACAACGTCACCGAATACGAGGCCCTCATCAATGGATTGCGCATCGCCATTGAGCTCGGAATCCGACGTCTCGACGTTCGTGGAGATTCGCAACTCGTCATCGACCAAGTGATGAAGGAGTCCAGCTACCACGACCCCAAGATGGAGGCCTACTGCAAGGAGGTGTGAAGCCTCAAAGACAAGTTTGACGGCCTTGAGCTCAACCACATCGCCCGAAGGTACAACGAGTCGGCCGATGAACTGGCGAAGATAGCCTCAGGGCGAACAGCAGTCCCCCCAGACGTGTTCACCCGAGACCTCCACAAGCCCTCGGTGACTCCCAAAGTCCCCGAGCCTGTGTATCCTCAGACTTCCGAGCCCCCCTCGGGGGCTGAAGCCGCTAAGGCTTCGGAGCCTGAGGTAATGGAAATCGACGCACCAACACCCGAGGCTGGCCCCCCACAAGACTGGCGAGCCTCGTACTTGGAATACTTCATCCGAGGTGAGCTCCCCCAGGGAGAGACGAGGCACGACGGCTTGCCCGGAAGGTGAAAACTTTTGTCCTCGTAGACGATGAGCTCTACAAGAGAAGCCCCTCGGGAATCTTGCAACGATGCATACCTACCGAGGAAGGCAAATCCCTGCTTAGCGAAATCCACGCAGGGGCCTGCGGACATCATGCTGCGCCACGTACCCTCATGGGCAATGCCTTCAGACAAGGCTTCTACTGGCCAACCACGGTCGCCGACGCCATCAAGATCGTGCGCTCCTGCGAGGGGTGCCAATACTACGCACGCAAAACACACCTCCCGGCCCAAGCCCTACAGACCATCCCCATCACCTGGCCGTTCGCCGTGTGGGGATTGGATCTCGTCGGGCCCCTGATGAAGGCACCCGGGGGCTTCACCCACTTGTTGGTCGCCATCGACAAGTTCTCCAAGTGGATCAAGGCCATGCCTATCACCACCATCCGGTCCAAAGAGGCGGTACGGTTCTTCACCGATATCATCCACCCATTCGGGATCCCCAACACCATCATCACCAACAACGACACTCAGTTCACCGGGAAAAAGTTCCTCGACTTCTGTGACAAGAACCAAACCCAAGTGGTCTGGGCCGCAGTAGCGCATCCAAAGATGAACGACCAAGTAGAACGTGCCAATGACATGATTCTCCAAGGCCTCAAGCCGAGGATCTTCAACCGACTGAAGAAGTTTGGCCGCCGATGGCTAGCGGAGTTACCCTCGGTCATCTGGAGCCTCAGGACTACACCAAGCCGTGCCACGGGGTTCAGCCCGTTCTTCCTGGTCTATGGCGCAGAGACCGTTCTCCCCATCGACCTCGAGTACGGCTCCCCGAGGCTAAGGGTGTACAATGAGGCGCGCAACCGGATCAACCGAGAAGATGCCCTGGATCAACTTGACGAAGCCCAAGACGTGGCACTGCTGCACTCAGCCAAGTACCAGCAGGACCTCCAACGCTACCACGCCTGGCGCATCCGAAGCCAGGGTTTCAACATCGGCGATCTGGTGCTGCGGCTGAAACAAGGCAATCAAGGGCGCCACAAGCTCACTCCTCCATGGGAAGGCCCATTCATCATCGCCGAAGTACTGAGGCCCGGGACGTACAAACTCGCCAACGAAAAAGGACAAGTCCTCACCAACGCTTGGAACATCGAGCAGCTACGTCGTTTTTTCCCTTGAAAATTCCAAGTGTTGTTCCTTTGTGCTCCCGAAATATGCAATAAAGAGGCATCTCTCGCTCAAGTTACTCATTTATCTTCTGGGGATACCCCCGAGGCCTGAGCATGAAGGCTCGGGAAACCTCACTCATCGATCAAAAGTGGGGCTCGGCTCTGCCTCGGCAGAGGCCAAACCTCCCTCGGGGGCTACAACGGGAGGGGTCTCCTCGACCCGACATCCCTGAGACTCACGCTTTCGTCCGAACTTTTCAAAAAATTCCCAATCTTGCCTTCTCTTTTGCGCATAGAAAGGAACTAGCGTGCGAAACCTAAAGGGCCATGAAGGACACCTTAAGAGGTGAATGACCGAGTCATGAGGACTACCTTCGCCTACAGGTAGGAAAACTCCCTCGTCGTCATGTCATCTCAAAAGGATAGCCTAAGTAACCTAAGGGTTTCCGCTGAAGTCCGTCTAAATGCGAAAAGAAAAAGATAAGCAACAAGGAATAGCCAAACGATGCGAAAAAATTTCTATGATAGGCCTCGAAGGCCACACACATGTTCATCTGACAAAAGTATTCTCCCACGGAGGACACTATCAAAACACAAGGGCTCGGTGGCCCAAAACTAACTCTACTCATCCCCCTTTTGGGACTCGTCCGCAGGGGCATCCGCAGAGGGATCTTCAGGTGCGGGGAAAGAGGCAGCCAGCGGAAGCCCCACTCCTCCTCAAAGAACCGGGGGTGAGGGCATCACCTGGCACCTCGACAGCCTTGGCGAGCTCCGCGACCTCCCGCTCCGCCTCGTCTTCATCATCCGACAATATGTATCCTTTGCTAATGGCGTCAAAGTTGAGGCCATCATAATGACTAGAGATGACGGCGAGGGCCCGCTTCACCCCAAGATGCAAGGCATCACGGACCCGGTAATCCACCTGGCCACTCAGAGCGGCCAGGCGGCTGGCCAGGGAGCTTCCCGATTGGCCACTCCCAGTATCAAGGGTGGCGCAGGCGGCGGTAACAACATCCTGCAGAGCCTGGTGATCCTAGGATTCGGCCTGATAGGTCGCCTGCAGGTTAATCGAGGCCTCATCTACCTCGGCTAGCTTCCCCCTCAGTTCTGCGATAGGACAACGAGCCCGTCAAAAAATAAGAAAGCGGCTAGGAAAACCACGAGCCCACAGGGCAAAAGGTCACCTTTCGCCACCCCCTCCCACTTCTGAGCGTCAGCAGTGAGGGCCTCAGCCGTCTCCCGGGCCCGCTCCAGGTCCGCGCTCAGGGCCTGCGCCTTGGATGCCTCCTCGGCGACTTGGGCACGGAAGGCCTCAGCCGCCTTCTCGGCAGCCGCGGTGGTCAAATCTGAGCAGCGGACGCTCAGGTCTCCCGCCTCGGCGCTCTTCCCGGCGAGCTGCTCGCGAGCCTGAGTGAGCTCGGCGTTCGATGCCTGAAGCTGAGCACAGACACGGCTCTCCCGGCGGAGGAACTCTGACTTGGCACGAGAGGCCTCCATGAGCTCCTGAAATAAACAGTCATCCGAACGTTAACCGCAAAATGCAAGAGGGGAAAGTCGCTCAGAGAAGAACTCTCACCTGGGCGGCCCGAGGGAGGTCCCTCTCGACCATCATCAAGGAGGTCCTCAACGACCATGCGAGCAACGAGCCAAGTTGCCCGAGGACGTTCCAGGTCCCAATCTCAGGGACGTCGTCAAGCACGAACACTGGTCCCGCCTCGGGATGCACCGAGTCCCTCCACTCCATTCGGGGGCCACCCTAGGCATGGGAACGTGTCCCCGAGTAGGCGACGGCCGAGCTCTCCCCACTTCCATGGCCTCGGGCACCGACGGTGTTGTCGGCGCACTCGAAACCCCGCCTCCCGCCTCGGTCTTCTCCCCCTTCTGCGAAGACTCACCGGAGGAAATGGCAAGAATCTCCTGCGGCAAGCCCGACCCAGGGGGCGGGACGGCGGATGCGACCTCAGCCGCGGAGGCCACCGCGACTTGCGCCGGCTCCTTTTTGACGGTCCCGGCGGCTTCGGCCTCGACGGCTGAGATCCTCGAGGCCGCAGCAACCTCCACCTCCTCAGAGACGGGGGTCGCGGCCAGCGCCCCCTCAAGGACCGGGGCCGCCTAGGGGATCTCGATGACCTCTGGGGCGGCGGCCGGACCACCGGACTCTAGTGATGGTGGCGTCCCCGAAAGTGCCACCGCCGCGCTGGTGGAAGAAGCCGCCGCCACCCTCAACACCTTCTGAGGGCGGAGAGGTGGGGCCTCCGCTTCGCGCTTCCCGCTTCCCGCTGAAACAAGAAAGGGAGACACGTATCACGACAAAGGGCACCCATGCACGCCACATAAGACGGACAAGCAATAAATGCTTACCCAGCCCTCAGGGCCCTCCTCTTGGCGGGGTCGGATGGGGGCCGCAGCTGCGGCGTCCCCGCTAGGGGAGCCCTTCGCAGGGGCGGCGGAAGCTCTGACTCGAGGACCTCCGTCAAGGCCCCCGCTGATGGGAACGACGACTGACCCCGGCCAGTCTCGCCGCCTCCATCGATGTGCTGGTGCGACAGGGGAGATTCAATCCTCTCCGCCCGCCGCATGACTTCAGAACCATGGGGCGACCGGGAACGGCTACCCCATGAGGCACAGAGGCCCCGCCACTCGTGCTCGGGGCAGCGACAGGGTGCTTCCTCGGTGACCGTGCCCCAGACATATCCTTTGCAGGGCTCGCCGACCGGATTCACGAACGGTCCACGTCAGGGAACCCCGCTGTGGGCTTGGAATCCCAATCCAAGCCCCGGTCATCGTCATCGTCTGAGTCCTCCTCTGTGGGGGAGGACTCCTCCGGCTCGCCATCAAGCCTCTGCTGCCGCCGACGCCTCTCCAAGTTGTCGCGGTCCCTTTGGCGGGCCACGCGCTTAGCCTTCTTGTCATCCTTTTTCTTCTCCATCACCTCCGCCTCACGCCGGTTCCGCTCCCTCTCCTCAGGAAGGGGAGGCTTTGAGATATTATATGACTATATCCCCTGCAGAGGGAAAGAGACGAGGGCTAAGCACAAAAAAGAAGAAGGGGTTCAAGGCAAGGCTCGGGGGAACAATCTTCTTACCAGACTAATGTACCCACGAAACGGGCGCATCAGGATGCTGAGTAGCTTGCCCATGTCCCTCAGTTCCTTCACTGCTTCCTTCACCCGGCGAACGAGATCGGGGAGGGTAGGCGGCAACGCCATCATTAGGCACTTCTCTAGAAGAGGTGTGTCGGCCTTCATCTGGTCCATTGTCAAGGCCCGGTACGCCAGCGGAAGCACACATCGTTGGTGGAACCAGGCCACGACCATCTCAGCCATCAGGCCCGCCTTTCGCAGCTTCACCAAGCCGTCAAGCAGCGGGCGGAGCCGGGGCTGCCTCTCCACAATGATGCCATAGTTCCAGTGCTCCGGCCGCGAGTCGATGACGCGACCGGTATACGCTAGCAACAGGTTGTCATCATTGCGGAGGTAGAACCAACCCATGCGCCAATCCCTGTTGGAGGTGGACACCTGAGACGGGATGTACAGGTCCGCCCTCCGCTGACGAACGGAGAGCACGCAGCTCCCCGACCTCACCAACCTCCACTTGCCAACCGACACCGCCTTCTTGAGGAGGTCGCCCCAGAAGAGATGGATCCAGAGATCCCAGTGGGGCTCGATCCCCATGAACCCCTCACAGACGGTCATAAAGGTGGCCACCTGCGAGACAGAGTTGGGGGCAAGGTGGTGCAGCTCGAGCTGGTAGTAGAAGAGGAGGGCACAGAGGAATTGGCTAGCCGGCAGCCCCAATCCGTGCTCATGGAAGGCGATGAAGCTGACCACGTAGCTGTCTCGGGGCTTCGGCTCCTCCTCCTCTGGCCCCGGCGAGATCCACTCCGGCCTCTCGAAACCAGAGAGGGCCCGGAGAAGCCCCTTCTGCACCAACTCACCCAGTCTCTTCGGAGTGGCGTTGGAAGGGCCCCATGACTCAGTAGGGAGGAGCGCCTTAGCCATCTCAGTAGCGAAGAAGACAGATGTGAACGTGACAAAGGAGAAAGGTCAAATGAACTTTTTCTTTTTCTCTCTCTCTTTCTTTTCCTCTCGACCCCTACTCCACTGCGAGCTCGGTCTCTCCCTCTCCCTCTCTATTTCTCGTGCGACTGGACGGAGGAGGAAGATGAATGGGCAAGGGAGACGAGCGAATGAGGAAGGGAACCGCTCTGCACTGACCAGAGGTGTATTCATAGGATAAGAACCGATGGCCGGATCTCGGTCGGTTACTGTTCACACGCGTTTAATGCGATGCACGCGGGGAAAAGTCTTATAATTACCAATACCCCCTCGATACTAACGCGCATGCAAACATTTAATGCCTACGCGTGGGCACCAGCGCACGTCCGCGACCAGCGCCCCCCACATCCCTGAAAAAACTGCCTAAAAAGGCGCGCCCACCGCTCCGTCAGAAAGGGAATATTCCCTCTGGGTCCTTCCTGGTGAAGGAACCCAGGGCTCCGAGCCCATTACGTTCTAGGGGTGCGAAGGCTGGCCCCGCGAGGGTTTGACAGCCGCCCCAGGATGATTGAGTCAGGGATGACCATGGGTGTGCCTGTTGCGTGGCCCAAGTCTGAGCGCTAGCGCTCAGGACGCCCAAAGTCGTGTCCGAGGCCAGTAGGACAGTCACAAATGGGATCTCAACGAAGGGAGGCAGCAAGCCCTCGAAGCCAATCGAACAGATCCGAGCCCTGGTGATGACCCTCTGGCTCTACGATGTGTGCCTCCGGGCCTCTAGTCGACCCCTAGCGAACGGGGCACGGGCACACGCTCGGACTTACCCGATAACAGCTCACCAGGGATGCCGTAGCCGATGCCCATCGAGGGTAGCACAACATCCCCACCCCTCCTCCTTGCGAAAGGGACGCGTGTGGGTCGAGAAAACCAAGACAAGGCCACTCCTGATCGACCCCTTGTGAAAAGGGGCTCAGGGGCTTACCTCGCAACCGTCTACTCCCAAGCCCAAAGCCATCGGCCGTTTTCGATCGGCAATCGAGGGCCTTGAAGGCTCGGGAAACACGACTAAACCTCTTTTTCATGCTGGATTTACAGGCCTTGGACGAATGCCTCATTCCCCCAGGGCCTCGGGGGCTACACCTGAAGGGTGCGCTCGCGCGCACCCACCGGAGAAAAGTCCATCCAAATTCAACAACGATCCTGACGGCGACCACCAAGCAACGAACCAAACCTCTGAGGGAGTGCCCCCACTCACACAGAGGCTCGGGGGCTACTGTCGGGTACCAAAATAATAGGTACCGAACCAGAGGTACTAAATACACTTTCGAAAGACATAACCCGGGCCAAAAAAGCAGCAAACACCCAATTGGCCCACCAAGCCAAAGCCCGCAACGGAGTGGCCCACCTAATCAGATGATATCATTTACAACTTATCAATAAGAGGAGCAGCAAAAATCTCAACATAATTAAACTTGATGATGCATTTATTATTGCCAAACAGAGTAATGTATCCAGAATTGTCTAAAGCTAAAACTGAAATAAGGTTCCCTTTAAGACTAGGAACAAATAGTACATCATCAAGCTGAAGATTGAAGCCACTAGCTAATTCTAAGGAAAAGCTTCGAATGCCTTTGACTTCAACTTCATGTCCATCAGCGACTCTAAGACTTCGCTCCCCCATCTTATAGTTTGCATCATTCTGAATACCTGCAATGAATTGGAAATGTGCACAGTGGCACCTGAGTCAATCCACCAAGTATCAGGGGAATAATTTGCTAAGAATAATTCATCAATAAATGAGACAAAATCGTTACCCTTTTTCTTACACCACTCCTTGAAGCCAGGGAAGTACTTCTGGAAGTGCTTAGGCGAGCCACAGAAATCGCAGCTGTTAGGGCCATTTTTATTCTGAGCATGCTTACCATTGTTCTTATTCTGGTTCTTGCCAAAGTTGTTGTTGTTCTTATTTGGCTTGAACTTCTTCTTAGGTGGTTTGCTGCTTCTAGCTTCAACATCATGATCCCCCTTGCCAAAAGCAACAAGGTTAGCTATCTCTTTCTTTTCAGATTTCTACCTTTCCTCCTCTTCTACACAGTAGCTTATGAGTTCGGAAATGCTCCACTTCCCCTTCTGAGTGTTGTAACTTATCTTAAAAGGGGTGTAGTGAGCAGGCAATGAAGTCATAACAAAATGCACAGGAAAGCCCTCAAAGATGGACATATCAAGTGCCTTAAGCTTAGCAGCCAAGTCACACATGCTCATAATATGTTCCCTAATCTCACCTTTTCCATCATAGCATGAGGTACACATTTTCATGATGAGGGTGCTGGCATAAGTCTTAGATGAGCTCTTAAAATTTTTCTCAACAGAGGCAAAGAACTCCTTAGCTGTCAGGTCCTCACCATTTTCTTTCTTTTCAGAGATTGCTCCCCTTATACTAGGAGAGATCGATGCCTTCATGATCATCCTAGCAATCCTGTTGCTCTTATCCCACTTCTCAAGCTCAGCGTGGTAGTTTCTTAGTGCCTCAGCAGTTGCATTGGCATCTGGAGCAACAGGCTTTTCCTCACATAGTGCGTGATCGTGCTCCAAGAGCCCGAGCACCACTAACACATGTTCCTTCCATGCAGGATAGTTTGGTGTCATTGAAGGGATCGATGCTGCTGACGAGACCCGCAACATTACTCACTGAAAAATCATATCAAAATGTCTCAGTTAATACCGTACAAAAAAGATGTAACTTAGAAGCATGAAATTAAGTCAACGTCGGTCAGAAATAAAATCATGCTTAAGAATTTCAATTTTGTATCACCGTTGGGCAGAAGTCAAAACGAAATCCATCTTAAATAACTCATAATTAAATCAACATTGGTCAGAATTAATTATGAGTTAAATCTCCAATTAAATTTCCCGTTGGTTCCATTTAATTAGAGACCATCTTAAATGCACAGGGTGGATATTAAAAAATAGAACTCAGCGAGCAATATTATATGGGCAGAAAATAAACTTATAAATAATGGAAATTAACATTAAATAACTCAAAAATTAATTAAATTACTTAAATAATGCACTGATATAAATAATAAAGCATAATAAATATTCTAGAAAAAAGAAAACTCATTTTGGGCTTTTAAACCGAAATAGCCCAGCAGGGCCTAGTCGGCGCCCGCGGCCTACTGGCCGGCCTCCCAGCGCGCATGCATAGCCCGCTTGGAGCTGGTGCAACCCAGCTCGGCCCAATTTGGCTCCCCTTGTCAGCCCATCAGCGGCCCAACTTGAAACCCTAAAGTGCAAACTCATTTCAGCCTTTGATTTAGATCGGACAGTCGAGATTTGTCCGGACATAACGAGCTGCGTATAAATGGCATGGAACCCTAATTTTTCCACACTCACTTTCTTCTTTCTCCCCTCAGCCGCCGAAACAGAGGGAGCGAGAGAGGCGGTGGCGGCGACGGCCGGTCAGGTGCACTGGCGGTGGCACCGCGACGCCTTGCTCGCCGGCGCACGCGTGCGGCAGAAGCCGCGCGCGGCTCCGTCGAGCCCGGCCCCGATGCCGTGAGCCCCGGCGTGGCTGCGGCGAAGGCCGACCCTCGTGCTTACAGCAGCGGCGGCGCCGGCCTAGGGTGATAGCGGCGGTGCGGCGGTGGCCCACGGCAAACCGAAGGGCGTGCGTGACAGCGGCCCTATCGCACCCTGATTTTAAAAACAAAATTGAGGGCACAATATATGTATGCCAGGATCAAAATTCATACATATATCGACTTCATAATAGTATCAAAAACAATGTTGTATTGTAATAATTGAACATTATTACATAAATGACCCTCGGGTCGAAAAGAAAAGTACAGACTCTCATAACTGACTCTAATGAAGACTCGCGGAATTTGGACGCCAAGTCCACAGGAAGCTCGACCGGGGTAGCACCAGCCTAGTACAACTCGTCTGGGTCGAAGCCACCGTCCTCTGGGTACTTCTACTCCTCGTCGTAGCCACCAGCGTCTAGTGGGGTAGCAGGGGGGACAAAGAGGAAGAGTGAGTACATCGAAATGTACTCCGCAAATGTAGGAAAAATATGACATGAGGCTAAAATCAAAGGTAGGCTGACTCTGTTTTACACGAGCACCTAAAGCGACACATCCTATTAATCCTATTTTCCTAAACACCTATTTACTAAGTTTAACCACTTTCTCCTTTGACCAGAACCAACACTCGGAGTCCACCGAGCAAAACCACACTTGGAGATCCACCGAGTAACCAACACTTGGAATCCACCAAGCAACCAACACTTGGAGTCCACCAAGCAAACCCACACCTGAAGTCCATCAGGAAAACCACACCTAAAGTCCATCAGGCAAACCCGAACCAGAACCAACCAACTAATCTCGAAGAAGTCCAAGCCGCTTGTAACCGTGAGCACGGCTGATATATTAGTTTTACACTCTGTAGAGGTTGCACATCTTTACCCACGAGTCGTGCATTTCCCCGTTACGCTAAACACTACCAAGGCGCATAGCGGGGTCGCACTACAAGGCCGGGTACAAAGAGTCCTCCTATATGTATTAGTTCTCATATGTCACGACATAGAATCTATCTCCCGTAATAACACCAGGACTGGGCCAGAGCCTGGGAGCCAGTCTCCCGTACCAAGAAGTATCCTGCATAGAAGAAGCCTTCTGTACCCATGTTCATATAAGAATAATAACCAAATAAGGCTTCTCTAATTAATTAGCCAGGTCCGTCCCATTCCAGACCTCATGGTTGCGCTATTTAACCGGGTTACATGCTCTGAGAACCGGGTCCTAGAAATCCACGCAGGATAACAAGAACAAACCCAAACCACCAACATCATCCGCCAAATCCATGGCAACCAAACTCCACCAAAACGGTCCATCCTGTCGGATTTACCTACTCACCATGTTACTACAAAAATTACCAACCCACTTGTCGCAGAAATCATTAATTAGAATTATTTATTAATACCATCCCATCCCAACCATGACTGTAGGGCTAAGCATGACATCTACCCATATTCCCAAACCAGGTGACAAGGAAAATATGAACAAGATCTAGTAAATCCTAACATGGGATTCAATTTAAACTCTGCCTGCAACTACTGGATCTAACTACTCTACTCAAAAGTAAAATAAATACAGGAGCAAGTATGGTCAAGGACACTTGTCTTTAGGCTAAGCGGGGTCCACAGAGGTACAGTCTTGATTCTAGGGTTTCTCGTAGTTCGCACTCTCTGGATCAAACACCAAATAGGCCCAAACAAAGCATATAAGAAACAGTACAATAAACAGTAATAAAACAGAAAATAAAGTAGTCTAACGCGTAGAGCTCGTCGATACGAATCCAACGTGACTTGAACGGGTCAAATCGGAGTTGAAACGCAAAAGTTATAAGCGTTTGAATATCAGTGGCAATTTTGAAAATTGTTTGAACTCAATTTCGTATTTTAAATAAATAAAAATAGAAAATAAAAGGCAAAAGGACTGGGCCTCATTTCCTCGGAAGATCAGGGGCTAAATTGCTAGTTTTATAAGACTCAAGGAACAGGGGGTGGTGTGCGGGTTGATTTCAACAAAGCAGAGGGGGCTTTCTGCAAAGTAGCCGGAGCAAGTCAGCCTGTGCACGACTGCGTGCCACGTGGCATTGCCTGATTTGCTCAGCGCACGCTGTGTCGTGGACTGCTGGGGCGCTGAGGTTGTGGACCGGGTGCAAGATCCGGTGAACCCGGCTCATACCGGTTCAAGCCGGGATCTAATCTCAGCCATCAAAACTGAAAGGAACGGCATCGGGAGGGTGTGCGGAGGGGAGGGGCGGCGCGGCCGGTCGGTAGGAGACCGGACTCGGCGTTGTGCCATTAGCACCGCCGTGGAGCTCACCGGCGTGGTTCGGGAGGGAGACGTAGGGCACGGGAGCCAGTGGGGAAATGTGCGGAAGAAGGAGGAACTCACCGCGAACACGCCAGTGGGGTTCTTGCCGTCGATTCGAGGCCGGAGGCGGAGGACACCGGTCGGCGGCGGAAGAGTGCTCCAGTGAGCTCTGGAAACAGCGAAGGAAAGAGGGTAAGAGATTTAGGGTGCGGTGGTGTTGTGCACGAAGGATTTCGGTGCTATTTAACAGAGCCAGGGAGGGGAGGGATTGAGTGGTGGAGCTCGGCCGGGCGGTCAACAGCCATGCCGCTTATGGCGGGCGATCCGATCGCAAGCGGGGAAGGGGGATGGGGCGGAGGGGATGAGAGTGATTCTCGGAGGGGGAGAAACAGTCCGCGTGGGGTTTTGGTCCTCCTGGACGCGCGGCGGGGTGACCCGATCGTGTGGTGGAGGGCTCGGTCGGTGTGACCATGTGGCGCAGATCAGAGAAGGAGGGGAGAGCGGAAGGAGGGAGGTGAGTCTGACATGGCGACCCTTCCTGTCAGCGAGCGGAAGAGATAGAGGAGTGTGGGGCGGCCTGGGCCAGCGTGGGCGCAAGGTGCTGGGCCGGGAGGAGAAAAGGGGAGAGGGAGGCGGCGGCACTGGGCCACGGAGGTGAGTGTGCGGCCACGCTGGAGAGAGAAGGAGAGTGGGCCGGGAGCGGCTGGCTGGGCCGTGATGGAGCGCTGGGCCGCGGGAGGTTGTAGGCCGGGGAGAGAGGAAAGGGGAGAAGAGGGGTTTGGGCCGACTGAGGAGCTGGGCCGAAGCCGGGAGAGAGAGGGAGCCTTTGCCCCTTTTCCTTTTCCATTTTCTGATTTTCCAATTCCGTTTCAAAATCAAATACAAAACCTTCTGAAACCAAATCAGTTTGTAAACTTTTCAAAAATAATTTCCCTAGGTTTTGGAAATAAAATTTTGAAAGCCTTTTATTTATTTTCTAAATAGAATAAAATCGATTTGCCCTATTACAATTTAATAAATTCTTTTTTCACCCAATAAAAATATGCGACGACATGAATGCAACAAATAATTTATAAATTGTTTTCCTCCATCTAAGGTTTTGCCATTTCCTGATTAAATTCTAATAAATTTTAATTAATTAAAAACCGAGGTTTTACAAACTTACTGTTGACACCAGATTTTGGGCCGAAGAGAAATTTCCATTTATGGACACAAACGGTTGATTAATCAAGAAAATCGGCCAGATACGGAAAGAGCTTGTTTTGGTTCAAGGCGTGACTAGAAGATTCATCCGAACCAGAGTTGATGAGCTTCAAGACGTGTCGGACTTGACCGGAGAGTTAGAGTCCGGGTCATTTTGTTTATTTTACCGCATTGTATCTAAATCGTGTTAGGATAAGAGTCCTTCGGGTTATAAATAGCTAAGACCCGACTTTTGTAAAAAAGTAATCAATCAATCAAACAATCTTTCGGCCTCCGGCCAAAACCCTTAGGAGTAGGAGTAAATTAGATCTCGACGAGACCTTCAAACAAACAAGGCTGCATCGGTTGAATCGAACTCTGGTTTGCTTATAAGTATTGTCATGTCTCGTGTTATGGTTTAACAAGGCTGTATTTGGCTTAGACCAAACTCTTGTTAAGCTATGATGTGGGTTAGTTATCGGTTTAAGTTCGTCTTTTATAAGGCTGTATTGACTCTGATCAACCTCTTGCAAGTAGTCGATCTTGACTAGTTATCGGCTCTGTTAGATTTGACAATCTAATAGATTCATTAAGTTATCGATATTGTTAATTTACGTTCAATTCTACTTTTATAACAATATCTTGCCCAATCGAGGTTGACAAGCTAGTTTAAGCATAAACGCTATCTAGATCCGTTGTTCAAGGAAATCTCATGCTTGTCTTAACAGAGATAGCCGATCTAGACTCACATCGGCTAATTTGTCGATCTCGATTGTTACATGTTGTGTGTTCGAGATATCTACTCAGTCTCAGTTTGATCTGATAGTAAGTAGATTTGATTCAATATGCTTGTTATGGCTGTATTTTTGAACCCCATTGATAGGTCTGTTGAATTAGATTTGCTTAGTTTTAGATCAAACCGTGGTTTGAGAGATAGATCTTGTTCGTGCTTCATGGACCCTGTATCGGCTAAATAGCCAATCCAGTCATGCTTTCTCCATAACGTGTACGCATGTACCAATTTAAAATTAGTAGATCTATTGATTATGTCTAGATGTGATTTAGCTTGGTTATTATTATGGCTGCATGGAAACACCCCACTGTTAGTAATCAAGTTATTTTATCGATCTGGTTGTTATTATGGCTGTATGGAAACACCCCACTGTTAATGACCAGAATTGCTAGCATGATTAGTCGATCTGTTGGTTTTACATTGGTTACTGCTATGCATGTAGGATCTTGCACTTAAGTTAGATCGGCTAGTTGTATCTTTGCTCTTGTTACACATCTTGAGTAGCCGTTCTATAGTTATAATGATCATATGCTTTACACTGTTAGGAGTTGACTTTCTAGTCAATTTCCTCTGGTAAATGACTATTTTTAGAGCCGTACATCATGGAACTGTCTAGTACCAAACCGGCAGATTCCACAATTTGATGTTTTGTTCTTTTTCCTTGTCAATTGCAGGTCAAATTGACTGGCACGCCTCGGATTCGGTTTCACCAAGACCGGCTTCGTCCTTGGAGGTTCAGGAGATCAGGACCCTTTGATCCACATGGTCTCTGAGGGCCTCGTAGTGTGCTTGGTGACCGAAGACACAAATTTTAGCGTCAACACATCTTTTGGCACGCTCGGTGGGACTACTATCGTTTGATCATGAACAACGACAATGTGTTGAACGTGACTCTAGAAGATCTCCCTGGAGGGTTGAAGCAATTGGTGGAAAAGGCTATTGCAGAATATCAGCAAAAGTGCCTCTTGTCTTTTAGCAAAAATAGAGATAAAAGGGTGATCCAGAAGACTTTCCTTCCAAGAGTGATTTTAGACGGTGAGGTTGATCCAAGCATCAATATACAACATAATGCTATGTATGAGACTATCAGCAAGGCTATGTCTGCTACTCTTACGAATCACAATGAAACATTCATAAATAGTATCTCTAATGCTATCAAAGAGGCCTTCAATTTGAGTTCTAAAAGAAGAGGTCCAGCTTATACAACTAGGGGCAATCAAGGAGAGCAGAGTTCTGGAACTCAACAAATAACAAATATGCCTGTTAACAATGGGGGCATTATGCAGCAGCAGATGCAACAGCCAATGATGGGTAACAATGTCAATCCATCGGCTATAAAATATGCTCCTTACGGAAGAAGGATCACAAGGGATTTTAATGCTCCACCGTATCAAGGAAGAGTGGTACCTGGCGACATCCCTCCTGGATATCATTATGTTTCTGATTTTTATACTTTAGATGTCCATGAGAATCTAGGATATCAGAACAATGCTCTCGAAAATCAGAACTTTAGTCATCAAGGACAGGTGAATCAAGTGGATCAGTTGATGAGCCAGGTGACCGATATGGTTCAGCGCCAATTCGGTCTGAAACCTAAAAATGCATCCATTGCTTACAAGAAGCCGTACCCAGAGTGGTATGATCAGGTCATCTTACCTCCAAGATACAGGATTCCTGACTTCACAAAGTTTACAGGAACAGGCACAGTATCAACCATGGAACACATAAGCCAGTATTTGGTGCAGCTTGGAGAGATAAGTGATGAACCAACACTTAGAGTTCGGATGTTCCCTTTGTCTCTATCTGGCCTGGCATTCTCATGGTTTTCATCCTTACAACCTAACTCTATTGAAGGATGGGCCGATTTAGAGAATAAGTTTCATTTGTACTTTGATTCTGGAGTTATGGAAAAGGGAATTGCAGACTTAGTCGATGTGAGGCAGAGAAACAATGAATCAGAAAGCCATTACATCCAGAGATTCAGGGATGTCAGGAATCAATGCTACACTCTGACATTGCCAGACTCAGAGATTGTTAACATTGCAATTCGAGGGTTAATTCCAGCAATCAGAGAAAAAGTTGGCTTTGATTGCACCAACTTAGCTGCTTTGGCCAAGAAAATAGCAAATATTGAGGCACAATTCAGATATGCGCGCTACAACAAACCTCAAAAGGTTAGCAATGCTGAGAGTAGTTCTTTCTTTTTGGAGGAAGAAGATGACAAATCAGACAGTGAGGAGGAGGAAGTAGCTGCTGTGGATTGGGCTTGGAAACATGCAGAATATATGCCTTGGGCGAAAGTTAAAAACGCAGAAGAGGACATGGCCAAATACAGCTTTGATGTTACAAAAGCCGATAAGATATTTGACTACTTGCTTGAAAAGGGTCAGATTAAATTAATAGGGAACCATAACATCCCATCGGCTGAGGAACTCAAGAAAAGGAGGTATTGTAAATTTCATAATTCTGGTACTCATAGCACTAATGATTGCAAAGTTTTCAGAGACTTGATTCAGAAAGCCATCAACAAGGGTAGGATCGGTCTGGAAAAATCTAAGAGTGGTATGGGCATAGAAGGCTATCCTTTTCCAATGAATATGGTTGCCTCATCTTCCCAAGGGAAAGTCAAAGTGCTGACTTCTGACAGAGCCAAAGCAGCTGGGACAGTTGATCCTAAGAAGCAAATATCAGCTGAAGAGTATCAGGAGATGAAGGGAAAGAAAAAATCTAGTCAACATGATCATCCTGAGACTTCAAGAGCTGGTGAAATGAGAAGGCGTCCCACTGTCAGAATCCTGTTAAACAAATGGCAGCGCCAGAAAGAAAGGGATCAAATGCGCAGAGAAAGAGATGAACAGGAGTACCAAGAATGGCTTGAAAAAGAAGAATATAGAAGATCTCATGAAGAAGAAAGGCGTATCAGGGATGAAGATAGAAATCATTGGGGTTGTCCTTTCTTCAGGCACTGTTGGAATGAAGGGTTGAAACTCCCTACTCCTCAAAATTGCCCAGAATGCAGTGATCAGTACTGGGAGTATAGGCAGTCGAGAGACAACCGCCGGTCTATGCATAAAAGATTGAATTATAAAAGAATAGATCGGTGCATAAAAAATGAAAGTGTCCATGATCGACTGGGAGTAAAGGTAGCTGATCAGGACCATGAACCTGCTTGGCAAGAAGGACAATGGTGTCCAGGTGGTTTGACTAGAAGCCAGAAACGTTGAGTTTAGCGTTTGAGAAACGATGAAATACAGAAGAAGAAACCCAAAGTCTGGCAAGTGAAACAAATTGCCGATAAATGCAAGAAAGAGCCATCGGCTAACATATCTGCTATGTTTATGTTGCCTACTGAGTTTAGATCCACTGATCAGCAAGAGGAGTCAGACGATGAGGTGGCTGTGGCTCAATGGATCTATCAAGCAGAAAGTGCTACATTCGAGAAGCCTGAGAAACACTCTCATTTAAAGGCTCTATATTTAAAAGGGTTTATCGATGGGAGACCTCTGAGCAGAATGTTAGTTGATGGAGGTGCAGCTGTTAATCTCATGTCATACACTACATTCAGAAAGCTTGGAAAGACTGCAGAAGACTTAAGTCAGACTGATATGAGGTTGACAGACTTTACTGGCAGTGTATCATCCACCAAAGGAGCTGTATGTGTTGAATTGACAGTTGGAAGTAAGAGCTTGCCCACCACTTTCTTCGTGGTTGATGCGAAAGGCACATACAATATTCTTCTGGGAAGAGATTGGATTCATGCCAATTGCTGTGTCCCTTCCACAATGCATCAAAATGTGATACAATGGATTGGAGATACTGTGGAAGTGGTGCCAGCCGACTCAACAGTAAGTGTTGCATACTCCGATCCCAATGAATGGAATTTTGATAATGTAGAGTGCTTCTCTGGGAAAGTGCATGAAGGAGGCGTCATCAAGGTGTTTGACGATGGCCAACAGTCGATCCAAGCAGTCGGCTTTAAAAAAATATGTATAAATAAATGGATTCTTTAGTCGATGAAGACGAAGGCAAGATGGGCAAAGATTTTACGTCGACCGATGAATTAGAAGCTGTTGATATTGGAGATGGTGATAAGCTAAGGCTGATGTATGTTAGTGCCAAATTAGATCCTAAGTTTAAACAAGAACTTGTTGCTTTGTTAAAAGAATATAAAGAATGTTTTGCTTGGGAGTATTCTGAGATGCCTGGTCTTGATCGAACATTAGTTGAGCATCGGCTACCTATCAAGCCTGGGAGTCGACCAGTGAAACAGGCTCCAAGGAGAATTAGAGCAGAGGTTATGGCCGATGTAAAAACAGAAATTACTCGACTATATGAAGCCAAGTTCATTCAGCAAGGTAGATATGCCGAGTGGATTTCCAGTGTGGTCCCTGTATACAAGAAAAATAGAAAAATGAGAGTTTGTATTGATTTTAGGGATTTGAATAAAGCTACTCCAATGGATGGCTACCCAATGCCAGTGGCAGATATGCTGGTCGATGCAGCAGCAGGTCATAAGGTAATTAGCTTTATGGATGGTAATGCTGGTTATAATCAGATTTTTATAGCAGAAGAAGACATACATAAGACTGCATTTAGGTGTCTTGGTGCTTTGGGATTGTATGAGTGGGTAGTCATGACTTTTGGACTTAAAAATGCCGGTGCAACTTACTAGAGGGCTATGAATTACATCTTTCATAAGTTGATCGGCAAAGTTGTAGAAATTTATATTGATGATGTGGTTGTGAAGTCTAAGGATTATCGAGAGCATCTTAAAGATCTTAGAGATACTTTGGAATGTGCAAGGAAGCATGGATTAAAGATGAACCCTCATAAGTGTGCATTTGGAGTATCGGATGGACAATTCTTGGGCTTCATGGTACATGAAAAAGGGATTGAAATTGGTCAAAAGAGCTATGATGCAATCCACAAAGCAGTGCCACCAACCACAAAGACTCAGTTGCAATCTCTAATCGGCAAAATTAATTTCATCAGGAGGTTTATATCAAATTTATCAGCTAAGATTTTGCCTTTCTCAGTGTTGTTGAAGTTAAAAGATGATCAAGAATTTAAATGGGGTAACGAACAACAGAAAGCATTTGAGGAGATCAAGGAATATATGAAGTCTCCACCAGTGTTGATTCCTCCTCAAAGAAACAAGCCTTTTAAGTTGTACGTAACGGCCGATGATCATACAATTGTATCGGCCTTAATGCAAGAATTTGAGGGAAAGGAAAGAGTGGTGTTCTATTTGAGCAGAAGGTTATTAGACCCAGAAACAAGATATTCTCCTGTTGAAAAGCTATGTTTGTGCTTGTACTTTTCGTGTACCAAGCTTTGACATTACTTGCTATCTTCTGAGTGCACGGTGGTGTCAAAGTTTGATGTGATAAAGCACATGTTATCTATGCCTATTTTGAACGGGAGAATTGATAAGTGGATTCTTGCATTATCAGAGTTTGATTTGAGGTATGAATCGGCTAAAGCAGTTAAAGGTCAGGTAATAGCTGATTTTGTTACTCATCATCATGAAAAAGAAATTAAAACATTAGATTTTACTCCTTGGGCTTTGTTCTTTGATGGATCTAATTGTAAGCAAGGTGGAGGTATTGGCATTGTCCTTGTTTCTCCGCAGGGGGCAAGTTTTGAATATGCTTTTCCAATTGATCCGATTTCTACCAACAACCAAGCTGAGTATGAAGCTGTTCTTAAGGGACTTCAACTCCTATATGAGGTAAAGGCCGAGTCTGTTGAAATTTTTGGTGACTCTCAATTGGTGGTTGACCAATTGCTCGGCCTATATAAATGTAAAGATGATATATTAAGAAAACATTATGAAAAATGTCTTGAGCTGCTTGATTCTTTCTCTTCTGTTGTCATTAAGCATATTCCTAGGTGCCAGAATCAAGAGGCTAATCGGCTAGCTCAAAGTGCTTCTGGATATCGGCAAATTGTTGAAATATTAGCCGATGAACTAGTTGATGATGATGATTGGAGGATTGAAATTATTGAATATTTGAAAAATTCATCACGACAAGTATCCAGAAAGTTGAGATATAAAGCTACAAAGTTTGTTCTTCTTGATGATCAACTTTATTACAAAACAGTTGATGGTGTGCTTCTCAAATGCCTTAATCAAGAAGAAGCTAAAGTCTTGATGGGGGAAATTCATGAAGGTGTTTGTGGTGCTCATCAATCTTCTCACAAGATGAAATGAATGATTAGGAGAGTAGGTTATTTTCGGCCGATTGTGTTGGAGGATTGTTTCAAATATTATAAGGGGTGTCAAGAATGCCAAAAGTTTGGTAATGTTCAGAAATCTCCAGCATCGACTATGAACCCAATTATGAAACCTTGGCCATTTAGAGGATGGGGAATAGATCTAATTGGCCAGATATTTCCATCATCAAGCAAAAGGCATAAATTCGTGTTGGTAGCAACTGATTATTTTACTAAATGGGTTGAAGCCGTTCCCTTGAAAGAAGCATCATCAGCTAATATGATTGAGTTTATCAGAGAACATATCATTTATAGATTTGGTATTCCTCAATCTATCACCACAGATCAAGGGAAGATGTTTACATCAAAGGAATTTGAAGATTTTGCTACTAGTACGGGTTTCAAGTTAATTAATTCATCTCCTTATTATGCTCAAGCTAATGGATAAGCCGAGGCATCTAATCAAATTCTGATCATGATTATTAAGAAGAAAATCAGAGAGCATCTGAAGAAGTGGCATTTGATACTCAGTGAAACTTTATGGTCTTATAGGATGGCTTGCCATGGTTCAATCAAATGTTCACCATACGAGTTGGTTTATGGGCATGAAGCTGTTTTACCTTGAGAAATCAATATTGGATCTAGGAGAGTATCGCAGCAAAATAATTTGAAAGCTGATGAATACAAGTATCTTATGATGGATAATCTTGATGATTTAAATTTTCTTCGGCTAAAGGCTCTGGAAAATATCAAAGCTCATAAACTCAGAATTGCTAAGTATTATGATCGGAAAGTAAGAGAGAAGAAATTTAATGAAGGCGACTTGGTTTGGAAAGTTATTTTGCCGATTGGAAGTAAAGACAACAAATATGGCAAGTGGTCACCAAACTGGGAAGGGCCTTATCGAATCACGAGATGTGCTCCTGGCAATGCCTATTTTTATGAAACTTTGGAAGGAGTCGAATACTTCAGGGCAGTTAATGGAAAATATTTTAAGAGATATTATCCTAGCATCTGGGTGGACTTACTGTGAGTCTATCAAGTTTTGCCGATAGCCGATACAGAGGTATCGCCTTCAGAGTAAAAATAGCCGATACACAGTGTATCGCCTTTAGCACTACAATCGACAGCAAATGATAGCCGATGTAAAGAAAGCATCACCTTTAGAACAAAAACAGAGTATGAAAAAGCAGAGAAAATTCCAAGACATCAACAGGCATATATATATTATACAAAAAAATAAGCCTGATGATGCAGGGGCAGATTACGGAGTCAATTGTTCAGATGAACCAAGTTCAGACTTGCACAAACTTTAAATTACAATTATTCTAAGAACAACTTGTTGAGGAGGTCCTCCAGGTGCGACACCTCCGTCACGGCGAGCCCCAGCGGCTGGAACTCCTCCACCAACTCCCTGAAGTCGTCCCTCATCCTGGTGCCGACGAAGGAGGGAGTCACTTTGTCGGAGACGTACGCCCCGCTGAGCTCTGCTCCGGCGAGAGCGAAGGTGGCGCCGTGATTGATGGCGTGGAGGGCCAACTCCCTGATGCGCACCGGGAGGTCTTCGAGGTGCTCCTTCAGTGTCGCCCCGCGGGCGTTCACGAAGTCGGCAACCGCCGTGGCCACCTCCGGGAGTACGTCGAGTTGGTTCTGGAGCTCTGCATTGGAATAAAAGAAGTTGAAAGTAGCCGATTCGATGATATGCAAGTTCAATCGACTAAAATTCGAAAGAAGCAGTTACAAAAGACTAAGCAAAGCAGTAAATTTGTACATGGAAATTACTGATTCAGATCGGGAGATAACGAATCGATGAAGATCCGAGAAGGTTATACCTGCCACCCTGGCGTCGGACGCCTCCAGATGCTCCATCGTGCTGTCGAGGCGCGCACGGAGGACCGCTAGTTCATCCTCGGCGTGGATGGCCCGACGACGCTCTTCCTCCAGAAGGCGTCGGGTGTTGGAGTACTCCCGGATGAAGCGCCAAGCATCTTCATCCAGCGCGATGTTGTGCTCCGCCGAAGGCTGACTAGGGCCTTGTCCGTCCACTCGAGGAGGGGAACTATGAAAAGGAAAAAGTTAGGGTTTTTCTCAGGGATAACTAACCTCAAATCCGAAGGAGAAAATGCAATGAGAAAGATTGTCACTCGAACAAGCGGCGACGGGTCGCCGGAGGGCTGTTGCTGGAGCCTTCATCGATAGGACGTTTGCCACGGTCCGCCATGGATCTTGTTCGCTACCGATTGAAGAAGAGGAGTCGGTGGTTTGGAGGAAAAGAAAAGGCCGGAGAAAACAATGAGTGTGTAATGTACATTGGAGTCAGCGGTTTCTTATTTATAGACGGAGGCGTGAAGGCGAAGAGGCGCCGGTTTGGAAACACTAGATCCGGAATCCTTTAGTGGATCGGCTAAGTAGTCGATAAGAAAACGTTTGATTACCGATCGGCTAAAATAGCTGATAAAGTATCAAGGGAATTGTGATAGGGTAAGTGATAACAATGATCTCATTCACAAAGTATTGAGTTGAAAGTCAAGGTTACAGGAATTCTGTGAACATCAGTTCTCAAATGAATAGAATTACATATTCAGAGCCGATTTTAACGCATTAAGGGCGTTCAAGCGAATATTGTCTATATCGGCTATTCTCTTTTGGTGTTCTTCACTTGAGCCTGGGATTGGGTTTTTCTTGGTTCTGATATCTTGAAGCTCATTGTGAAGAAGTGTCATCTTTTTCTTCTGATCCTGAAGCATAATTGGGACCTTCGCCAGATTTTCTTCAAGTTTAATTTGATCATTAACATTTTGGAGTCTGCTCAGTAGTTGGTCCCTTTCAGACTTCAGGGTGGACAGATTGCCGATGATGACAGTGGAGTTGGTATTCAGCTGATCTATGACATCTTTTATAGAGACCATACTAGAAATGCATTGTTGCTCTTTTTCTGGCAACTCAACTTGGGCCTCGCGTGCGAAAGCTTGGTCTTCGCTTCAGAAAATTCTGGCTCAAGGAACTCTATATGAGCAACAGAGACCAGGGCTCTCTTAAGATCGGCTGGGATATCATTCTTAACCACATCAAATATGTCCCTGATTCCACTTGCATCTTGCACCAAATCGGCTATATTAGCTTCTAAAAGGGGAAGCAATATTTGAAGCCGAGACTTAATTTCTTCAGAGAATTTGCTTGAAGATTCTGGTGCCGTGACTTCTCCCTCCTCGATGTAATCCTTCAAGTCAAAGGGGATGACAAGAGAAGAAGTTTGTTCCTGTCCCTATGCAGGTTAGAATATGTGAGAAATTATAATGAGGACTGGTGAAGAAAGGAGATATTATTTGAAGTACCTGTCTTATTGGAATGATCTGTAAGTCATGAGCAGCCGACGAAGATTCAGGGGTAGCCTCTAAAAATGAAACTTTGTTAGGAAGGATTTATCACTGTAAATAAAGAGGTAATCGGTTAAAAATTATACCTGGAGATGGTAGAGGAGCTTCCTGATGAGTATTGGGAGGAGGAGGCAGATCAGGCTCTACATTATGAATTTCAACGTCCAGAGTGTCTTGCTCCTAAACAATAGAAGAAGAAAAGTCAGGATCAGAGTTTAAATGAAAAGATAGAACAGAAAGCATCATACCTCTGTGGCGACAGCTTTGATTGGTGGAGGTTGAGTTTCTTCAGAGGTTGTCTGCTTCTTAGCTTTGGTTTTGGGCTTTTTGGCTTTGGAAGGACCAGCCCCCTTTATGAAAGTGCTGAGGGGTTGGTCATCAGGGATTTCAGCAGCCCTCTTCTTCATTATCGTCTTTATAGTAGGGGCATCCCAGCCGAGTCTTGGATTTGGACACCATATGTGATAGTTTACTGAAGGAGGAATTGAGCTGACCAAATCCTGCAAGGAAATATTAGGGTAGTGTTAGAATGGCAAGAATACTTCACACAATATTTGAAGAAGAGAAAGAATGAAAACACACCTCATCACTTGCTTGGAAATCTAAATCCAGACTGAAGCAGTAAGTGGAGACAGCTTCATTAAACAGATGAAGGCTCCATTGTTGCCACTAGCCATTGAAAGAAGAAGCAGCAAATGGTTGGCAATTCCATTCTCTTATAATCTTTGGAGAGATAGATTGCTCCAGTTGGAGGATCCTATCATACTCCATTGCTGAAGTTACTGCCTCCCTTGGTTTCAACTTATCGGCAAAGAATAGAGCTGGAGGAACTTGGCCAAAACCCATTTGCCTAGTTGCTATGGTAGGATAATGGAATTCATAGGAGGTAGGAGGTTTTTCTCTACCATGCCTGATTTCAGTGGGCAGGAGACAGGGTTTTACCAAATGGCTCAGAATCTTCAGACTCTCATTGTCACATTCAGCTTGAAACCTGAAGGAGAATGGGTTCTCAAATTCTGGAATGTCTGGATATTTGAACCAGTCCAAGATGGCAACAGGAAAACCTTGATAGAAAAGTTTAAAGAAATAACTGTTTGATTCGTTGATGGCAATCATGGCTGCAGCTTCACCAAAAGAAGTACATCTGTTTGTCTTCTCCTTATCGGCTAATTGCTTCTCCTGGCTTTCTGAGTAAGCCGATGAAGGAAATGACAGAGTTGTCAAGTCTGGGACCACTAACTTGTGGAGATGAAGGTTGAGCCAGAGTTGAAGAAGCCACCAAGGGCCAGTGATTGCTGGGATATCTTTATTTTCCATCAGGCATTGGGACACTTTATTTAGCATACTGTACAAAGCTCCCAAAAGGTATTTACCCAGAGGGATTTCAGAGCTCATTGGCAACTTTTCTGCTAGTGCCAGGAAGTTGGAAGATGGACTACAACTCTGTCCACAGAACAAATATCTGTCCAACCACATGTTCAAGAAAGCTATGTGCTCCCTCTCTGAGACACTATTTTGGGGAGTCTTGAAGGTGGTGATATAACTGGACCAACCTCCTAACCTGACGCTTTCGAGTCTTGTGGAGGGTTTGGTCTGGAAGCTGTATGGGTTGATTGTTCCAGTGATATTCAAGCCGGTCATCATGTGCACATCGGCTAAGAGTGGGGTCATGGGGCCTTGCCTAAACATGAAAGCATTGAAGGTACCAGACCAGAAGTAGCAAGCAGCCTTCAGCAACGGTTCATTTTTCTTCATATCAGACAGAGATAAGTTGATACATTGATCTAGATTCCGAAGGATCCAATCTGTCTTCTTCTTGGTTGCTATTTTGATCAACCAGTCTCTCCAGCCTGGGATAATTGACGTCCAGTTCCTCAAAGGAGTCTTCTTGTCCCAAAAATCCGATTTCAAATTGGAATGCTTGAAGGGGATCCTTTGAGTTTCAGCAATTATAACTTCAGTAGGGTCAGAGTTGCCTACTGGACCAAGGAAGAAATTATTTGGGCTACCATCTACTGGGATGAAGATTTGATTTTGAAGATCCTAAAATTTCGGTGAAATTATAAGAAAAGGTAAATAAAGCAGAAATATGAAGAAATCACCGAAAAGAGAAGAGGTCCGAAAGCAGAAATTTTTACCTCAAGGATAGAGTCCAAGGTCACCATTTCTCCCGTGCAGCTGATGAATTTGCTGATTCCTGGACTTTCGCTCGGTTTGCTTGACGGTGGCGAGTTTGTTTGAAGGCTAGGGTTTGAAAGCCGATTGGGGGGAAAGAACTGACGGTTGGAATATGAAGCCTTAGCTGATCGTCTAGTGAAGAAGGAGGGAAGAATGGCAATTATGGGAATAAATAAATTTCATCCCAAAATTGGGGGGCATGTGTTGACACCAGATTTTGGGCCGAAGAGAAATTTCCATTTATGGACACAAACGGTTGATTAATCAAGGAAATCGGCCAGATAAGGAAAGAGCTTGTTTTGGTTCAAGGCGTGACTAGAAGATTCATCCGAACCAGAGTTGATGAGCTTGAAGACGTGTCAGACTTGACCGGAGAGTTAGAGTCCGGGTCGTTTTGTTTATTTTACCGCATTGTATCTAAGTCATGTTAGGATAGGAGTCCTTCGGGTTATAAATAGCTAAGACCCGACTTTTGTAAAAAAGTAATCAATCAATCAAACAATCTTTCGGCCTCCGGCCAAAACCTAGAGTAGGAGTAAAGTAGATCTCGACGAGACCTTCAAACAAACAGGGCTGTATCGGTTGAATCGAACTCCGGTTTGCTTGTAAGTATTGTCATGGCTCGTGTTATCGTTTAACAAGGCTATATTTGGCTTAGACCAAACTCTCATTAAGCTATGATGTGGGTTAGTTATCGGTTTAAGTTCGTCTTTTGTAAGGCTGTATTGACTCTGATCAACCTCTTGCAAGTAGTCGATCTTGACTAGTTATCGGCTCTGTTAGATTTGACAATCTAATAGATTCATTAAGTTATCGATATTGTTCATTTACGTTCAATTCTACTTTTATAACAATATCTTGCCCAATCGAGGTCGACAAGCCAGTTTAAGCATAAACGCTATCTAGATCTGTTGTTCAAGGAAATCCCATGCTTGTCTTAACAGAGATAGCCGATCTAGACTCATATCGGCTAATTTGTCGATCTCGATTGTTACATGTTGTGCGTTCGAGATATCTACTCAGTCTCACTTTGATCTGATAGTAAGTAGATTTGATTCAATGTGCTTGTTATGGCTGTATTTTCGAACCCCACTGATAGGTATGTTGAATTAGATTTGCTTAGTTTTAGATCAAACCGTGGTTTGAGAGATAGATCTTGTTCGTGCTTCATGGGCCCTGTATCGGCTAAATAGCCGATCCAGTCATGCTTTCTCCATAACGTGTACGCATGTACCAGTTTAAAATTAGTAGATCTATTGATTATGTCTAGACGTGATTTAGCTTGGTTATTATTATGGCTGCATGGAAACACCCCACTATTAGTAATCAAGTTATTTTGTCGATCTGGTTGTTATTATGGCTGTATGGAAACACCCCACTGTTAATGACCAGAATTGCTAGCATGATTAGTCGATCTGTTGGTTTTACATTGGTTATTGCTATGCATGTAGGATCTTGCACTTAAGTTAGATCGACTAGTTGTATCTTTGCTCTTGTTACACATCTTGAGTAGCCGTTCTACAGTTATAATGATCATATGCTTTACACTGTTAGGAGTTGACTTTCTAGTCAATTTCCTCTGGTAAATGGCTATTTTTAGAGTCGTACATCATGGAACTGTCTAGTACCAAACCGGCAGATTCCACAATTTGATGTTTTGTTCTTTTTCCTTGTCAATTGCAGGTCAAATTGACTGGCACGCCTCGGATTCGGTTTCACCAAGACCGGCTTCGTCCTTGGAGGTTCAGGAGATCAGGACCCTTTGATCCACACGGTCTCTGAGGGCCTCGTAGTGTGCTTAGCAACTGAAGACACAAATTTTAGCGTCAACACCTACCCCCATAAGAAGAATCTCATCCTGAGATTCGAGGCTAGAAAGAAGGGTTGTTGGGGAGCTCGTGGGACATACCAAGGAACTTTGGAAGCTTGGAATTTCTCATGTTCATCACTTGATTTGCATCTTTGGTTTTGAGGTGTTGTGTGAGGGCTTTTCTCTTGGCTCGATCTGCTCGATCCAAACGCTTGTTTGGGCATTTGCTGATGAAATGTCCACCTTGCTTGCAGTAGAAACTCAGTCCTCTTGCCTTGGCATCCCGTCGGGTGGATATCACCTGATTGTCGTCTTGTGGGGATTGATGAGGTGCTTCTATACGGTAGAGTTGAGGAGGAGCTTCACTTAAGCTTCCATGTTGATTCTTCGGGTGCTTCTGGACTTTTGCCTGAGGTGTAGGTCTTGGGCGAGAACTATTCTCAACGTACCTTTGATATTTGTTCTTTTTGCCTCGGGTAGCCGATATTTGGAAAGCTTGATATGCCTTGTTGTTCAAGCTGCTTTCTTCACCTTTCCATGGATCCATTATCTGGTATAGGTGGGAAGAGGGAGGGATGAGTAAGAGAAGAACCCCAAAAGACACTCATTACAAAGAGCCAAATCAAACAAGTGCACAAGTACATGTCAGATGATGACCTATGAGATCACACAATTATGGTGGGCATCCTAGGGTTTGGAGGACCTACTTTGAAACAAAATGTTGAATTTTTAGCATAGAGACTATAGAAGTGGGAAATGGGGTGAGGATTTTATAAAATAGTTTTATAAACTCTGTGACTGTCTAGGCTAGCGTCCTACGGTCAACACGACTTTGTCACACCCCGATTTTAAGAACAAAATCGAGGGCACAATATATGTATGCCAGGATCAAAATTCATACATATATCGACTTCATAATAGTATCAAAAACAATGTTGTATTATAATATTCCAACATTATTACATAAATGACCCTCGGGTCCAAAAGAAAAGTACAGACTCTCATAACTGACTCTAATGAAGACTCGCGGAATCTGGACGCCAACTCCACAGGAAGATCAACCGGGGGTAGCACCAGCCTAGTACAACTCGTCTGGGTCGAAGCCACCGTCCTCTGGGTACTCCTGCTCCTCGTCGTAGCCTCCAGCGTCTCGTGGGGTAGCAGGGGGGACAAAGAGGAAGGGTGGGTACATCGAAATGTACTCCGCAAGTGTAGGACAAATGTGACATGGGGCTAAAATCAAAGGTAGGCTAACTCTGTTTGACACGAGCACCTAAAGCGACACATCCTATTAATCTGTCACACCCAAAATTTCCTATTTTGGGATGTGACTACAAAACACTAAAAATGAAACAAAAGGATTTTACTATTTGATAAAATTTCCAACTTTAGTTTAGTTGTCCACATTCTAGATAGTAGAGCATGTGAGTTTCCAAAAAGCTTTAAGAATGTAATCTATTGTTTTGCTGCATATCATGCCTTTGCATAGTGTTTATGTTTGCAAAATGAATTTAAATGTTTTCAAAATGTGCATAGGGTTTGAATCAAAGCAAATGTCTCTTCATCTTTGACCAAGTTTCCATGACCTCAAAACCATGATCAAATCCTTGGAAACCGTATGCTTTGATTCTTATTTCAAAAACCTTGATGGATCTTCAAACTTCATCTTGCCAAACACCGAAACTTCTGCTCTCTAAAATCCTAACTAGTCATATACTAACCTGCTCTTTTATCTTTTCTTTTCGGACTTATATTTGAGCACCTAATCCTTTTTGATAGAGTCTTCTCCAAAGCCCAAAATCTATGCTAGATGACCAATCATTGTACCTCTTCTCTCTCACATAATCTAGCCATCGCCTTGTTTGAGTCAATCAATGCATGTCGTGCACCCAAGTTAATCTCAACGTCAACTTTCTCTTCTTTTCTCACATTGGGAAATATCTACATGGGCTCTTTTTCCTCCACCTTTTCTCCTCTTGTCAAAGCAAAACTTGTTTTTTATCCATACTTGAAATCTCTATTGCCTTGGTTCCACCTTTTAAAAACCCTAAGTTTCCGGGAAACCCTAATCGTATCTCTGACAATTTAGCGGACCGAGCCCTACTCTTCCCTTCCATATTCTCTTTTGTTGGGTCAAATCCATAAGCTTAGAACATTAGTAAACCATCCCCCTATATATCTCTTTTGCTAATAGGTCAACCTAACTCCTTTCATCCTCCGACGTCGCTTCGGGCCGAATCCAGTCCAAACCTTGCCTTAGCTCTCGCCATCGGTCAGGGCCCAACCATCCTATTCTCTTATGTGGTCCAAAATCAAGCCCAATCAGCCCTTTATCTCTTCCTCTACCCTCTCCCACATCACCACTGAAATACCTCTTCATATTGCACAACAAAAATATCCACCAAGCAAGAAAATATCAACCAATGACCCTTTGCCTTCACACCCCTTGGTCTTCCCTCCATTCCCCTTCACATATACCTCCCCCTCAGCCCCCTCACACCTCCCCCTTCATTTCCCACGTCAAGAACAGAGGAGAGGTGCCCCTGCAACTGCTCCTCATGCCCCATGGCTGCCTCCATCAATCGCAACGCAAGAAGGATGCCCCGGTGCTCTACGTCGTCGTCATCGGCCATCGCGATTCATCTCCTCGCTCCACCTCACCCTCCCCCATGGTGAGAACACTCTATCATCTCCCCCATACTGTTTTCATGTTCCCTCATGCAAATCAAGTACCTTAGATGATGTATGGTTGATCCCCGGCGAAGTTTATCCATCGTATGTGTTGCTGTCATAGTGGCCAGCCTTGCTGTTGGTTGACGGAATTGGCGTTCCTCGCTGCTTCTTTGCTTGGATCATCAACCCCTTTGGTGGAATTGTAGATAACACCCTTGAACACGCCTCTGTAAAATGGTTTTTCCATAGGAGTTGAGAAACTAGGGATATGGTCATCTCCGTGCCCGCTGTTCCTGCTGTCTGGACAGTTTGTAGCTCTGAGTTGTTTTAGCGTTCCCTGCTAATCCACTGTCCAAATCACCAAGCCCGTGAATACACATGTTCATGACATCCCTGCACATGATTCCACAAATTTGTTCGGCTATGCAATTCACGATGACCGAGATATAGAGACCGAAGCGCCTACTACCCCTGCTGCCCAAACAGCAGTGACCCTGTTTTTGGCAACGGCGTTCCCGTTGATCCATTGAACCCCATGATGCATAATTTGGCAAGAACACCATTTATGTAGTTGCACATGCATCTGCAAAGTTTCATAGCCATAGGATTAAAGGAGAAAAATTTGTCATATCTTTTTGTGCTCGCTGTCCCTGCTGCCCCGCAGCAATGCTTATGTCGGTTGGCATGTGTGTTCCCGTTGATCCGTCACTCCGGTGGTCATGACCTTTTACTAAAGTGTGTATCATAGACCTAAACACATCCTTGCAAGTTGGATTGTCCATATAAACTATGAAACTAGAGTTATAAATATCACCGTGTCGCAGCTCATGCCATGTCAACAGCCATGCAGCGCCACCTTCCAATCTCGTTCCCCGCCTAACCGATGGTCAAAGCACCATGTCCTTTTGCCAAAATATGTTCCATACAGTACCTAGCAACCCCACAAAATGGATCACCATTTGTCTTTGTCATAACCATGCAATCAGTCATCATATCCGCCGCTATCCTCCGACGTGCATGTTCTTGATGCATCGGTGACTCGTTGCGTTCCTCGCTAAACCACTACAAGAATCATTAAGCCCTTTCACATGATTGTGTGTTTCTTAGTTGCACATGATCTTACCATGCCCATAAGTTTAGTGTGGTCATGCCTTTTCATGGTCACAACCACCGCTATTCACCGTTATCCGCCACTGAGTACGCTCAACCGGTGCACCAATCTCCATAAACGTGTTTCCCTTGATCTAGCATCCACCTCAATGTGTTTGTTGTACATAACATGTTCTCAAGCAACCCATACACATATCCAAAAGCACACCCATACATCTATAAGTAACAATTAGAACATGAGTTGTATGTCCAACCTCTTTATCCGTCTTAAATCAATGGTTGTCATACAAGCTCTAGTTATTCCAAACCACCACTGCCATCTTTGCCATGTGATGTTCTATAACCAGGGATAAATACTCTTGCCAATACCGTAACATGTTATCCATTGACCAATCATGTTCCACCAATGATGCATGCTCGCATACAACAACCATCAAATTTGTTCCATCCTAAGTGCATCCCTAATCAACATGCCTTCTCAGAGTAACATACCCCATGTGTTGCACACATGTTCCCTACATCTTTTGGTCATCAAAGACATAGTCCATCTAGAACCATGAGCTTCATGTTAGCTAACCATGTTATGTTATTTCATTCCATCATGAGCTAATGACCACCAAATACACATGTCCTATTCAAGTCGTGTTATATCAACTCTGCTAAACTAAACTCTCACCACAATGTTATGGCTACCTCATCTATCAACCTTGACATCTCACTTTAGCTCAGTCATGGTGACATCATATCTTTAATACTCAGATATAACTTAAGCATGCCACATGATGTATATCAATTGAATCTTATTCTCCTATATATGCAATCTATTTTAATCTCTCAAACCATTCCTATTATACTCCATAATATATATATCAAGCTCTCCCAAGTCAAACCATGTGTTAAGAACCTAATGCACATCAATCCCTTTTGTTGTAAAGAATATGTTTCTACTAGTCCAAACTCCACCTAGCTCATCTAACTCCAATGTTCTTCCATCTATACCTTCAATCTCTCATATCATTCAAACCATAGCTTTGTTTTAGTAGCTTTTGTGCTCATACGTTCGTAGTTACAAGTCCTACGTGTTTAAAACCTGTCTTGTTTTTATAATGTTTGATGTACTGTTTTTAGGTTCTCTTGTGATGCTTGTACAAGTTGATTTCTATCGTTAAAAAGAGAGAAGCTATGCAAAGAATGATCCAAAAGGAAAAGTTGGAGAACATGGAAAGCTCTTGGAAGGCAAGTGTAACAAAGACCCCTTGTACCTAAGAACCCTGTATAATTCATTCATATGCATGTGTCTAAATTGAATCACCATAGGATTTTACCTAGTTACTTTGTACCACATATCCTAGTACCTATGGTTTTGGGAATGCATGTTGGATAGATGTGGCCGCGCCTAACCAAACTAAATAATTAATTGATTAATGATATTATGCAATGTATTAAAATAGATCTTTTTAGCATCATGGTTAGACTGGACTCAATCTTGAACGGGCCACCCAGGAGGGCACGTACAACCCCGAGTGTTACATGGCTCTGACTTTAATCGTATAACTTGTACGTCTCTAGCTTGTTAGTGGTTACCGAAAGGCGCAAAAGGGGAGTGCCTCATGGTGTATGGTTGTTCCCCTACCTTGGTGTGTACTATGCAGCGTTCATGTGTGCCTCTCGAAGGGGGACACCTATAACACACTTGCCACTGAAACCTTAGCGGCTACTAACTTGTTAGGGTGTCCTGTGAAAGGTTAAATAGTGAAACCCTGCCATGTCTCCTTGGTAGAGGCGGTGTGGGTTCGGCCAACTCCGGCAAAAGGGAATCACGACTCGGTGGGTAAAGTTGTACAATTTCTGTAGAAATCTTTAACCTGATATATCAGCCGTGCTCACAGACACGAGCAGCCTGGATCCTTCATGAGTTTGTCCTGGTCTAGATATGTCGTGGGAATGATATAATCTTGACTAATCACTACTTCAACTTGGGTTGGTTTATCACTAAAGTAGTGTTATAGATATAATAAAACTTGACCAAGTAAAATTGCTAACCGCAGTCAAACCGGGTCAAGCCTTCTGAGCCTCATAGATCCCTTTGTTATACTTGTTAAGCATGGTGCGCTTACGCTTGCTTTATATTCAACAAAAATCCTGGATGGGTACCAGATAGTGGATTCAAGTGATGAGGTACATCAAATGTGTTCAAGAATGCTAGGCGAGTGTTTCCCCCAGTCAACCGTCCCTGTGGAGTATGGAGACTCGAAGAGAAGATATAGAATAGTTACCGCTATGCTTTGTAATAGATGTAAGTCTTGTTGTAACTATGTTTCGATATGTAACAAAGCATTGTCTTTGATAATCTCCATATTTGTCGCTATATGTGTCGTGTGGACATCCTGGTCACACATATAGTTAGCGCTTGGTCTTCTTTGGAAAATCGGGTGTGACATAATCCTATTTTCCTATGCACCTATTTACTAAGTTTAACCACTTTCTCCTTAGACCAGAACCAACACTCGGAGTCCACCGAGCAAAACCACACTCAGAGATCCACCGAGTAACCAACACTTAGAATCCACCAAGCAACCAACACTTAGAATCCACCAAGCAACCAACACTTGGAGTCCACCAAGCAAACCCACACCTGAAGTCCATCTGGCAAACCACACCTGAAGTCCATCAGGCAAACCCGAACCAGAACCAACCAACTAATCTCGAAGAAGTCCAAGCCGCTCGTAACCGTGAGCACGACTGATATATCAGTTTTACACTCTGCACAGGTTGTACATCTTTACCCACGAGTCGTGCATTTTCCCATCACGCTAAACACTGCCAAGGTGCATAGAGGGGTCGCACTACAAGGTCGTTACAAAGAGTCTTCCTATATGTATTAGTTCTCATACGTCACGACATAGAATCTATCTCCCGTAATAAAACCAGGACTGGGCCAGAGCCTGGGAGCCGGTCTCTCGTACCAAGTAGTATCTTGCATAGAAGAAGTCTTCTGTACTCATGTTCATATAAGACTAATAACCACATAAGGCTTCTCTAATTAATTAGCCAGGTCCGTCCCATTCCAGACCTCATGGTTGCACTGTTTAACCGGGTTACATGCTCCGAGAACCGGGTCCTAGAGATCTAGGCAAGATAACAAGCACAAACCCAAACCACCAACATCATCCGCCAAATCCATGGCAACCAAACTCCACCAAAACGGCCCATCCTACCGGATTTACCTACTCACCATGTTACTACAAAAATTACCAACCCACTTGTTGCAGAAATCATTAATTAGAATTATTTATTAATACCATCCCATCCCAACCAAGACTGTAGGACTAAGCATGACATCTACTCATATTCCCAAACCAGGTGACAAGGAAAATATGAACAAGATCTAGTAAACCCTAACATGGGATTCAATTTAAACTCTGCCTGCAACTACTGGATCTAACTACTCTACTCAAAAGTAAAATAAATACAGGAGCATGTATGGTCAAGGACACTTGCCTTTAGGCTGAGCGGGGTCCACAGAGGTACAGTCTTGATTCTGGGGTTTCTCGTAGTTCGCACTCTCTAGATCAAACACCAAATAGGCCCAAACATAGCATATAAGAAACAGTACAATAAACAGTAATAAAATAGAAAATAAAGTAGTTTAACGCGTAGAGCTCATCGATACGAATCCAACGCGACTTGAACGGGTCAAATCGGAGTTGAAACGCAAAAGTTATAAGCGTTTGAATATCAGTGGCAATTTTGTAAATTGTTTGAACTCAATTTCGTATTTTAAATAAATAAAAATAGAAAATAAAAGGGAAAAAGACTGGGCCTCATTTCCTCGGAAGATCAGGGGCTAAATCGCTAGTTTTATAAGACTCAAGGAACAGGGGGTGGAGTGCGGGTTGATTTCAACAAAGCAGAGGGGGCTTTCTGCAAAGTAGCCAGAGCAAGTTAGCCTGTGCACGACCGCGCGCCATGTGGCGCTGCCTAATTCGCGCGGTGCACGTTGTGTCGTGGACTGGTGGGGCACTGAGGTTGTGGACCGGGTGCAAGATCTGGTGAACCCGGCTCATACCGGTTCGAGCCGGGATCTAATCTCAGCCATCAAAACTGAAAGGAACGGCATTGGGAGGGTGTGCGTAGGGGAGGGGCGGCGCGGCCGGTCGGCAGGAGACCGGACTCGGCGGTGCGCCATTGGCGCCGCCGTGGAGCTCGCCGGCGCGGTTCAGGAGGGAGACGTAGGGCACGGGAGCCAGTGGGGAAATGTGCGGAAGAAGGAGGAACTCACCGCGAACACGCCGGTGGGGTTCTTGCCACCGATTCGAGGCCGGAGGAGGATGACACCGGCTGGCGCGTGGAAGAGTGCTCCGGTGAGCTCTAGAAACAGTGAAGGAAAGAGGGTAAGAGATTTGGGGTGCGGTGGTGTTGTGCGCGAAGGGTTCCGGTGCTATTTAACAGAGCCAGGAGGGGAGGGAATGAGTGGTGGAGCTCGGCCGGGCGGTCAATAGCCATGCCGCTTATGGTGGGCGATCCGATCACGAGTGGGAAGGGGGAAGAGGCGGAGGGGATGAGAGTGATTCTCGGAGGGGGAGGAACAGTCCGCGTGGGGTTTTGGTCCTCCTGGACGCGCAGCGGGGTGACCCGGTCGTGTGGTGGAGGGCTCAGTCGGTGTGACCGTGTGGTGCAGATCGGAGGAGGAGGGGAGAGCGGAAGGAGGGAGGTGAGTCTGACATGGTGGCCCTGCCTGTCAGCGAGCGGAAGAGATAGAGGAGTGTGGGGCGGCCTGAGCCAGTGCGGGCGCACGGTGCTAGGCTGGGAGGAGAAAAGGGGAAGGGAGGCGACGACACTGGGCCACGGAGGTGAGTGCACGGCCGCGCGGGAGAGAGAAGGAGAGTGGGCCGGGAGCGGCTGGCTGGGCCATGAAGGAGCGCTGGGCCGTGAGAGGTTGTAGGCCAGGGAGAGAGGAAAGGGGAGAAGAGGGGTTTGGGCCGACTGAGGTGCTGGGCCGAAGCTGGGAGAGAGAGGGAGCCTTTGCCCCTTTTCCTTTTCCATTTTCTGATTTTCCAATTCCGTTTCAAAATCAAATACAAAACCTTTTGAAACCAAATCAGTTTGTAAACTTTTCAAAAATATTTTCTCTAGGTTTTGGAAATAAAACTTTGAGTTTATTTTCATAAAATTTTGAAAGCCTTTTATTTATTTTCTAAATAGAATAAAATCGATTTGCCCTATTACGGTTTAATAAATTTCTTTTTTCACCCAATAAAAATATGCGACGACATGAATGCAACAAATAATTTATAAAAAAATTTCCTCCATCTAAGGTTTTGCCATTTCCTGAATAAATTCTAATAAATTTTAATTAATTAAAAATCGGGGTGTTACAGGCCTTAAGGCTTGCTGGCGGTGGCCCGACCCTCAAGTGCGCGCACGGCCCGGAGGTGCTCGGCGCGGCGGCGGCCCATAGGCCCGCACAGCCTGCAGTAGCGCCAGCGACCCGACCTTGATGCCGGGTACAAGCCACGCACTGCTCTCTACGGCAACCCGATCTGAAAAACGGGTACGAACCGCAGAGATGCGCAATTAATCTTACCTTTAATTTCAATCTTAGATGCTTAGGTTAGAGTTCCTGATTTAAGGGGGAAAAATGAGGAATTTTTGGGGCTTTTCTCGGGTTTTGCCCAATCCTCTCCTTCTAAATGCTTATTTCTTCATAATCAACATGGAAAGAATTGCTACTCTTTGAAATTTGCTTAATCCGAGACTAAATTCAATTAACAGTGAAAACCTAACCCTAATTCCTTAACCTAATCGTGAAAAAACTGAAATTGCATCTAATTAAGATCTAATTAAAACTGATTACTGAAAACTAACCCTAGCTGAGTACTAAAATATTTAATCATGCATCTATCATGTATAAACTGAACACGTGAAGGACAGAAATGGCATGATAGATGTAGCAGTGAAGAACTGCATCTACTAATACTTGAAAAACAAATTAATCTAATTAAAACAGAGGCATAAAACTTGATCTAATAAACATAGTCATGGTAGATCTAAGCTGGCTTTGATACCAATTGTTGAAAAGAATCTTAGATTAAATAACATGTAGATCTATTACATCTATTACATGTACACAAGATCTTAAACTTAGTCTAACACATGACCACAGATTAAACATAATACGGAAAACTCTGAGTAGATTAGAGTATTAGACCATTGTTTGTAGTCGCCATTAGTGCCTCCGGTGGTGATGCAGTCGTCGCAGGTGTAGCAGATGAGGTGAGATCACCGGCCAAGGGTTGGGGAACCCTCTGCTGGTGATGAACTCGTGTTGCCGGGTAGCGGCGTCCTTCGAGTCGTCACCGACACTAGCCTAGACGGGAAACGGACCTTCCTAAACCCTCAAGCGCCTATTCGATCGGTTGTGTGAGGGATCTCACGTAAAGTGGAGGCACCAGGGGTGTCTCCTCTTATTTATAAATGCGTTATGGGCCAGGGGGCCGAACCCTAGAAATCTTGCCGCCGATCGCGGCAAAGCTTATCTGTTGGATAGATATGACGGGTGGACCAAATAACTAACTCTGAGTTAATCTCGTCCTTAATCTTGGGATTAGCCGAGATCACCTCCAACAAAAACATGTTGGTTTAATTCCACACGTGTTGTTCCTTCTCGCGAAGCAGTTACGTGTCCTTTATTTGAGAATAGAACTTGGACTTATTAGTTTATTTCCCCCTTTGTTCTTGTGCTTCGGAATGAAATACAATAGGACATGGCATCTCATTTCAATGAATTTGTTTTCTTCTAGTGGATCAGCGCCATGGTGTTTGGATCAGTGTCATACCTTGCAGTTTCCTTATGTTATTGATCTTAGTCATGTTATCTGTTCTAAATCACTTTACTGCTCCAATAATATGATCTATTCCTTGGTAAAATATGTTATGTGCTTGCTAGTATTATAGCACACATGAGCTGGTATGCCTTTTTTCATTAGGGTGCCGAAAACCACACAGCAAGCAAAGGGTTGCTCCTCTCGATTGTCTATCCAGATCACAGTGCTGAAAATAAATTTGTTCATAAATCTTACATCTCTCCGATAGTTTATGAAACTACAAGAGTGATATATAAGATTTGTGAATAATATTAGAAGCACAATGTCGTATGCACAAATGATGAAACAACCAAAATAAACTTTGTAGATCTTGAGAAGTTATGAAAGTTTGTAGTTGACAACTTTTTAATTTGAAGTCATCTTGTCATGCAAAACTGCGTCCGAATTAAAAAAATTAAAATTCGAATTTTCAAAAGACCTCAGATGGAGAAATGACCAAAATAAAAGTTGTAGATCTCAAAAAGTTATGAAACTTTGTAGTTGAAAACTTTTTAATTTAAAATCATCTTGTCTTGCAAAACTGTATTTGAATTTAAAAATTTTGAAATTTGAATTTTTCAAAATACCTCAGATGGAGAAATGACCAAAATAAAAGTTGTAGATCTCAAAAAGTTATGAAACTTTGTAGTTGACGACTTTTTGATTTGAAATCATCTTGCCAACAAAAACTACGTTTCAAATTCTCAAATTTAAAATTCATTTTTTTATAAACAACCTCGGATGGAAAAACTACCAAAATAAAAGTTGTAGATCTCAAAAAGTTATGAAACTTTGTAGTTGACAACTTTTTGATTTGAATTCATTTATGGCCTTAAATAAATAAATTACACTCAGTTTAGTATAATATGTGGGGAACTGAAACGGAGTATGAATCTATGTGAGTGTGTAGTGCAGTGGTAGAGGAGGCTCCGCACGAGGGAGAGGTCACGGGTTTGAATCCCGCCGGCCACATTTGCCGCGAATTATGCACGAAAAATGTCGTGACTCGTGACTTTGATGAAGACGGGCCGGCGCTGCCCGGTGGGGCCCTCCCCCGATTAAATAAAAAAATTTCCCTATTTTTTGGGTTTTTTTATTTTTACTTTGCCGAGTATCAGCTCGACACTCGGCAAAGCCTTTGTCGAGTGCCCGACAAAAGGCACTCAGCAAAGAGCTTTTTATCGAGTTATTTTTTACCATGTGCTCTTTGCCGAGTGTGGCACTCGGCAAAGCTTTTGCTGAGTGCATTTAGAGCTTTGCCGAGTGCCACAGGTACTCGGCAAAGAAGGGAAATCCGCTAGTGACAAACGCGTCTTTGCTACACTAGTCTGTCATATACCCTAACCACAGACGCGTCTGTAACATGTGCTTACTACAGACGCTCTTTTGCACGTCTATAATAAGACTAATTACAGACGCAAATGAACGGACGCGCTTTTACGCATCTGTAATGTGTGTGAACACGCGTCTGTAATGAGGTTTGGAACTAACAGAAAACTATTCCTTTCTATTTTAGACCTTGACTGCATACTGTAAGCAAAAGATACAAGAGAGTATATATAAAAATTGTTCTTTTATTCAAGCAAAATCACAAACCCAGAGTGCGGTGAAGATTCATATATGTCTTTACAAACCATATATCTTGAGCACTTAAACATGCCAAGTAACAGTATAGGAGTATTATGAGTGTTAACACACAGTGTCGACAGATGATCGAGAGTACATCGGACGGGTTCGAATTCCGTCGGCCGCATTAGCCGCGAATTTTGCGCGAAAAATGCCGAGACTCGTGACTTCGACGAAGACGGGCCGGCGCTACCCGGTGGGGCCCTCCCCCGATTAAACAAATTTTTCCCCTATTTTTTCGGTTTTTTTATTTTTACTTTGCCGAGTGCTTTTCTTTGCCGAGTGTCAGCTCGATACTCAGCAAAGGCTTTACCGAGTGCCCGACAAAAGACACTCAACAAAGAGCTCTTTGCCGCGTTATTTTTTGCCATATGCTCCTTGCCGAGTGTGACACTCGGCAAAGCTTTTGCTGAGTGCATTTAGAGCTTTGCCGAGTGCCAAGGAAAATCCTGTAGTGACAAACGCGTCTTTGCTACACTAGTCTGTCATATACCCTAATCACAGACGCGTGTTTTGGACACCGCGCGTCTGTAATATGTGCTTACTACATACACTCTTTTGCACGTCTGTAATAAGACTAATTACATACGCAAATGAACGGACGCGCTTTTGCGCGTCTGTAATGTGTGTGAACTCGTGTCTGTAACAAGATTTGGAACGAACAGAAAACTATTCCTTTCTATTTTAGACCTTGACTGCATACTGTAAGCAAAAGATACAAGAGAGTATATATAAAAATTGTTCTTTTATTCAAGCAAAATCACAAACCCAGAGTGCGGTGAAGATTCATATATGTCCTTACAAACCATATATTGTAACATCAGGTTTTAAAGAACAAAACCAGATATGTCATATGTGTGCCCAGGAAGTCCACATATACAACCACACACGGAAAAGATATCAAAAACAGTGTTCTATATATCGAAAACATAGCTATAACTAACACTTATATCGAAGTTAAGCGGAACGGATACTGATCTTCTCTTTAGGCTCCAATCTTCACAGGGACAGCTGATTGGGGGTACATACGCCTGGCACTTCCATACGCTTCCGCTGCGCGACTCTGATGGAGACTGGAGAGTGGGGGAAATAGCAAGGGTGAGCACATGTCATACTCAGCAAATACAACATGAGGTTATGAAGCTCAAAAGGCCAGACACTGGTTTACTGCGGTTATCACTTTTAGTTGGTCATCATTTTAACAACTGATAGTCATCAAGTTATGCTTTACCCCGTTTAATCCACATGATTAATAATATGAGTAACATCATCATAAGAAAATCACAATTGGCAGTAATGTGAACATAAAATAATTATTATTAAGGTTAGTTAGCCTGTGAGTTTTCCAGACCGCTCGTGACCGTGAGCACGGCTGTTATAATAGTTTTTAACACTCTGCAGAGGTTGTACATCTTTACTCGTGAGCCGTGATTTACCCTTTCGCTCGAGGTAGCTAGCCTCTTAGCCCACTTCCGAGGAAGGCCGACAGGGTTCACTATGAAGTCTTTCGAAGGTTCCCCTAACAGGATAGTGGCCACTAGGTTTCCAATCGACAAGCAGATATAGGAACCCCCGTTCCGATGGCACATTCCTTCCCGATTATACACATGAGACCATGTGGCCGTCCTATACCCGTCTCGTCAAGCCCCTTTTGTGCCCTTTCGGGTAACCACCATCAAGCCAGGAGAGGTCCCCGTACTGAACTAAAACCAGAGTTATGTAGCCCTCACGGTTGTACTGTATGTCCCAGTTTTTACTGACAGATAAGTCATTTAAGGGGGCCAAGAGCATGAAAGCTCTCACGCCCGATGTTCACGTTACCATAAAAACAAGTTAAGAACATGTGTTGCGCATATTATTAGTCATCTCATTTGATCATATAAGTTAGAATTAAGCACTAGCAGATCTACCTATATGCACGCATCCCATGGTAACAAGATATAGAGTTGAACAACTAGAAAAAACCCTGTGGTTTGCAGATTTGGACACATGCACATGAATAGTAAATTAACGATGTGTAGGTAACAAGGATGGTCCTATGCTATACTTGCCTGTTACTCTTGCTCAACTCTCACTTCATCAACTTTCAGTCATCACCTTCTCATCTTCAGCGTCCGCAAGCGGTCCTTGTCTACTCGTAGCAAGCACCACACAAAGACAAACATACAAGCAATAAAAAGATACAACTAAGAATAATACAACACGAGACAAAACAACACACTAAAAGAGAGCTCGCTACTACGGTCGCGGGATCACACGAAACGACAAAAACGGAGCTACGGTCAAAAAGAAAGACTACCGAGAGTTTATATTATAAACGAAAAAACTACTGGCTTGCTTTATTTAATTAAATAAAATCATGATAAGATATTAATTCAGATTTGACAAAACATATTTTAATTTAGTTGACAAAACATATTTTAATTTAGAAGAACAGATTAAACTAATCATATTTTAATTATAAATTTTGTCATATAAGTTAATCAAGTTAAATTTTATCTTAGTAAAAGAAAAGAGGCATGTGAGAGCATCTAAACGTATTTTATATGACAACGATTAGCCTAATCAGATTATAAATTAAAAATATATTTATATTAGTGATTAATCATGGTAACATTTGTGTATAAAATATTGAAGTATAAAACATACATTGATTTTAATTATAAATCGGTTGTAGACTTATTAATCAATTTAATATTTAACTTTATATGGAAAAACATGTGATATGAAAAGCATCAGCACCACTGCGTAGAGCGCGACGAGATAAAACTAACGTAACTGGAACGGACTAAAACGGAGATTAGATGATTAAATGATGAAGATTAACGAGTAGTGGCAAATCCTTGGCTCTAGTACGAAACATGCCAAGGCCATGGGGCTTGCTGTGTGCACGCAAGGGAGGGGCTAGGGACAGCCGGGGCAGGCCGGCCAACGGCGGCACACGGCCGCGTGCAGGGCGCTGGACAGCAGCAAAGGGCAGGTTCGGGCCATGGCCACGGCCTCCCTGCACAGACCAGGCCGGAGCAGCCAGGTCGCTGCCGGTGGTCTGCTGCTTGCGTGAGCAGCGCACACGCCAGGGCAACGAGGTGCTGGGTCAGGTACGGGGCCGCGGCGATCGGCGGCGGCCCAAAGCAGAGGGCACGCGGCCACAGACCACGACGGACGGATAACACGAACAAGGTAACCTGTTATGGTGGACTACGCCGGAGATGTGACCGAAAAAGAGAAACAAGAAAGGGATGTAATTAACCGGTGATAGATTCGTAAAAAGGAAGACACTACGATGTAGAGAACGACGAGAGCTATCTTGTGGTGATCTTGGAATTCGCCGGGGACGCCAGAGATGGCCGGACACGCTCGCCGAAGGTTCGCCGGAAGTTCGCCGGAGTTGAGAGTCGGTCTGATTTTGAATTCAGATCTAGGTCGCTCGGAGTGGCGGCTCGCGAAAGCGGCCGTACTTTTAGAATCAGTGCGACGGATATATATAGTGCTAAGGTCTGAGAAAAACGAAAAATGGTTATTTTTATTAATTTCGGGAATTATAAAAATACATTTTCATCAGCTTAAAAACAATTCCAGAAAATCCTGAAATCATTTTAAATCACCGAAAAATATTTTTAAAACTCCAAAAATTATGGAAAATAACCAAAGATAGATGGAGACATGATGGATCCAAATAAAATATTTGGAGGCCATGAAAAGGATTTTTAGAGCGCCCAAAAATTGGATTTTGCTCTAGGAAAAATGAGAAAAGGTTCCAGAAAAGTCCAGAAAATTCCCGGGAAGGATAGAACGGCATCTAAACGCGTTTTGAAAACTTTTCACACTCACGAGCACCAAAAACAAACAACAAGCAAACATCACATCAAGCATAACCCGTCAAATTAGTTTAGCAAAAGTTAAAAATTCTTATTTTACTACAACTAAAGTGGCGCTAGCTCAAACTAAACTTGATTAATTTTATACAACTATCAAAATTAATTATTTTATTTAGTATTTTCTACTCCCACTCCAAAATTAGAAATTTTGGGGTGTGACATATATCTTGAGCACTTAAACATGCCAAGTAACAGTATAAGAGTATTATGAGTGTTAACACACAGTGTCGACAGATGATCGAGAGTACATCGGACGGGTTCAAATTCCGTCGGCCGCATTAGCTGCAAATTTTACGCGAAAAATGTTGTTACTCGTGACTTCGACGAAGACGGGCCAGCGCTACCCGGTGGGGCCCTCCCCCGATTAAATAAAAAAATTTCCCTATTTTTCGGGTTTTTTTTTACTTTGCCGAGTGCTTTTCTTTGCCGAGTGTTAGCTCGATACTCGGCAAAGCCTTTACCGAATACCCGACAAAAGGCACTTGACAAAGAGCTCTTTGTCGTGTTATTTTTTGCTATGTGCTCTTTGTCGAGTGTGACACTTGACAAAGTTTTTGCCGAGTACCAAGGGAAATCCGGTAGTGACAAACGCGTCTTTGCTACACTAGTCTATCATATACCTAACCACATACGCGTGTTTTGGACACCACGCGTCTGTAATATGTGCTTACTACAAACGCTCTTTTGCACGTCTGTAGTAAGACTAATTACAGACGCAAATGAACAGCGCGTCTGTAATGTGTGTGAACGCGCGTCTGTAACGAGATTTGGAACTAATAGAAAACTATTCCTTTCTATTTTAGACCTTGACTGCATACTGTAAGCAAAAGATACAAGAGAGTATATATAAAAATTGTTCTTTTGTTCAAGCAAAATCACAAACCCAGAGTGCGGTGAAGATTCATATATGCCCTTACAAACCATATATCTTGAGCACTTAAACATGCCAAGTAACAGTATAGGAGTATTATGAGTGTTAACACAGTGTTGACAGATGATCGAGAGTACATCGGACCACCTGTATTTATTGGCATACTTTTGAGGGTAACACATAAAGACTTGACACACTGCAACCTATGTTGAAGGATAGGCGCACCACACTGGTAATTTGTCACCACCGTAGAACATAGATGACCTGGCGGAAGATCGAGCAACCTTATCCGCGTGCCTTATCAGAGGGATCCTCAGATAATCCTTTTAATATTAAACGACCATAACGTTCATTGTCCTCCTCAGTACCAAATTGGATTCCTGATGCTTCGGGTCCCGTAAGGATAGGTAAAATTTTTGCTTCAAGTTTATCCCTAGTTTCCCCAGATGCTTGGGTTTCCAAAATTCTACACAGGATTTTTCTTGCAAGTTCATGCCCTGCTTCTACCGCATTCCCATTAGGGTCCTTCTTGAACTGTGATAGCTCTGCTGCACTTGAAGCAGTTTCCTTAATTGGTGATAGATATTCTTTATCAACAAAGTCGTTCCATGCTTGTTCCGCAGCCCCAGTGTTGGCCTTCTCAGATTCAGCAAGTGCTACTCCACAGGCAGCAGTTCCCCCCGCTGATATGGCTGCCGCAATAGCAGCTAAGGGGCCCACAATGACAGACAATGGCCCCAGGAGAGGTGAAGCCGCAGCAAGCGATGTTGCTGCAGCTGTCACAGCCGCTAAAACACCTCCTGCGACTCGCAGGATGAGCTGCTCTATGTTCTTCTTCTGCAGACAAGAAATAAAACAAATCTTTATATCAAACAAACCAAAAAAAAAAGAGCAGATAAAAAGGAATGGTAGGAGGCCAACATGGTGAACGCAAAGAAGCCTTTCTGATTTTATTATTGGTCATGACACTATGAACGCAACAGCATCAGTTATTGGTCATGAAACTATGATGCATGGAAGCAATGAAAAAGATAGCATAACTATAAATATTATTGCCAAGCAAAGTACAGAATATATGAAAAGTAATTAACCTTAATATTATGAGCCATTTTTTCTCCAAACAATTCAAGCATGTGGTTGAAGTTCTCCATGTCTACTAGTTTGTTGTAAAAAACTAAACCTGCATACATATACATAACATAATCAATAAGACATAATAAAAAGCTATACATAGAATTGGCCAACTCAAATATATATTATATATAACTAAAAATCAAAGTGGTCATAAAATAAGTTATTTTATATATATTCGATATATGTGGTCTACTCCATGCTCATCAATCATAGAGTATAATAATATAAAGGGTCCTTGTGCAACAAGATTACACAATCGCATATATGTGAATTACATAAAAATCGAGTGTGTGAATGACCAGGCTTTTGCTCGACCATATGGAATTTTACCGAAAACATATATTGCTGGAACTTGACATGACGGCCTGGGAAATGAACTTAGTATAGCTACTAAAATCATGCTGAAGCCAAAACCATGAAAATAACAGAACTTAATGTACATAGAAATGAGCCTTATGCAAGACATAATTAATGGATCTATACTTGTGGGTAAAACGAAGATGTTGTGAAAACTTTTAGCACTTTATAGATTTTTGTTTCATGAGAACAAAATTAATACTACAATTTTTACGTTAGTTTTCACTCCTCACCAGTTCGCATTCCTATGACACATGTTATTCTCCATGTGTTTTGTTATGCATGTAATGGAAAAACTGCCAAGATCAATAAAACCAAAGATAATGATGAGTTAAGCACATTATCTTTATATTTAGAATGGGTTAGATGAGCCTTTATAGTGCTAGGGTATCAATACAAATATTTGTTCTACAAAAAATGTTTATTTTCAGATGATAATTAGTTAGTAATTCCTTAATAGAGATTTTGTGTCTTCAATGCATACTTGAATGAAAACCGAAATGGACTTCCCAAAAATATGGCCTAGTAATTTTCAGTCAACCATATTTATGAGCAATGAGAAGTTGCAATATTACCTTTAGTCTTGCTAAAAAATTCATCATTGTATTTCTTGACCACAGACATTGTGCGTTTTTTCAAGTGAGAGGTTTGTTTTCCACATGCATCTTTGATTTCCAATTCAGTATTAACAAAGATTCTCTTCTGGAACGATTTCGTGACAATTAGGAATTCTTCTTCAGCATGCTGCACGTGAAACATGCATTAAATATATTGAACAATTAATAATACTGCAGTATCTAATGAAAAACATCCACAACAGATGAAATTGAAAATATCGAAATAAACAAAAAATAATTTCATAGTTATAATATTCATAAACTCGCATAATATAGGGTTCAAAGTATTATTTTTCTGTTATTGATGTATTGTCACGTTACAGTTTCATTTCTGTAAAAGAATAGTACTCTCTCCTTTTTTTTTTGTATATGCTCATTCAGAAAAGAACGGAGGGAGTACTTTCACATATATATCACAATAAATTTATATATTTGTGGTTAAGAGAATTGTTAATTTTTTTGAATAATCAAGAACCCCTATTTCACATTTCATGACAAAAAAAGTTAAATGCATCAAAGTTTCACTTATGTGGAGGTCTTGGTTAAGTCCATCAACACTAAAAGTTGATTTCTGAGTCCATAAACTTTTTAAGAGGTTCACCGAAGGTCCATACCCCATAGTTTCGTCTGGCCCTTACATCTAACATAGCAGAGGAGTTAGCAGCTAGCATGATATGAAGTTTGCCGATGTCCCCTTCTCCTTCCTTGCTCCATTGCACAGTGCTCACCACCTTGCATGCCGCCATGCTCATCACTTTGCATGCTACCGCTCAGGGAATGGAGCATGAAAGGAGAAGGGAAGAAGAAGGGTCTACTGACAAATTTTATGCCATGGTGGCTACTAAATCCATATGCAACATCAGATCTAAGCGCCAAACAAAGGGGTATGGATCTGCGGTGAAACACTTAAAAAAATTTATGGATCTATAAGTTGAATCTAAGGGTCAAATGGTGAGGTAAGGAGATCTACGGTGAACCGTTTAAAAAGTTTATGAACCCAAAAATCAAATTTTAGAGTCGATAGACCTAACCAAATCTCCTGCATAAGTTAATCGATCTCTAGTGCATTTAACTCTAACAAAAATATATTATCATTTTAGGCTAATTATTTGTTTGATTAACTTCTGGCGCTGCAAACTAACTACAATAGTGGCCAATACCGTCATTAGTGTAACTACTTGCATCCCTACTCTAGTGGTATATTTACTAATTTTAAATACTTCATATGTTAATCTTTGAGTAAAATTTGTAAATGGTTGAAAATAATATAATGTAAAGTGGAGGAAATAATTCAACACTACATTATTTATTCTAGTCATTTATATTTGAATGCTATAACATCATATGAAATTGTATGTAATAAAACATAACCAACAGAACTCACATTCAAAACCATTATCTCCAATTCTTTCTTCATTTTGTCTGCAATATCTTGTGCACAATATTGTGTATTATTGCCGTACCTACATATTGGCATGATATCCATTTTGTTAGAAAATGTGAGAACAAGGAGAAGATTCATAAAAATGAAAATTTGATTGAACACTAAATAATAAACATGACAGTAATATAATTTACTAATGCAACAACTAACATTTGCACCACATACATGGACACATTTGTGTTTGTGTACCTAATTTCCTATCTTGAATGTACTCTAGCTACTGGTTTTCAAAGGAGGCTATCACATTGGACCTTTGTCACTACCTCTTAGCATCCTTGAGACTCCCTGAACACAACCTCTCCCTATAGCATCATGAGCTCGCCCTTTGATAGCTCTTGCTAGAGTGTAGTCACAGTTATCTTTGACATTATTTGACTTATAGCCCATATTGGTTATCCCCATTCTCCCTCTCTAACATTAGCTTATGGTTTTAGGCTATGTTGTGGTACTCTCAAATGACTGTGAGCAGTTCCTCTCTTTAGGAGCCTCTCCTACCCCAACCTCTATGCCACTGCCCTACATAAAATCTCTCCTCAGTTTGCTCCTCGTATGCTTCATGGCTACTTTGTCGATTCAGAGGGCTATTGTTAGGGCTATTTGCCCCAAGATATACCAAGACAACAAGGAGAGGGGTTGTGGTTTGTTGTTGCAGCTATGTGTGGACATGGACTGTGCATGCGGTGTGCATCTACGATTCAACAATTGGCATGTTGTGCGGTTGTTGGGTCGGCCAATGGATTCTTGGGCTATGTTGGGCTATATATCTTTTATTGATTTGCTTGTGCCACTCAACACCGCAAAAGCATGTTGGTTGTCCGCTGCATTCTTCAGTCTGTAGCGATCCAGACGTTCTTCTAGCCCTTGACTCTTAGTTAGTTGCTATTCTGTAGCTTAGTTGGTTGGCTTAGGGATTCTTGAAATCTTGGTTGTGTAAATAACTGGGAACTTTCGACTAATAGATTGATTCTATTCATTCTCCCTTGTATCTCTTCTCCCTCCTGTCTTCATGTCTCATGCCGCCATCGCTGGCAGCATGGCATCAGGACTTTACTACCCACACACACACCCACAACCACGACCATCACACTGTTCCTATACCACTGTTAGATGCTGCGTGAAACATCAAAGGGAAGTGCTAAAATAAGTAGAAGGATAAAACTTCACTATAAATCACGTTTCATATCAATTAATTATTATTAGCACTTACTCAGAGATGATCTTATGGAGAACATGTTTAAGACCGTCCTCGAAATTTTTTGGATTGTCTTTATTACGATTGTCAATCTGATATTCCTGAGACAGTAAGGATGGACAAGTGAATTAGACTGCAGCATCATAAAAACTACAAATAGAGAGGAAAATGAAGAAGTGTTAAGTAAAACCTATAATTGTGTTACCTTGTCATTATCTTTAAATTTCTTGAATATTTGAGACATGACGGTAGAACATGTGTCCCTGGACGTCCGTTCCTTAATAAAGTAATAAAGTGCAAGAAATATGAATTACTTGACTGAAAAATGTAGTGTTCGAGAAAAAAAATGTAAGCACTACAGCATTTAATGAAAGAGAAGATTAGAGTACAACTCCAGCAACACTAGCATCGTCTCAGACCACAACCGCGATCTGCTTGTCAGCTTGGCAAATAATGAACTTGACACTCTTCAAAAAGCACAAGCTAGCAAACAAAAACTCGACCCACAGCATTGACGCCTCAACAATATCGGGACGATCAGGCCAAGCTTGACTCACTAGAGCAAACATTAATTATGGAAGATTTTTTTTTTCTGTAAGTTGCTAGGAGCACCACTGCTAGAAAATTAATTTTAGAAGACTCATAATATATTCACAGAGGTGTCACAAAGGATCTCTCTAAAACTTTTGTATAAGAGGCCATTTGGATTCCTTCATTTTGAAGAATTGAAATCTACTTAATGGATTAGGCAATTTGGCTTGGAATTTAACATTTCATAATTTTCCCAAGCTGACAAATAAACCTATCTTAAATTTATAGGGCGAGGGACTGAAATTATTTGGCTTAAAATTTAACATTCCGCAACTTTCTCAAGCTCACAAATAAGTCTATCTCAAATTCATAGGACGGGAGACCAAAATTGATTTCATAGATCACCGTACTATATTTCTAGTCAGCAACTTATAACATGCTCTTCAACTTAGTTCTCTATAGTAGAAATACAATATATAAGTATCTTCCTTGTATGACTAACAATAATATATAAATATATTCCATATACAATCCCGTTAGCTTAATTAATATATATCTAAATTATAATTATTAGAATAAATTCAACTTCAAGGATCTAAATGGGGCCTAAGGGTAGCTAACGTGGACACAACCAGTGTCTACAAATCATTGTAAGAGATGGGACACATAAAAATGTTGCCTTTGCGAATACAGGCCCAAGGCCCCAAATAACGGGCAAACATTATCAGTGGTGGTCAGGCAGCCAACCCTATCAAAAGGCCTCGTTAATCTAAAAAAAATCAAAAGGCCTCGTTAATCTACAAAAATATCAAAAGGCCTCGTACCAATGATGGGCTACAATAGACGGAACAGGGGTCAATGTGAGTCATAGGGTATTAAAACAACTGAGTTAACATAATTCTTATCGGAGAGTACACTTTTGTAAATGCTTTTGTATATGTTATATTATAGCCTAGCATGTTAGTAACCTGTAGTACTGTCTCTAGGTGTTTCAAGAGAAGTAAGAACGAAACTGTAACAGAGATACTATATATCCGTATGTGAGCCCTTTCCAATAATAATCAAATTTTGTATGCTCTATTAAGTATCTCATATAAACTATAAACTATATCAGAATTGATGCACATATGAGTCTTTTTTTTTCTTTTGATCGGGTATAACTGGGACGCATATAACTCACACACTCCACACTCACACCGTACACACGCAAATAAAGAGATCACATACACGTGCGCATCCATATACACATGCAACCAAAAGTGCACGTGTGCGTATAACTGCAAAATCTAGAAAAAATCCAGAAAAAAGTGCAGCGGCAGGGTTCAAACCCTAGTGGGTAGCGTCCCACTAGACTGACCTACCACTGAACCACAGGTCCTTTCGCACATATGAGTCTGTTTGTATCCAAGGAGCTAGTATCCTGAGACTCAGCTCATTAGGGTTAAATTGAAAGAGATGAAAGAATACCATGATAATATTATAGAAAATTTTGGACCACAACATTAATGTTTAATATCATTGATTCCTTATTTTTTGTGTGGTCAGTACATTCCATGGATAGATACCCTATAACAAGGCTAATGAAGCACTGTCAAGGAAACAAGTGATCTTTTTCGATCAGGGCACATCATGGTTTTTCAAAATTGACCAAATTTATTTATATACTGTGGAAGTTCTAACTCAGTACCCAGGAAGGACGTAAAAGAAAATAAGTCCAGCAATATATATCCCTCGAGATTAATTATGGATTATGGAACTACACTGGGCACACTGGAAAAGATAATTCAATTATAAGTTCTCTCAAACAAGGATGTGAAAGTTGGAAATTAAACTAACCGCATTGTCAGTCAACGATTTGCCATGAAAATCAAGTGTCTGCATGAAGTTCCCGTGATCTATCCGGTTACTGTAATAGTTTAAATCTGCATTCATGCATAGCATTAATAACACTTCCACATAATAAAAAGGACTTGAACAAGAAAAACGTTAATTATATCCAATTAAGGATTCCTGAGCAACACAAACAAAGTACATAGAAAATGCAACTGTTGACAATGAAGTACATTTCAATGTTACAAAGAAAGACGTCATGGTGTATGCAAGCCACAAAGGAAATATCAACGGAGATAAAATGGCACATTACCTATAAAATTACACTACATATTTTTTTACTAGTACTTGCATAGAAGCTTATCAAACCGATGTCATTAACTATATTGGCGAGTATTTAACATTAGGGTTACCAAAACCTCTCACTAAAACACATTTATGGTGAGATTAACCTCATGTTGATTATATTAACCAGTCAAGGGCTTGGGAGCCACACCGGGTAGGTGCGCTCGCTCGCCCCCACTAGGTACCGACTAAAGACCTTGAGGTCCACCATGTGCGACAAAGATGATTCGTTCGGCTCCCCATCGCTCGGGAGACTATCGATGAGCGAACATGGCTCGTTGGACGGGGGCTCTGAGCCCCTTGCCTAGTGGCTTCTCTTTAGTGAACATGGCTCTATAGATGATCACCAGAGCCCCTTGCTTGGACCGCCTCGCAGGAGGGCCTATATGAGCCAAGGACCCACGATGCATTAGTTCCAGAGTAGTGGGCGTGGGTCTCGTTAGAGAGACCCATGTGCTCGAGGGACACCTCAAATCTTTCGACAGGCACCTGCCGCGGCGTGACAGTTGTGCAGTGGTGTTAGCTTTAGAAGCGTGGTGTTCCCCTACTTTACTGAGGTCCCACTTGCCATCTTTGGCAAGGGTCACGCCAGGAGTGTGACAAAACACGACAACTTTTGCAGGGCCTAACACTTTTATCGTACGATGGACGCCACGGGTTTGGGTGGACAAGGGGCGAGGTAGACTAGCCCTACCCATCAAGTCCTATCAGTCACTACCATTGGACTGGAGGAGGAGGAGGAGGCCCCCAACTGCTTGAAGACTAGGGCAATGAGGCCTTGGACTAGCCTTGCCTACTACTAAGAAGCCTTCCATGGCGATCAATGTCAGCCAATGCAAGAGTACCTACCCTTTGTCGTGTCAATTTTCTTCCAAACTCTACATATCTCAGATTCATCTATAGAAACCGAGACTTTTGGCAACATCACAAACCACCAGGAGTGCTGCAAGGTATCACTGCTTAGATTGGCCTAGTGCTAGGATTCATCCTACAAACCAATCTCTCTTTGTGGTTGTTCATTCGAAGCTACAAGGCGTCATCCTCAAGGCATAGCTTTGATGATGTGTTTATGTATCTTGTTACAAGTAGATGGATTAATTAATATTTATTCCAATGTTGTTACGCTTATAAATTGTGTTTTCCATTCTATGTTTTTTTGTTTATCTTATCGTCTAGTTCTTATTGTTGTTTTGTGATTATATGGATAGTGGAAATACAGCAGATGACCACAGTATGCTACTTTTTACTGAATGCACCGGCAACAAAACTCGGCTAGGCCGGTATGTTACTATACTAAATGGCAGCAATGACACCTTTTCAGGTGATGAACGTGAGCCAAGCATAGTCTGCAAAACTGTAACTAAAGAAACTAGGTGCAGCTGTCATACGGGGGCTACTACAGGTGTGTTTGGTTTGTTGACCAACTTCTAGCCTAGATAGTGTTAGGCTGTTTTCACCAAGTCAATCCTAGTTGTTTGGTTATTATTTGTACTATCTAAACCTAGCTAGTCTCAGACTCTCAGTGTGTGTTTGGTTGCCTAGTTTATTTTGATACAGTCACCTCTTCTACCAATTGGTAAGGTTACCCATCGAAGCATTTCATCGAACAAATGGTGGGCATCCATGGTGAACACGACAGCACTAGGACGAGCATGGTGAGCAAGCACCCAGACGGCATGACGAGCAGCATAGATGACTGGAGATGGGGAGGCAGCCCCTTGGGTCGTAGCAGCAACGAGCATAGCAGTTGTCACCCCCTCCAGCTGGGTCATATGGACCGGCTCAGCAGCTCATTAGCGTGGCCGAACAGCCCGCGGTTGGTCCCGGCGGTGTCCAGCTCCTGCACGGTGCGGACGAGGCCGTCCACCACCTTCAGAAACGCATCCGCGTCCGCCAAGCTGTAAGATCTACCGGTCCGCTTCAGCAAAATCATCGGGGCATGGCCGCGGCTGCTGATGGTGCCACTATAGAGGCCGTGGCTGCTGACGGCGAGGCCGGCACTGAGCGCTCCCTAGCCCCTTCGACCGCAGCCACTGCCGCAGCGGAATCTCCACAGGGGCGCTTCCTCGTGGTTGCCTCGACACCGGTGGGGCGGAGCATCGACGGATCTTGCTGGAGCTCACGTGCACGGATGAATTGAAGGAGGTCGTTGTCTTGTACCGATGGAAGGTAAGACAGTGCAACGGCTGGCCAGAGCGTGGCTCCAGAAAAATGCCCAACGTACTCCTGTGTTTTTTTTGAGTGCCAAGACCCCTTGGGTGGCTTGCTGGGGCCCGGCTAGAAGGTTTGTTCAGCCCCAACCAAACAGACTTAACTTGGCTCTAGAAAACCTGGATAGGGGATAGCCATGAAACCAAACACATGATCGGGTTCAAAGACAGGGTCAGTCTCCATCGATTTGAAAACCGGTGGCAACCAAAGAGTGGAAATATTTTAATTAGGCAACTAGTAATGATGTGCGAAGCCTGCCAACCGAGGAATTTGGTGGGCTTGTTTCTACTACTCCCCCTCTTGATGTCCAAGCGGCCGAGGATCTGGGGCAATCCTTTGGCTCGGCCTAGGACGTCGCTGCTGCACAGACGGCAAATGTTGGTGCCAATCAGGAGCTCCAGGAGTTCCTCTGCTCCATGATAGTACTGCTGCAGCGAGGCATTCTTTCAACCCCACCAAGGCGCAGGGTGAGCAAGCCCTGTCAGTGACGACTTCGTCCCTCACAGGAGCCAGATATTCCTCTTCATACTCGTGTTGAATCCAATTACAAATCTATATCGTGGTTCTGATAGACTGATAGTATATATATCCTGCGGATCCTCACACAGATTTGCTTACGATCTCAGTATACCAGCAATCCCTATGGTTTAGTGTTACTGGCACCGACAAATGCATGTCAGTTGAACGTCATTTCCTCCTAAGCCCATTCGATCAATCCCATCGTGGGTGCAATCTTCAACCAACAAAAAGTGGTCTCATGCTTTAGTAATTAGGGGATGTGTTCCTATCTAGTTGTGTTTATACTTCCCTTAGTTACCTGTGTTCAGTGATTCGACCTAAATACTACTTGTGGGCCGGGAAAGAGCTACAGCATACTGTGCACTTGGGGGCATAAGTGGATTATCATATATAATTATTTTAGATGTTGGCTTAATTCCTTTTACTCTCTATAATTATATTTTAATGGTTTGGCTTGCAAAGATAGTCAAGTAATTAGTTCTATGTTTATATCATAAAGTGGTCCTAGTTGACATCTAGCCGGTTAAGCTTAATATGAATCTCTTATATTAAGGCTAGAAATTTTAGAACATATTGGAGTAAAGAATGTTGAAGATTTTACTGATTTTTGCTTGTGGTAAAACAATTTTGAAATGTGTTTTAATGTCTATATGGATCGATGATATATATGTTGATAGGTGCCAAGAGATTATTGCAAGCTTTGCTGAATTATCCATGAATTATAAACCTGGACATAAGAATACTAGAGCAAACAATTTCACATATCAAGCTGATTGTTGTAACTCTGAGAGAGGCTCATTGACAATTATTGAAAAGCTGATTGTTAATTTAGATCTTATGCAAGTTTTGGAAAAATCGTAGCAATGGTAGAAGACCGTATAGTCTTGATTTTCTGGACGTACTATTCTGCATCTGAAACACAGAAACACAAGTTTTGGTTTTGGCTAAAATGTTAAATCAGCCATTGAAGTTCAAAAACTAGATGAGTTCGAGGTTTCTGATGATAAGATAAAGCTTGGAGAATCTTAGAAAAAGGGTTGATCATAGAATTTGGCATTTAGCTTTCAGATATATTTTGATCAATAATCTCTTGTATCATCAAGCTTAAGAACACTAGTTTCATAAACACATGGATTCTGATCAAAATAGAGTGTCCATCGATATATTTTGATCAGTATCTCTGATACGCATGAGTCGGCTCCCTATGTTGTTTTTTAGAATTGGCTTTTTATAAGCCTACTAGTAGGATTGCCAATTGTTTTTGCTACTACAATGCTTTAGGAATGGTTGAAGTTTTGTAACATTTTGTTGATGCCTACTGCAATGCTACACCCTAGTATTAAGAAATGGCCATTCAAAGGTTAGGGCTTGGATTTCATTGGGTCATTTACATCTTCCATCATTATGTTGGTTGCCATTGATTACTTCACTGAGTGGACAAAAGTGATTCCTTTCACAAAGATGACTCATTGAGAGGTAACTAAGTTTATTATTGAGCATATTGTAGATAGATTAGGCATTCCTCAGACTTGGACTATATATATCAAGCTGGATCTTTTATTTCTAAAGAGGTATGTGAATTATTGAATATTATATATAAGATTAAATTTCACAAATCATTTCCATACTATGCTCAAGCCAATGGTCCAGATGAGTCTACTAATTAAATTTTGATTAAGCTTGTAAAAAAGATAATAGACCTTAATCATACGATAATCCTAAGATTTCCCTTCTACAAATTTATGAATCGATGCATATGTACAAGTGGGTAAATTCACCTATTCATGAATGGATGGATCAATGCTTCGATCAATGGATACATATAGTAGATAAATGAATGAATGATGTGTGGATTAAAGATCATATTCATGAAATGATGGACTACGATTTAGATGAAATGATGGAATGATCAATGTATTAGGGTTTAGATGAAATGATGGATGAATGGATTAGCTAGCAAATACATTAACTAATGGATGGATGGATTAAAAAATCTGAATAATGTTCATATAATGTGATAAGTATATATATATATATATATATATATATGTATATATATATATATATGGATGGATGCATGAATAAATGGATAAATTCATAGGTGTTATTTGTTGACAATTTCAAAATGGCCTAGATCCACTATTTACAAAGTTTTGCACATCAAGCATTAAAGTGTCGTATGGTGGCCATTTGCCTCGTCCAAGATATATAGGTTGGAGGCACGACCACAAGCACAAAAAAAGATACTAGGAGATAGCTAGCTACTTCTAGAGGCGGTCATCCTATCCATGGAGATAATCCAATAATTAGTGCCTCCAAAAATCCATGAATAGGCAGACCACTTAGGAAGCCTATCTCTACAATTGAGGGCTATTTTAGAGACAAATTTCTTAAGAGGAATACTTGTGTTAATGTAACACACCAACCCATTAGTAACCGGAAATAGTTGTGAAGTTGGCCCATATGGTTCATGTGTTGTTTTAGTTGGTGGACTTTGTACCACCTTGGAAGTTTAAGAGGATGAGGAACAACTTATAATCAGTGTCGTTCCAAACATATCATCTTCGGGTTAACCTTTTTACAAGAAGCAAGGATGATAGTGTAAGAGGGATGTTATGTCTTTGCGGGCCCATTCCACGTGAGGAGATGAGCCATATAAGCATATTTTTATCTATTCAGGGTATTACAGATGGTATTTAGAGGATCAACCCTTGCTCCATGGTATGAGGCATCTGATGCGTATGTGGTGAGAGATGCCTAGGGCATCAGCCCTTAAGGGGGCGGTTGAATGTAACAGCCAACCCATTAGTAGCCTAGCTATAGTAGTTGTGAAGTTGACCCATGCGGCCCATGTGCCACCAAGGACATCAGCCCTTAAGGGGGGAATGTAACACCCCAAACCCATTAGTAGCCTATAGTACTTGTGAATTCGACCCATGTCCCCCATGTGCTACACATGTGGTTGTAGTTGGTGAGTTTAGTAGCACCTTCAAAGTTTAGGACTATGAGAGCCAACTTATAATCCTTGTCGCCCCAAATGTAGAACCAAAGGGTTAACCCTTGTACACAAAGCAAGAATGAAAGTGTAAGAGAGGTGTTATGTGTTTGCGGGCCAACTACTCCATGTGAGGAGCTAGGAATGCATATTTTGGACACTGAGTTTTACCTATGGTATTCAGAGCATCAACCCTTGCTGCATGTACCAATGGATGGGTGTACCAAGCAGTGGTTCTGGGCATCTGTTGCGTATGTGCTTAGATGCCGAGGGGGTTGAATGTAACACCCCAACCCATTAGAAGCTTGTAGTAATTGTCAAGTTGGCCCATGTGGTCCATGTCTCACATGTGTGGTTGTGGTTGGAGGGTTTAGTACCACCTTGAGAGTTTAGGATAGTGAGGACCAGCTTATAATTGTTGTCGTTCCATTCGTAGCACCTCCAGGTCAATCCTTTTACAGAAGTGAGGATGAAAATGTAAGAGAGAGGCTATATGTACATGGGCCCATTCCATGTAGGGAGCTTGGTGATGTAAGAAGATTTTGGATGCGGGTTGTTACATATGGTATTCAGAGCATCAATCCTTGCTGCATGCTGCATGTGCCCGTGGAGGGTTGTACCAATGTGTGGTTCTCGTATATGGTCTTGCTACATGTGCCCGTGGAGGGTTGTACTAATGTGTGGTTCTAAGAATCTGCTGCATATATGGTCTTGTTGCATGTGCTTGTGAAGGGTGTATATGGTCTTGCTGCATGTGCCCATGGAGGGTTGTACTAATATGTGGTTCTAAGAATCTGTTGCATATATGGTCTTGTTGCATGTGCCTGTGGAGGGTTGTACCAGTGTGTGGTTCTAGGAATCTACTGCATATATATAGGGCTGAATGTAACACCCCCACCCATTAGTATCTTGTAGTAGTTGTGAAGTTGACCCATGTGGCCCTATGGCATATGCATTGTTGTTGTTGATGGGTTTAGTACCACCTTGAAAGTTTAGGACTGTGAGGGCCAGCTTATAATCCTTGTCATTCCAAACATAGCACCTTTGGGTTAACCTTTTTACATGAAGTGATGTGAAAAGTGTAAAAGAGGTGCTATGTGTATGTTGGTCCGTTCCATGTGAGGAGGTGGACCTTATAAGAAGTTTTTTTGACATGGGAGCTTGGCCCATCTAAAACCTTATCATGTCTTATAGACCCACACCGTCTCCTATCCACATCACTCTCTCTCTCTAACATCTCACGTCCCCCATCCGCGTCACTCACTCACTCACTCTCTCTCTATCTCTCTGACATCTCGCCTCCACTGAGTATTCCACTTCATCATGTTCCAACCTCCTAGGTAAGCATACCCAGAGGTAGCTGGGGTGACAACAGAAGAGCAAGTGACAATAGTGGTGGTTGGGGTCCAACTAAGGTATGAGGTGGCATAGAAAAAAGAAGACTAGGATCAACCTTCCCTCCATCTCCCAATGTTGCCACCCCAGGACATGATCCCAAGCACAGTTGTGTTTTCCTCAAAGCCAAGCACAACAATGTGCGACCGTTGTACTCCCTCTTGTTCCCTCATGTAGGATTTTCACCAAGGTTGATGATGTACCATATCATCGATGTTGATGACATAGTGGGTTGTCAATCCCTAGTGGCATCAACATTGATCTTGGTCAGGCGATGTCAATCTGCAGCCAGTCCGCCTTGATCCAAGATTGGCCTGCATAAATCTAGCATAGGGCTCGTCAATCTATACTGAAGTTTAGTTCACTTGGTGTGGTGGAGGCAACCAACATCGAAGGTCGTGCTCACAAGTGTCTCAATTTGGTGACAACTGTTTGCAATGACTTGTGCCTCGGAGGTTGAGTCCACCCAAAATATTTATTTTTTCAATTTAGGTAAATGGTAGTTGTATATGGATGTTGTTCTATATGTAATCAACAATGCTTGAACGTTATTTCTTTTCCCATCTATAGTGATGCCCCACTTGATAAGGAATGTCTTGCTAGTTCATCATGTTCAAGTCTTAATTAGTGTCAAATGGCTATCCTGGACTTGCTTGATCATTCAAATCCAGCCCTTATTGCATTGGATATAGAAGTTATTGGCTCTACATTTATAAACACTAGCATGGACTGGATATGCGGGATTACATTGATTAGGCAATTCAATTGTCCACAGGATGAAAGAGGGACAATTAGTACTTGAATCCTGAACTCACAATGTAACGAATGGGCATCTAGAATCATCAAAGCCTCCTAGGTTGTATCTATCTTGTGGGTATTGTTATTGGTGTAGGGCTAGGTTTCTTTGATGCATGGATTAGCAGTTTTTATGGTTGTCTTGAAGTTTGGCAGATCTTATTCTTGCAGATGAATCCCTAAGTTTTCATTTAATTGCAAATGTAGATTTATTTGTATATGAATTGAAATTGTCAATTTGTACCTATCCTGAAAGCAACTCCTCCATGTGCCATGAAAAAATGGGCTAGACACCTGGAAGAGGTGTCATGAAGAAGGGATAAGGCCTTGTTTGGATGTTATTGTGGGACATAGTCCCCGGGTACTCCACAAGGAATGGCAAAGACCTAGTCCAATTAGGACTCTCTATATGTAATTCTAGTAGTATTGCTACCTTGTAATTCTACTAGGACTCCTGAAAGTGCATTCGCCCCCAATGTGGGTTTTGGCTAATTAATGAAAATCAAATTAGGGACTAACCAGTTTATATAAGCATGTATGCAGGTGTTAGTCCTTTGAAAGATTTGAAATGTTGAAATCTCGTGAACAAAGCACGTAGGATACTTTTGGACATAAAGATGCCTAGCTCAAGTGGTAGTTTAAAATTTCAATTTTAAACTTGAGTTGTAGGTAAGCCGGACTATGAAGAGGGTCACAAAGTAAGTTGGCTAGATGTGGAGAAAAGTGCTCAAATCGACTAACCTTAGTTCGCTTGAGAGACACCGCACAATCACGAACACGTAGAGGGTAATTTTATATGGTCGGTGGTACCGACAATGGGTGGTCGGTGGTACCGACCACGTCTTCTCTGCGCAGCACTCAAACACCCTCTCTGTGTTGGTCAAAAAAATGACCTGGCGGTAGTACCGCCATCACCTCGGTACTACCGCCCGCGGTGGTACCGACGCAAGGTCGGTAGTAACCTGGTTTGCAACCCTCTCTGTGTAGATTTGTTTTTGACCTAGCGGTGGTACCGCCATAACCTCGGTACTACCGCCCGCGGTGGTACCGACCCATGGCCGGTAGTTTCCAAGTTTGCAAGGCTCTCTGTCCGCGCTGAATTTGGCCGGGCGGTAGTACCGCCATTACCTCGGTAGTACCGCCTCCGGTGCTACCGACCCAAGGCCGGTGGTAACCAAGTTTGCAGAGCTCCCTGTGTAGAATTGAAAATGGCCTGGCGGTGGTACCGCCATAACCTCGGTACCACCGGCCCCGGAGGTACCGAGCATGGCCGGTAGTTCCCTTGGTTTCACTGACCTCTCTGTTCGAGTTGAATATGACTTGGCGGTGGTACCGCCATAACCTCGGTACCACCGGGCTCGGAGGTACCGACGGAGGTCGGTGGTAACTTGACTTTGCGAGGCTCTCTGTGTTGAGTTGAATATGACTTGGCGGTGGTACCGCCATAACCTCGGTACCACCGGCCTCGGAAGCACCGACCCAGGCTCGGTGTTGAAAGTTTTTCAGGGCTCTCTGGACTGACTAGCCTTTGACTTGGCGGTGGTACCGCCATTACCTCGGTACCACCGACCTCGGAGGTACCGACCCTCAGGCGGTGGTTTCCGAGGGACCGAGTCCCTAACTAAGATGCTCTCTGTTCGCGGCCAATTTGGCCTGGCGGTAGTACCGCCATAACCTCGGTACTACCGCCAGCGGTGGTACCGACGTGAGGTCGGTGGTTGCTTGTTTGGTCAGATCTGGTTTCTTTCGACCGTTGTGAACTGGTCGGTGGTACCGGCCTGGGGTGGTCGGTGGTACCGACCAGCCTCGGGACTGAGGGAGTATAAATGCCTCCCCTCTTCACTTTTCACACACACTCACTCACTCAATACACTTATTGCTGACCTAACTTTGGACAAGCCCTCTCCAAGCATTGACTCACCCCTCTCTCTCCCCCTTTGCTCCTAGATTCATTCCCTTGCGAGATTTGAGCTAGGGAAGTGAGATTCGAGAGTGGGAAGCATCAATCTTCGACTTGAGCACTTGGTTTCCATCTTGCCGGCTTGTTTTGTGTCTTTTACTCTTGAGCTTTTTGAGCTCTAGCCGGTTAGGTGTTCTTCGTGGTAGCCCGTATTGATTTACTTGTGAGGGCTCCCCGAAGCGTTTGTATTACCCTAAGATTTCTAGTAGAGATACTCTCGTAGCCTTTGTGGTTGCTTGAGTGAGGCGTGGAGGTGAAATAGACTCCGACCTTTGTGGTCACCTCGACAACGAGGAAGTAGGCACTCCTTAGTGGATTGGCCGAACCTCGGGATAAATCGCGTGTCCCGTGTGCTTGTTGTTGTTGTCCCTATTGTCTCTACTTCACTTGTTATTGTGTTCTTCGTGTTCTTCCTATCCCTATCTCTCTCTTAGGTTGGGAAGGCTCGATCTACATCAAGGGTAGCAACCAAGGTTTGGTGAGAGTAGATTTACCATATATCATTCTTAGGAAAGTGGGTCAGAAACTGATATTATCTTCATAGCTTATATTCATAGATTTTGTAGTTTCTTTTAGGATCCCGGTTGTGCCGTTTGTTTGTGTCGGTAGTACCGGTGTTTCACACCCGGTAGTACCTACCCAAACAAACCGGCCTCTCCGGTTGCTATCTAACTACATCTTATAGTTTGTGAAGTTTCAGATAGTCAAAAATCACCTATTCACCCCCCCCCCTCTAGGCTGATTCGGTCCTTTCAACTCCTCAGATTGTAACCGACTAGGACTCCTACCTCCTGGACTATATAAAGAGAAGCAGAGCTCCCTAGATTAGCAGGACCACACCACCAAAGCGCAGGGCGCAATATATTACCCCCCCCCCCCCAAGCTGGATGTAGGGATGCTATTCAGCGGACCGAACCAGTATAAATCATTGTCTCTGTGTTTACCATTGAGTTCTACAAACGTCGAAGCCCTCCGAACAATCGTCCCGGATAACCCCGTGACGAGTTGCCGGTTAATAAACACCGACAGTTACTGAAATATATATACCAGTATTTTTTTGTGCACAAGAAAACCAGGCAATAATTATCCACTTGTAAAATGTTATTTGGAAGCATAGTGTAAGACAGTGGTAATTTGGGTCATCCGTAGGAATCAAATTGTTTTGCAATCAATCAAAAGAATCACAAAAGCAAATCAAACAAATGGATGCCTGAATTAGCATATCATCCAAGCAACTCAAACATAACAAATCAGTGTATGACAATCTCGACCAATATTGTGTGGTGACTTGTTGCTAAAAAACCATGTAAATCTTGAGGTCTATCAGTCCAATATTCTCAGGTCTCACTGCAATTATGCTGCACTGTCTATGGATCTCCACTGCCACTACCAATCGGCCAGTGATCTAGCCCCTAGTCCAAACCACTCATGATTCATCCACGCAAGGAGATATAGGTTCAAGGAGTGGAGGAAACCTGAAATTTGAGAAATAGATGTGCTCCTCACCCACCTGCATAGCCACCCACGACAAGCGTATGGCCTTTCTCTCGGTGCCATGGAAGATCCAGAGGCAGCTGGGAAGATGACAAGCTCACTGGCAACTGGATGGAGATGGCTTTCAAATCTGGCATCAGATTTGATGGAGCTACCATTGAAGCACCACAATCGAACTCCTCATTGGCTAAATCAAGCTCCCTGTTGAGCTTCTTGTCCCCAATTATGTGGCCCTCGTGAGCTCGCTGCCACAACTTCGTTGTCCATCCACGCACTCACATCGACATTATTGGATCCAATTCGTGTCTTAGGGAGTGGATATGGTTTTGTTGTTGGTGCAAGATGACCTATCGGGAAAGGGATGACTGAGAGAGATAGCTGGAGAGAGGGGATGTGGTCATGGGGGATCGGGAGGATCAAGAGAGAGGGTGTGCGCCATGGAAGAGACGAGCATCGCCATGGAGATGGAGTCGGTTGGGGAGATTAGAAGGGTGAGAAGGAAGAAGATATGCCCGATACGTCATATTTTTAGTGGGGCCTCAAGAGGAGATTATTATTTTCTAGATGGATAAACAAGATACAAGGGTAAATTTAATAGCTTCACAAGCCATCTAAAAAGTCTTTTCTTGTTCAAGATGTAAAATTTTCCATAGCTATAATTTACGCTGGCTTTTGGCACAAAACTACACTTCCAAACAGGTCCATGCAAGAAAATCTAGATGGTTTCAGGCCTCTCAAAACATTATGACTTTTGGCCTAAAGGGTGCTTAACTCTCTTTTTAATCTTGTGGATAAATGATTGTCATGATCTTGTACTCTGGCATGCACATTATAGCTATTATAAAATTTAAGCCATAAACATATATCTGATGCAATAGAGGTTGGATTTGGGTTATCAAGCAGGTCCAGGATGACAATGAGGTGGTAGTAACTTTGGCTTTTCTATTGGGCTTCCTAGGGCATAGTGAAGAAGAAAGTAGCTATCAAGGTGGCCCTAGGTTGTTAGTGATGGGCCTAGATATAAACACATTACCAATGATCCACAAGGTGAGAGGAGATATATATTGGCGCATCACCTTATGAATTTTATAAAAAGAGATGGGTCATAACTATGTCCAACAAAGTGACATGCTTTATTTTAAGCTGGTCACTTTCAAGTATACAAGTGACGCACATTTTTGCCTGCCACCTTTGACTAGTCATTATAGTGATGCTTCCTGAGTGATGGGCACATCCCCCATTAGTATTTATCTGTTCTTACTTGCGTATTTATTTTATCTTTAATACAAACTTTGATTGAACCAGAATGATGAACTTAAGAAATATGCAGATTTTTTTAGTGCCAATTTTTTTAATAAACCTATTTTCTCTATAACATAAAAAGTTGCAGATGTTACCGTTAGTCTTGCTCTGAAATTCATAAAAATATTTAGAGACCACATAATTTGCTCGGTTTCTCATTTCAATGATACATTCTCCACGCTTAAGGTGAATCTCAGCTTTAGCCTTCTCAATTATTGACTCCTGGAACCTTCTCATCATACTTCTGAATTTTTCTTCAGCATGCTGCACATGTTATATGCATCAATTATTGAGTAATATATATTGCTGCATTACCAATGAAATACGTCCTCAAAAGATTAAAACTAAACACACCAAATTAACAAGGAATGCTATATGTACAATATAACAGAAACCTCAAGATATATGGTTTAATTGTTATCTTGCTATTGTTATATTGGCCACTAAAGGTTTATTTCCTTAGGTGCAACATGTTCCCTGCCTTTCCAGCCCCGCTCAGCCAAATTATTCAAATTAGTATCAATTTTTCAATTTGCATCTGCTTTTAATAACTTATGTGATATCTTCATGTATTGTTTAGATTAAATTCAATATCTTGGCATAATTCTATAGTTATATATGTATATGCTTTACTTTGTCTTACAAAACATGTGTATACATACACTTAAGGGAGCTTAGTCTATGTAATATGTAAGTGTTACTTATTGTCACCCATTCTCATTCACATCTAAAGGATCATAGTATTTGACCCTTCCTTGTGCTAACATAATTTCTTATCGGTCTTTGATTCCAAGGGAGGACAATGTATGAACCAAAGCAACAAAAATAGCAAAATCATCATATTTAAATTTTTTATGTTCAGAATTGGTATCAAGGCTTTTCTAAAGGAAAAATATCCTGTGGAATCAAGGCTAACTTTAAGGTGGATGTTTTTGTTCTAGAAAGGGAGAGATGTGGCTAATAGAGTAACAGGGAGCCGTATATCCATGATGATCACATAAAGGCAAACATAAAAATGGTAAGAACAAGGTAAGATAAAATATTCATTTGGTAACTAGCTATCTATATTTCTCACTGAAATACTTGTGGTTTTGAAGGTTCTAGGCATATAATGGAGGTGCTGCTGCTTCAATCTGTGGCCAATGATAGTAATATATGGTGTATGGTGGGAGCCTCGGCCTTAAATGACTTTCTTGCTTGGTTGCTGGTCCTAGATCTCTAGGTCCTTGTACTACCAGAAACCTGCTGTTTGCCGAGTGTCTAGAAGTTTGCCAAGTACATTCTATCGGGTACTCGGTAAATAACCACTTTGCTGAATGCCAAACAGTAAACACTCGGCAAATACTTTGCCGAGTGCCAAAAATTTAACACTCGACAAACACAGCTGGTTTGCTGAGTGACTAAAATTTAGCACTCGGCAAAGCAGTTGTTTGCTGAGTGCCTAAAATTTAGCACTCGACAAAGTAGCTATTTGCCGAGTGCTCAAATTTAACACTCGGCAAACAACCACTCTGGTTTTTTTATGTTCGGTTAAAATTTGTAACTAGTTTTTCTCTGTTATACTAACTCCAAATTTGATGATTTTTTTCTAAAATTTTCTAAAATCTTGCTCTATCAATTTGTTGTGTTCTTATAGCTATTACTTGAGTTATCTTTTCATGTGACTTTTAAAATTATGAATTTCCAAAAATAACAACTTTAAAGTATATTTTGAAGCAGTAAATTAATTCAAACGAAAATTTTTTGAACTATAAAGTTGTATAACTTCTCAATATCTTCAACTTTTATTTTGGCCATTTCTTCATTCGACAACGCGATGGTAACATTGTTCACAAAATCTATATCTCTCATATAGTTTCAGGAAACTAGAAGAGAGATATATAAGATTTATGAGCAATGTTAGTAGCACTATGTCGGATGAACAAATGACCAAAATAAGAGTTGTAGATCTTGAGAAGTTATACAACTTTATAGTTGAATACTTTTTAATTTAAATTAATTTTGTCAACAAAAAGTATGTTTGAATTTTAAATTTTTCAAACAACTTTGGATGGAGAAACAGCCAAAATAAAAGTTATAGATCTCAAAAAAATTTGTAAAACTTTGTAGTTGATAACTTTTTGATTTGAAATCATCTTGTCAACGAAAACTACGTTTGAAATTCTAAAATTTGAAATTCAAATTTTAGAAACGACCTTGGATGGAGAAACTACTAAAATAAAAGTTATAGATCTCGAAAAGTTATGAAACTTTGTAGTTGACAACATTTTGATTTGAATTCGTTTAGGGCGTCAAACAAGTAATCTATTAGCTGTTGTTGTAGCACATCTATCATTTCGTGAGTTTGGTATCATTGTTGTTTGGTGCTTTATGGTTTTAGATTCTCATTGACTTAAGCTAAACATAGAGGGTTCTATATGTTGACACTGAAGTTGGGCCTAGGCTAGTTTTAGAATTTGCCCATTGCTATTTTGGCCTAATATAAGGAAAAACTATGAAATGATATGAAAACAGTACCACACGTTGGTTTTCCAACGGTATAGGACCCCCTACTCCATAAAAAATATGAGGTATACTGCCAATTGATGTATCCAATATTCAATCTTCAAATTATATTTAATACCTTTTTTTCTAATCCTACCTTTTTCAATCCTTGTTGTTCAGTGCCTCTCTCGATGAAATTTGATAGTGTTCTAGGTGGTCTTGCTGACCCTAGAGCAATCTCGTAGTGCCCCTCCCGATGGATCTTCCAGGGACGTCTTCAGGAGCTTATGGGTTGAAGAACGGGCGACTGATCGACTCAATCGGCTTGCTAGTCGGTCTTGTTATTATAGGATGTTCTCACTGCGTGCTAGGTTATATGTGCCCTCGGGCGTGCTAGCTCTTACTGGTTTATGATCCAAATTAGCATTAACTGCAGGAAAATCCAAACTTATACAAATTTATGCAATGCGGTGCTTAGTTATCCTATAAAGGAAAGCTGTGTTTCTTAAAATTAGTTATATCCTTTTCGTATATCTACATTCTAGTAGATGTCTCATGTTCGAGTAGACACAAGGGAGGTAAGAATATTTCATTATTTGTATTTTTTCATTGGCTTGTGCAAATCTGCATTGCCTAATATGACCAAACATGACATATTAGCTAATGTTGTGCAAATCTGCATGGCCATCCAAGTCTAGTATAGATATAGAACCTACATAGCCACCCACAACTCTTCCCTCGCTACCGTACCGCCGTCGCCGCCACGCCTAGGGCCCGACCCCTCAACTTCTTCCTCTTTGGTGCGTCTGTTGGGGACAAGAATGGGAGGGACCCATCCTTTTTCCCGTAGTTTCCATATCTAGTTGCGTAGGGTTTAGTCCAAATAGATCTTCTAGTAAAATTAAATGATTTTCAGTCGGGGTTATGTTTCTTGTGATGACTTTGGTGATTGCACAATAAGACCGTCATCGCAAGGGTCGATTTCATCGGCAGGCGGCCAATTTGTGACGGGTCGTTACAAATGGATGGGTGCTTTTGTCTGATCCTAACAAGGATAGCTACTCTGACCTCATCATTAATGGTCGCGGAGAGCAAATCAAGAGCCTGAGATGATGAATCTACATTTTATGTTGTACCCGACGATGCTACTGGCAATATTCTTTCATTGATCCAGATATGTTTTTGCGGGTTCTGAATGTAACACTCCAAAATTTGCATCACTTTAAAAATAGGAAATTTGATTTAATATATGCATTTTATGTGAAGCATTTAATTTAGCAAATTAATAATTATTTATGAAGTTAAAAAGAACCCTAGGCTAAACTACATGTTGTTGCATACATGCTGGTGTATAGTTATTTTTGTGATGTGTGGTTTTAGTTCAAAACTTGTTTGAATTCAAATTGAATTTGAAAACCCATTTGAAAAATCATTTCAGAAAAAGAAAAGGAATTCTTTCTTCCTCTCTCCCGCTCCTTCACTTTCGGCCCGGTCTGCCCTGATGGCCCAACCCCCTTCTCCTCCCGCGCGGCCCAGCTAGGCCGGCCCAGCTGCGCCCGCGAGTTGCGCGCGCACCCCTCCCTCCCTCTCTCGTTGACAATTCTGGCCCGCTCATCAGCCGCACCGGCCCGCACGCTCTCCCTCCTTTCCCTCGCTGACGGGCTGGACCCACTGGTTAGCTCCTTCTTCTTCGACTCGGGCGCAGCGAGGACTCTTCCGCCGAGTCCTTTTTCTCCACGGGTTCGCCCTTTCCTGCCTTATCGTCCACGCCAAGGCTCCCATATAAGTCCCGAGCCCCTGCTGTCTCTCCTTATCTAAAAATCTCGAGCACTCGTGCCCTATTCTCCTCTAGCCACAGGCTTCGCCACCCGCCAAGATCTGCCGCCGTGGTCCTCGTCGTTCCACCGCTACACTGCCACCATAGGTACTCCTCTAAGCTTCATTGAGCCGTGAGCAAGCTCCCCAATCTTTTTCCCCCTTTTCTTTCTCTCTGTTTTGGTCTAATCGACCACGTCGGCGATTGTAGAGCACCTCCGCCGCCTTGCCGAGCCATTCGCCGCCACCAGTCATCCTCTGTCCTTGATTTTGCATCGGGTGTGTCCGCCTTGAGCTTCTCGTTCGGTTGGGCCAGATCCCGAGGTCTCTACCGCCCTCTTGCACCACATCCAAGTAACGCCAGCCGTCTTCGATGATGGTGCCGCATTCTCCGCCTCCCCCTCCGGCCAGCAGCGCTGCCCCTGTTCCTCTGATCTAATCTCCGCCATCCATCCATGATTCAACGGCTCATATCACCCCGTACCCCTTCGCCAACCGGTTTTGCAAAAGAGACCCTCGGGGTTTTAAGTACTAATCCCGCAGTCCAAAGCGTAAAGTTTGGAATACGTTTTCATCCTTGGAAAACGTATTTTTGAGTCTGGTTTGCACAATTTCAAGATTCATCTATTTACAAGTTTGCCACTGACTTTAAATCCTTGTATCTTCTTCATTTTAACTCCGATTTGATCCATTCAACTTGCGTTAGATTCATTTCGAAGAGATCTATCTAACCATGCAACTATCTATACTATTTTCTATAATTAAAAATTGAGTCAGATCTAATCTAGTAATTAGTGCTTTTAATCTTGTTTAGCTAATAACTTTTCCGTTCTAGCTCTGTTTTTCGTGATCTTCGTGTCTGTGTGATCGTAATAAAGTGTAGATTGGTTTTTAAAACTTTTAATCTTGTTTATTTACTATTGGTGTACTGTTTCTAATTATAGCTTTGTTTGCCTTGTATGATTGCTATCTGGATGCTTGTATATTGATGTGGTGATCGAGTACAGACGGTGAGATTTTTGTTGGAGATCAAGAGCACTACTTCGACAACCCAGAACAACAGGAGCTAGTTGATCAAGGCAAGTATAGCATGGGATCCTCCTTGATGTCCTAATAACCATTAATTCACTATATCGTATGCATGTGTTTACCTTGATGCCTATGTAGGATTTGTCCTAGTTAATTGATCTTATACCTTGATAACTAAGGGTTTGCATTTGGGTAGAGAGATGCTAGTGCTCAACTTAAACTATGATCATGTAAACTGAATTAATACTTTAAGTGATATGTTAAAACATGGTTTTTATAGAAACATGGTTTAGGATTTACCATAAAGGATCACCTGGGATTTATAGTACAACCATGAGAGCTATATGGATCTGACTTTTGCTTAGTTTGAGGACCTTTTCTAGCTTGTTAGTGGTTACCCGTAAAGGAGCATTAGGTCTTGCCGAGACGGGTATAGTGCGGCTTCTGTCCACATGTGTATAGGTTGCGTGTTATTGTGCCACCTAGAAGGAGGGCTCTACATCCCCTTGCCTTAAGACCTAACGACCCTAACTTGTTAGACAAACCTTTGAAAAGCTTCATAGTATACCCTGCCTACTCACCTCGAAAGTGATATGAGAGTAATTAACCCGGGTATATGGGCAACATGACTCATGGGTAAAGTTGTACACACTCTGCAGAGTTTAACCAAACTGATATATCAGTCGTGCTCTTGGTCACGAGCGGCCTGGAATTCTTATGGTGTAGATGTTACCTTAATTATTGTTATAATATTGTTCAATGATATTTATTTACTTGATTATCAGTTTAACTTGGGATGGATATATCTTGTTGTTGCCTAATGCTAACACTATGCCAACTAAAAGTTACATGCAGTTATACCCGTGTCTATCCTTTTTGAGCCTCATGAACCCCATGTTACACTTGTTAAGTACGAGATGTACTTCTATATACTTGTTTATTTTTCTTTATTTGGATAAAAATCTTAGATGGGTAACAGATTGCTATGGTAATGATGACTTCCCTGAAGATTACTAGTCTTGTGGTCAACCAGTTGACGTCCCTGTAATGAAGCTACCGTGTGAGTTACCTTTTATTTCCGCTGCTATGTAAAGACTTTGAATTAATATTCGTATGTAATAAACATATGTGATGGTATTTTTATAATTTGTCGGCTTATGTGTGTGACTGATCTCTGGGCGCACATAAAATATTGCATTCAATTATCCTTAAAATTGGGTGTGACACCGAAGCGTTGGACCTTGCGGCATGCATGTCCAATGTTTTGAATTCATGTAATTTGGGAATGTACTGTGCCATGTTTGAATTTAATCCCCTTTCCTTTGCAAAAAAAAAAAAAGAAAATCAAACACCGTTAAATTGTACTGGCAGGCAGCCCAACAAACTCTATGCTACATTCTACGCCATAAATTTCATCCAGTTATTAATTGCTCGTGTTGAAGCCACGCCATTTCCCCTTGTTCTATGTATCACATCGCTCCAATATTTTTGCTACTTTTGTGCCCACGCCCAGATTAATTCCACTTTCCCATTATGCATGCCAAACTGTGCCCCAAATCCCCGCACCCCCCTTTGCAGTTCATGCCTTTCTCATGTTGTGCCCGTGTCCTCTCTGTCAAGCCAGGACCCTAGCCACAACCATTCTCTCACTGCCACTAGGAGACCCATGCAATTTGTTGTGTGTGAAGTGAATGTTCAGCTTTACATTTTCCACTCTCATCCTTCGTTCTCTCTATCCCTGTTCCCGGCTACCCTACAATCTTACCAGAACTCAGAACTAGTTTTGCCATGCTTGTACACCATTTCTGCGGACAACAACGGATTGGCTTCCACTGCCACCCTCTTCTGAGCGGCAAGTCGGCAACCCACGGTATTTACATATCTATTCTATTCATCATATGCTAGTCTTTGTACAAGGCGAGAACAAGATTGACAACTCCCTTTTTCATGTAATATACTTAAAAGAGAGTTATGAAACTTATTCCTAACTTTATGTTTTCCAGGCCTTGCTCACAAATTTACCATTGATATCACCATCTGAGTAAGAATCTTGTAACAAAAATAAGTAAATTTCATATAGTTAAATAGAACTCACATGTAAAATCTTTGCCTCCAAGTCCATCTTCTTTTCCTTTGCATATTTTCCATACAAATGTGTCTCATTATTGTAGCTACATATGTGCAGGATAACCATTATTTAAATTGAGAACAAGTAGGAGGGTCACAAAAATCATTAGTATGAATGAGTAAATATAAAAAATAAAAGGAAAAAGTCTACTTAACCCCCAACCTATTCGGGGTGGTCTACTTAACCCCCAACTATGAAACCGTCTGTTTTACCCCCTGAACTTTGCAAAACCGGTCAAATTACCCCTTCAAATGGTTTTGGATGGTGGGTTTGCTACAGTAACAATGGTTTGGTTTTTCCTTTTTTATTTATTTTGGTTGAATCTTTGAAAAACCATAGTAAATCATAGAAAACTCATAAAATAGAAAATCCAATTTTGTTGGACTACACATGAGTATATCTACACAGTAAATATATAATATTATATTCTTTAGTATAAAGTTTTTTTTGTAGATTTAGATCTATTCTTTTCTATAATTAATTGGAATAATTCATAACTGCAGTTTCTACGGTCCAATTGTAGTGAAATTTTTATGGTGGCTTAGTTATTGTATGCTTGAACTATAGTAAAAGTTTTATACTCATTGGATCATGTATAACTTAGTTATAGATTTATTTAGGGTTTATGCTTGTTAGATCTAAATAAATCTATAACTAAGTTATATATGATCCAATGAGTATGAAATTTTTACTACAATTCAATCATACAATAACTAGGTCACCATAAAAATTTCACCACAATTGGGCCAAAGAAACTGTAGTTATGAATTATTCCAATTAATTTTAGAAAAGAACAGATCTAAATCTATAGCAAAAACTTTGTACTAAAATATACCATATTATATATTCACTGTGTAGATCTACTTATGTGGAGTTCAACAAAATTGGATTTTCTATTTTATGATTTTTCTATGATTTACTATGATTTTTTAAACATTCAACCAAAATAAATAAAAAAAGAAAAACTAAAACCGCTGTCACTGTAGCAAAAACACCATTACTGTAGCAAAACCACCGTCCAAAACCGCCTAAGGGGTAATTTGACCGGTTTTATAAAGTTCAGGGGTGTAAAACAGACGGTTTCATAGTTTAGGGGGTGAAGTAGACCACCCTAAATAGGTTGGGGGGTTAAGTAGAATTTTTCCAAAAATAAAATAATGGACGTATTAGCGCCACATTTTCATAATAAGACTTTGAATGACACTTATTATTCTTTTATAGAGGAACTTTGGACACGTGGCTCAGTAATGTAAAACTAATTTACAGTCATGGTTGAATAATATTATCCACATCGATCAGGCTGTTTTACTGACTTTTTGTTGTTTGATTAAATATTATGCACACACAGGTATAATAATATGTGCGATCACTGTAATATAAATTTTTGCAGAGCAAAATAAACTATAGCCAGCCATAGAGTAGCTTAGGATCTGTTGCCATGTCATATAGATTATTTTCCGAGACACATGTTTATTAGAACCCATAAAATGTAAACAGTAAATATGTTTTCATATTTATAGATACCCATTTATGAAGGGTTGACCAATGACCCTAAAAAGAGAGGACGAAATTTGTCTTTGATACAGCACCTAGATGAACTATCGTAGGCCAAACATGTGTAGGCATCGGTACATTGCATTTGACTACTTACATCCAGTGTTTGCTGTACTATAGTCGAACCCGTGCTCTTGCACCGGCTAAAATATATATCTCTTATAAGCATTAGTTTCATATTGATATATCTCACTAATAAAAATTACTTATATTGAAGTGTATAATTTCACCCTTTGTTAATTTTCCAACGCAATATATAGCTAGACATATACTCCGTATAAGAGATACTTTGTTGTTATATCCAATTGCCGTACCCTTACTTCTTTTTTTACAAGGGACTAATCTATAGGTTTTACATCTATATTCATAGTTTTTCAATATGACTGTAGGTGCTAATGCTGTACATGTATCTTACGAAGTTTGGAATGTAAGTTGATTTAAATTTAATTATTATTGATTGCTACAGATTTTCTTATCTTCACGTTAAGTTGAAACTCTTTTGCTCATTCCATCGTTTACTGACTCTCCTTTTTGTACTTCCTAAAATAAAGATTTTAGGTCAGAGTCTGCTTAGCGTAAGCAACGATTTGAATCATGCATCATGTTGCTTTAATAGCAGTGTTAATCTCAAGAGAAATTAATTTTTTAGCCACATAATGATGGATTATTTAACCTAAAGAAATCTTAAAGGCTAAGAAAATATAACCACATGTGACCAACTTAGAAGTTTAGGATGGTGAGGGCCGGCTCATTCTCGTTATCGCTCCAAATGTAGCACCTCTGGGTTAACCTTTTTACACGAAGCAAGAATGAAAGTGTAATAGAGGTGCTACATATATGTCCGCCCATTCCACACAAGGAGATAGGTGTAACACCCTAAATTTTCTTCAATTTAAAATAGGTTAAAATAATTTATTCTTGAATTTTTTGTGAGCATTAAACATAGGGCAATAATTAATTTTCACAAAATTAAAATAAACTTTTAGGTGAGAAGCAAGTTGTTGCATTCATGCTGGATCATGTGATCTCTTGTAGTGAGTGGTTTGGCCAAATTTCAAATTTGAATTCAAAATTCATTTGAAAGTATTTGAAAATGTTTGGAAAATAAAAAGAAAAATGGAAAATCCTTTCTTCCTCCCTTCCCCTCGTTTTCGGCCTGCTGGCCTCGCGGCCCAGCACCTCCACCGGCCCGCTCTTCCCTTCCTTCTCCCGCCTCCCTCTCTTCTCCCTACTCGGCGCTCGCCTCAACCGCGCGCCCGAGTCCTCCCTCCCTCTTTCCGACTGACGGTGCGGTCCCACCCGTCAGCCGCGTCCCCCACCTCCCGCACGACTCAGGCGAGCGCCCAGTCACAACTGCCGCCGTGCGCCCGCTCCCCGCACGACGTGGGCACGCGCCCCACTCGCACTCCTCCTTCGCCCTTAAATCCACCCCCGCACCCGCTTCCGTCCCCTTTCCCTCACTCCCAGTCACCCTCGCCCGCTCCCGAATCACCAGAGCCGCCGCCAGCGCAAGCACCGCCGCCGCCCGCCGAGCTCGCCTCTTCGATTCGACGCCGCACTGTCAAATTTGTCCCTCCGGCGAGCTCCGCACCGAGGTGAAGAGCCCTCCAACCCCTTTCCCCCTCTCTCTTCATCTCTGCATCGCCCTAACCGCCGTTTTTCTTCGAGCATAGCACCGCCGTCCGCCACTCGCCGTCATCCGCCGTCACTGAGCCATTCTCGCCGTCGTTTTCGCCATGGTGAGCTTCGCCTTCCTCCCCTCTTTCTCCTGATGCCTTCCCCGTGCCTTCTGGTGGCCCGTAGGGCCAAAGCCGCAGCGCTGCCGAGCTTCCATGCCCCAGCCATGGCGAACCGCCGCGCCGGAGGCCGCACACCCCGCCGGCGCCGGAGGCCGCACACCCCCACTTCTAATCCAAACCGTCCATCACGGATCCGGCCAACGGCCGAGATCGGCCGATACCCTTTGGTCGCGGAAATTTGCAAAAAAGCCCTCGAGCTTTTTAATGATCAACCCGCCATCCTTTGGCGCCTTCCCGGAATGCGTTCCCCTTTCGAAAGCGTATTTTCAAATTTCGAATCCGGTTTTGAATTTATTTAAATGGATTAAGATTTTCAGCATATTTACAAGTTTGCCACTACACTAGATTGCTTATAAAATCTTCGTTTTAGCTCTGATTTAACCCGTTCAACTTGTGATAGGTTCATAATTTAATTCTCTACATGTTAGTACCTCTATTAGTCATGTTTGCATAATTTAATTGTCAAGGTTAGTGTTAATTAATTATAGTGCTATAGGAAACACCGTTTTGTTCATAACTTTCGCGTTTTAAATCCGATTTCGGTGAATCAAACGTCTACGTGATCGTAGCGATACGTAGGACTGTTTTATAAACTTTATATTTCATTTTAATTTGGTTGGTGTACTGATCTAATTGTAGCCTTGTTTGCTATGCATGATTGCTTCCGGAATATGTGTGTGATGCTATGTGATCGAGTTCAGACGGTGAGCAGAACGTGTTCGAGCCGGAGTCCTTCTACGAAGACCAGCAAGAGGACCCCACATTTGCTGATCAAGACAAGTATAGCATGGGATTTCCTTGTTGACCTATTGATTATTAATTACATATTCATTATTGCATGTGTTCAAGAAATTGCTACCATAGGAATGCCCTAGAATTCTTATCCTTTTATTCTTGACTTCCTATGGGTTAGAATGCATATGGGTAGAATGCTAGTGCTTGATCTAATGATACATGATCTAATCCATTGGTAAATGATGTTATGAAAGGAATGGTAAAAATTGTTTTTACAAACTTATCTATTGGCAAAAGTTGGGACTTACGGTACAACCGTGAGGGCTATATGGCTCTGGCTTTAGTTAAGTGTCCTGATCCTTTTCTAGCTTGTTAGAGGTTACCCAAAAGGGCGCAAAAAGGGGCTTGCCACTTTGGGTGTAGGGCTGCTCCTGTTCCTATGTGTATAGCTGCGATGGCCTTGTGCCATAGGAATGGGGGGTTTTCTACATCTGTCTGCCAAGGAAACCTAGCGGCCCTAACTTGTTAGAAAAACCAGTGAAAGGATTCATAGTGTACCCTGCCGCACTTCCTTAGAAGAGGTGATATGGGCCTTGCAAACCCTGGCATAGGGGAATCATGACTCACGGTGAAAGTGTACAACCTCTGCAGAGTGTAAAACTGTTATAACAGTCGTGCTCATGGTCACGAGCGGCTCGAAAAACTGACGGAATAATTGGTTACTAATTTGATGCTCATTATGACTATGGTTTTACTATGATGCTTATTTACTGATGGTGGATTAAATGGATCATGTGGTTTAACTGGGGCTTAAGCATAACCTGATGCTAATAATTGCTAAAATGATGATCAACTAAAAGTGCTAATTGCAGTAAACCAGTGTCTTGCCTTTTGAGCCTCATGAACCCTATGTATCTTGTTAAGTACGAGAGGTACTTATGCTTGTTGTTTTTCATTACTTGGAATAAAAATCCCAGATGGGTAACAGAAGATGGAGCTTGGGTAAGTTTGATGAGAAGTGCTAGGCATATTGTATCCCCAGCCAGCTGTCCCTGTGAAGAATGGAGCCTGAAGAGAAGATTAGTATCCGTCCGCTTAATTTTGATGTAAGTGTTAATTATGACTATGTTTTTGGTATATATAACATTGTTTTTGATATATTTCACCTCTATTGTTGTATGTGTGGACTTCCTGGGCACACATATGGCGAGCTTGGTTTTATCCTTAAAACCGGGTGTGACACTAGGTCGTAAGCAAATTTTGGATATAGGGTGTTACAGTTGGTATCAAAGTTATGCTAATGTAAACACCCCAACCCATTAGTAGCATGATGTAGTTGGCGCATGTGGCCCATATGCATATGTGGTTGTGGTTGGTAGGTTTAATATCACCTTGGAAGTTTAGGATGGTGAGAGCCCAACTTATAATCCTTATCATTCCAAACATAACACCTCCGGGTTACCCCTTTCACAGGAAGCCGAGGACAAAAGTGTAAGCGTGGTGCTACGCATATGCGAGTCCTTTCTATGTTAGGAGCTCAACCGTAAGCAAATTTTGGATATGGGGGTGTTACACATCAAGCCTTGCTACATGTGTCTATGAAGGAGTGTACCAAGGGGTGACTGTAGGCACCTGTTGCATATGTAGGGAGCTATGGAGGGTGTCAGCCCCATAAGGGGTGCAAATGTAACACCCCAATCCATTACAAGCAAATATAAGTCTACCCCTGTGGCCCATATGTTGGTGTGGTCGTTGTAACAACCTAGAAAATACCAACACACAAAAATCTCACCCGGAAAATTTTTGAAAACATTTTGTGATGAATGTGCATAACTAGGACGCGAACCATAGCCTACACATGATAGGAGTACACAAACACTTGATCAAGAGCATTGTATATTCCATATTTAGCTTGTTACAAGTTTTGCATGAGTAATTTGGGGTTCAGATTCTTTGCATGTTTAAAACAACTCATCGTTACACCAAGTATATATTAATACTTCAACAAAGAAAAAGAAAAGGAGAACAACCGGCCTCGAAGCCCAGCTGCTCGACCCGAGCTTCGACGCCACCCGCCCGACGCTGCGCCCTCTCCACACGCTGCACTGAACCGTCCCGCAATGGACCCGCAGCCCGGCCCTCGAGCTCGTGCCGCACTCACATGAGCCCTCGACGGCTCCTCGCGCCCACGCAAAACACCTGCTCGACGCTGACCAGTGAACCCCACCTGTCAGCCACGTGGAGCAGTGCTTTCTTCCTCCCCGCGCTGCTCGCCCACGCCGCGTGAACCGCCCGACAATCCCACGCAAGGGGCGTGACCCCTGGCCCACACCGTGTCAGGCCCTGTTCCCCCTGTGTCGGCACCATCTTGGCGCCCAAGAAGCTCCCTGAGAGCCCCCACAGCCGTATGATCTAGGTCATGCTCCGATCACCGTCCGCCGCGGCCATGATCACACCCCGACCTATAAAAGCTAGCACGCAAGCCCCCGCTAAGGGTTCCCAACCACTCGCCGCCACTCGGTGGCCACACCAACACCCTAGCCGGAGAGAAGAGGGACAAGGAGGCCGGAGCAAGGCGGAGCGAAGCGCTACGCCGCCGCGGAGCACGCCGGAGAAGGAGGAAGCCGGGAAGGAGCCGTCGGAGCAAGGAGGATCGCGCGGATCGGCACAGCACTGCGAACACCCTGCACTGCGTCGAATCGTCACTGCCTCGCTATCATAGCCACCCCAGCACCGAAGGTGAGCTCACCGCGCTGCCGTTCCAACCTCAAGCCCTCCTCTGGTCATGGCGCTCTGCACCTGAGCGCGTAGACCGAGCCGCTACCAGCTCCGGCACACTAAGCACAACACCAGCACCAGTCCAACCAAGCCCGAACGGATGAACACGCCGCGGCCAAAACGCGCCGCGCCGACGCCATGGATCACGATGCCATGGCGAGGTCGATGTTCCGATAAAGTCAGTAGATGCCATAGGACTCCGTCTCGACCGAAGATTCACCTTAGTTGCGGACACCTGAGACACTAGAATAGAGATCGAGCACGTGAAACTTGAACTGCACTTACACGCCGCCGCGGTGCGCCGCCACGGCAACCACGTTTCGGCCAACTCCGGCTGCCTCGCTAGACGAGGATTGCCCGTCGAGTTTCACCATGATGCCTCGAGCCCAACCACCTAGATAGATCAATCGGAGAAGCACCACAGTCACCGGGCCGTGTAGGCCGAGACCTTGTCGGAGCCGCCGCCGCGTAACGAGCCTTCGCCAAGCACTTAGAACCTCGGCAACAAGTTTAGAAGCAAACCTTAGACACAGAATCAATAGGCCATGGCCTCAATTAGATCCTAGATCGCCCAAACCTGGCTGACATCAACCGTCGGCGTCGGATTTCCGCCGCCGCCGTAGCCACGGTGCTTACAGCCATCACGCCAAGGTCCATATACTAGCCAAGGACCGGAGAGGTTTTGCATCTAGCCAAATTAGTACTCTGGGATACTACCGGAGCCCTTTTGCACATTCCGGTGAACTCACGCCGCCGCCACCACTCACTGATCCCCACCGAGACCCTCACCAACCCGAACAGACGCACCCTCGAGGCTGGTTCACAAACGGGCCTCGACGGCACGGCCTACGCCATCCTCGAGGAGACCCTCCTCGAGCGCCCACCTATTCGAGGCACCCCCTCGAATACAGAAACAACCCGAGCGAACGAGCGCCCACCTATTCGAGGCACCCCCTCGAATACGGAAACAACCTGAGCGAATGAGGAACCCCTCGAGCACTCCTCAGGCACCCCTCGAGAGGCACCCCTCGAGCACTCCCCAGGCACCCCTCGAGAGGCACCCCTCGAGCACTCCTCAGGCACCCCTCGAGAGGCACCCCTCGAGAGGCACCCCTCGAGCACTCCTCAGGCACCCCTCGAGAGGCACCCCTCGAGCACTCCTCAGGCACCCCTCGAGAGGCACCGCTCGAGCACTCCTCAGGCACCCCTCGAGAGGCATCCCTCGAGCACTCCTTAGGCACCCCTCGAGAGACACCCCTCGAGCACTCCTCAGGCACCCCTCGATTACGGAGATTGCCCGAGCGAATGAGGCACCCCTCGAGCACTCTTTGGAAATTCATAATAAATTCATACAAGCTCAGAAAAATACGAGACCAGGACCAAAATTCATCTAAAATCGAGCTCTATACAATGGAGTTATTTTTTATTGTATTTGGATATTTTGGATTTTATCATATCTTTTTGCTATGTTTTATATGTCGCTAACGCGACATATATCGCCTGTATTTCAAACTCAGCGGAGGACCCGGAGAACGAGGATCGTGAGTAACGCAAGGAATACGGGGACGACTACACCGAAGGTGCCACAGCCCATCCAACTCCATAGAATCCTATTAGACATGCAAGCACTTTACTTTCTGCAAATAAACTGTGATAGGTTGCATAATAGATTACTTGTGAGCCTATACCTTGACGCAACCAATCCCCTGCTTACCCTGCTGATAGATTAGTCACATGCCGTGCTTATATGATATTACTCTTCCATGCTTATTAAACCTGGAAATATTGTGTGATGGAATACGATGGATGATGATAACTGATGATTCCGGGGAGTGTGCTGCGTGTGTCTTGGGTGAGTATGGTGGTGAGGGTTGAGTCGACCAAGCTGAATTATAAGATGAGCCAATGGGGCAAGTCATGCCGAGGTGCTACCTGGGCACCTGGAATGTGGAATACCCGTTGAGGGGTAACTTAAGTCTGTGGTGGGCATGTGATGGTATATGATGAGGTGGCCTGGGTGTGAGCCTCGAGGAGGTGGAGCCCGAGGTGGAGATGCTGTGGTGGCACGGTAAATGGAAACCCTCGAGAAGACATTTTGGCTTGGTCACCCTTAGGACCCGTTCGTGGTACTCAGCTACAAACAGGATGCCTTATGAAACCACTCGCCTGGAAAGGGATGGGACCGCCAGACCCCTAGGTAGGAGTTGCCACTACTGCTTGGCGAAAGAGTGTGGGGAAGGTACGGGCACGGGGACCCACACCCTTCCGAGACGAACATGGCTCCCACTTCGGGAGCGGGAACATGTCATGGCTCCCACTTCGGGAGCGGGAACATGTCTTGTCTCCCACTTCGGGAGAGGGAACAAGGACTTCACAGTTTCAGCCACCCCAGACTAGACTTGGGGTGTACCAGGGCTGAAAGGTAGAGTGGCAACCCCTAAGCTGGACCGGACGGTCGGAATGAGCCTAGTTGGCGATATCCAACGAGGATGGCACATCTTGTGGCATAGTAAACCTCTGCAGAGTGTATGGTTGATCGATCGATACATATGCCAACTTGTTGGCTATGGACCTTTCCTGGATGTCTATGGTACTGATTAGTGAGATGAGTCCTTCTCTTTTCTCTCTCTGGTATGAGAGTGTCGGCTGCGAGCCTGGTGCGAGGCCGTGGGCTGTTGAGACAAGGCTGGGAGGGAGCTGGCCTTAGTCGACTGAGCGGCTGAGTGTGTGTGTGTGTATGAGATGGTGATGGTTATGGGTATGGTGATGGACATGGTGGTATGATGATGGAAACCTGATAGTTACTACTATAACTAAATACTTGTTATGCATAGGAAACCCCAGCCTGCATAGGTCTGTTTTGTATATCCTATTGCATCCACTTTCCACATAACAAGCATATTAGGATGGGAAAATGTGGCCAGTACAAATCGTACTGAAACTTGGGTTCCAGGTTCTGAAGAGGAGTTCCACTCGGAGGAGTTTGACGAGTAGGGTTTCGTGCCTACGCTCAAGTCGGAGAAAGGACGCTACCGCTTCTACAAGGCTTTTCTGGATGATAGCTATTTTTCTGCTTTCCGCGAGTGTGGCGATGTAATAAAATTATGTACTCTTATCGATGTAAGACTGTGATATTTGAACTGGAATTTGGGTAATATGATCTACCAAGGTCAAATTACACTACGACTCTGTGGATTTCCCTTCGAGGAAATCAGGTCGTTTCAGTTGTTATCAAAGCCTTACTTGACCCTAGGACAAAACCCGTAGAAATGGACACTTAGATAGGATAAACCTGCACCTCTTTCGGTTATATACCGACCCTGCATTTATTTTTATGCAAGGCTTATCTATTATTTGGACTTGCTGACACCTAAAAACCTTTTTGCAGATGGCTACACCTTTCGGACTACCACCTCTTGGACCACTACCCTTCGAGTCCACCAAGCTGACCTTTGGCCTGTCCGAGTTGGAGGGATTCGCTCTACCGGTCTGTCGAATCCTAGCCACACTTGGAGTACCTGTTGAGCATGCCAAGATCACCTGTTCAGGCAAGCCTGCAGTAGATAGGGAAATTGAAGGACCAGTTGTCACTACTTTCGAGATACCCGCAACTACCACCTTACCACTTGTACCAGCTATCGAGGGGACAGTCATTGAGGATACTGTTGAGGAGGGACTCCACTCTGCTTCCCTTCAGGCACTCCGCACCGTGATGAGAGACCACTATGAGTACCTGAAGACGACTGAGTTCCGACTACTTGCACAGGCTCTCGACCTCACACTCACCCCTACGGAGCAGATGATGACTACAGGAAAGGTGATCTTTGCAGAAAGTGACCGTTGCCTTCGCACCACTGCACTTTACCTACTAGAGCAGGACAAGCACGTAGCACAGCTTGAGCAGAAGAGGCGCCAGGACAGAGCACTTCTTTGGGAGTACCAGGAGAGGTTCCGGAGGGACACCCAGACACGGGACAAACTGACAGATGAGATTGCTCAGCTTCAGGAGAGACTCCTGCGTCAGAAAGAGGCCCACAAAGCCGAGGTTGCCGATCTAAAGGACAAGGCTGCGGATCTGGGAAACAGGAACTGCTACCTGGACAGCATGGTCTTAGGACTATAGCAAGACCTGGAAGACAGAAAGGCCGAGACCCACCACAGGGGAGATCGAGAGAGGACCAAGGGACTTGAGATGCTGAAGCTGAAGTCTGCAAACAAGACACTGACACAGAACCTAGAGGAGGTAAAGAAGAGGGCACTACGCAACCAGGGACACTTGATTGAGTATGTCAGATCCACTGAGTACTTACAGGACAAGTGTGAGAGAACTTGGGAAGCTTGGCAGAAGTCTGACAGGAAGCGACTCAGAGAGATGAAGAGCATGTGGGAGAAGCTACCTAAGGAGGAGCAAGTCAAGACCAGACCAAGGCTTGAAGCTTTCGAGCTGGCACCTACTTGGCTCAACCTCGACGCCTGCCCTACTCTTCCCGGGGCCAAGCCCACTGAGGAGCTTGCCAAAGCCCTGAAGTACGTAGCTCGACTCCACAAGTCAGATGATGACATCGAGGCGGAGGACAGTCGTTTCTCCGAGGCAGTTTTTGCACAGATGTGAACCTCCAGTCCGGTACCTCGAGTCAGAACCTCGAGTAAGGTGTAGTGTTGAACCTCGAGTAAGGTGTTGTGTGAACCTCGAGTTAGGTGTTGAGTTTTCTACGATTATGTACCCCCATGTATCCCTCATGAGGTAGCTCGAGTAGCACGAATTCGCGAGTCTTCAAGTGTAGTCACTGGAGACAACGCTATGCAATAAAACCCATGTAATGAGTGTCTGGATCTTTATGCATCTTTTTGGATGATATTGTTTCTTTGATTGAGTGTAGGATAGCACAAATGTTTTGAATCTATTGTAACATGTAACCTACCATAAGGAATTAAAAACATTTATAAACACATACACTAAAAGTCTTTCACTCCTATAGATGTCGCACCGCCGCTCTGTTCGTCTGATGCGTCAAGAGCCTGAGGACGAGCCACTCAGAGGGCAGTGGGGTAACCGCCGTGGACGTGGACGCAGGGGCAGAAGGATTCCCCATGACCAAGAGCAAACCCCACCTAGGGTGGAAGAAGACAATCAGGAACGTGAGGAGGACCAAGGATGCGAGGAAGAGCCACCTCCACCACCACCACCGAGTCTAGCTGAGGTGATGGCCCAACAGACCCAGCTCCTTGTTGCTCTCGTCAACGGGAACAACCGTCGACAGGGTGGTCCGCAGAATGATTTCTCGCGGAAGCTGGAGGGATTCCTGAAACTGAGGCCACCATCTTATGATGGCACCGACCCTGACCCACTTGTGGCAGACGATTGGCTCCATGAGATGGAGAAGAAGCTAGACCTCACCACCTTCACAGGTGAAGAATGTGTTGGCGCAGCAGCACACCAGCTGACAAGAGCAGCACGCTCATGGTGGGACAGCTACAATGATGCACATGAGGACCCTGCTAGCATTTCTTGGGAGGAGTTTGTGGAAGCATTCACTGAGTACCACATCCCCAAGGGAGTCATGGAAGCCAAGGCTGAGGAGTTCCGCAACATCAAGATGGGAACTGACAAGATGACAGCATACACCACTCATTTCACCAACCTTCTGCGCTATGCACCGCCAAATGTGGTGAACTCTGAGAAGGAGAAGCTGTACTACTACCGCAAGGGACTAAGCCCACACATCAAGCTGAAGCTGGGAGGCATTGAGAGCCGCACCTTGCGTGACCTGGTGGATCGCTGCATCCAGATTGAGAGAGACAATGCTGAGGCCGAAGAGGAATTCAGGGGAAAGAAGCGCAAGGCTGAGGAGACTTTCCGTGGTTGCGAGCAGAAAAGGTTCCGCAGAGATACAACATTCAAGGGACGCCCGCACCATGGCAGGGATGGAAACCCACGATCAAGTCAGCAGAACCAGGGTTACACGGCTAGGTACCCTCGTCCATCTCAGGATCGCTATGCCCAAGATTGCAACACTCAGGACCGCTACCCTCAAGACCGCAACACCCAAGGCCGCACTGTTCAGAACCAGAATACTCAGGATCGCGCTAGCCGCCCCCGTCAGACCAATGACCGTTCCGCAACCACCCGTACACCTCAGAATGCCGGGAACTGGAAGACAGCTGCACCTGCAAGCAATGCACCATTCACATGCTTCTCGTGTGGCCAGCCTGGGCACAAGATCACCAACTGCCCACAAAGGTCACAAACCAGAGAAAAGCTGAATCATCTGGATGCTGAGGAGGCACAGACTGCACCTGACGTCGTGTACGGTATGTTTTTAGTTAATGGTCATACCGCATCAGTTCTCTTTTATTCTGGAGCTACTTGCTCATACATATCATCTAAATTTGCACGAGAACACAACCTACCAGTTACACCCCGTTTAGAGCCTATGATAACTAGCTCACCTCTAGGAAACCTAACCTGCACCCACATCTGTGAGGAAGTGAAACTTACCATCGAGGGTCTTGTCTTTAAAGCTGACCTAACCCTACTACCTTCCACAAACCTAGATGTCATCCTAGGAATGGATTGGTTGACCCAACACCGGGGTATTATATCATGTTCACCCAGATATGTCCAAATAATCCACCCCACCGGCCAAGCCGTTAGATGTGAACCCCAGTCAGGCAAAACCACCTCTATCCTATGTGCCCTAAGCACCGATAAGGAATCACAGAAGGAGGAAAAGACCGTACATGATGTACCAGTGGTCAGAGACTATCCTGATGTATTTCCCGAAGAGCTACCTGGTATGCCACCAGACCGAGATGTTGAATTCATAATCGATCTCGTACCAGGAACAGGGCCAATTGCCAAAAGGCCGTATCGTATGTCTGTGGATGAACTCGCAGAACTCAAGAAGCAGATAGATGAACTTATAGGCAAAGGATTTATTAGACCCAGTGCATCACCCTGGGGTTCTCCTGTATTGTTCGTAAAGAAGAAAGATGGGACAATGAGGATGTGCATGACTACATGAGTCTGAATTCAGTCACCATCAAGAATAATATCCTCTGCCAAGGATTGATGACCTGCTAGATCAGCTACGAGGCGCCAAATACTTCTCCAAGATTGATCTGAGATCAGGCTATCATCAGATGAAAATCCGAGAGGGTGATATTCCCAAGACCGCCTTTGTAACCAGATGCGGGCAGTTTGAATTCACTATGGTATCGTTCGGGCTCACGAATGCCCCTGCATACTTTATGAACATGATGAATAAGGTATTCATGGAGGAGTTGGACAAATTTGTGGTAGTGTTCATGGATGATATCCTTGTCTACTCCGCTACGGCTGAAGAGCATGAACATCACCTAAGGAGTGTGTTAGAACGGCTGAGCCAACAACGGCTCTACGCCAAGTTCAGTAAGTGTGAGTTTTGGCTGCAAGAAGTTGCATTTCTGGGACATGTGCTATCAGCGGAAGGAGTTGCTGTTGACCCAGCCAAGATTGAAGCAGTAAAAGAGTGAGAACAGCCACAGAATGTGACAGAAGTCAGAAGCTTCTTGGGACTAGCTGGCTACTATCGCAGATTCATAGAAGGATTCTCCAAAATAGCCCGCCCGATGACAAACCTTTTGAAGAAGACTAAAGAGTTTGAATGGACGCCTGAGTGCAAGGAAAGCTTCCAGGGATTGAAATAGAAACTCACTACTACACCTGTTTTAGCACTGCCCGATATCAGCCAGGACTTTGTGGTCTACTGTGACGCATCCCATCAAGGTCTTGGAGGTGTACTAATGCAAAATGGGAAGGTCATAGCCTATGCATCCCGACAGTTGAAAGAGCACGAGCAGCGCTATCCTACCCATGATCTTGAATTGGCAGCTGTGGTACATGCTCTAAAAATCTGGAGGCACTATCTGATAGGCAACAAATGTGATATCAACACCGACCACAAGAGTCTAAAGTATTTCTTCACCCAAGAGGACCTAAACATGAGGCAACGCCGATGGCTAGAATTGATCAAAGATTATGACTTAGAGATTCATTATCACCCAGGCAAGGCTAATGTGGTGACAGATGCACTTAGTCGCAAGAGTTACTGTCATAGCCTGATCACGGAATCGGTACCCCCAGAACTGAGTAAGGAGATTGATGACCTCCAGCTTGAAATCTTGCCACATGGACTATTGAATGAGCTTTGAATAGAGTATAATCTCACCGATCGTATTAGTCAAGCTCAGCAAAATTGTGAAGAGATAGAATAGCTTCGGGGATTGATGAGGCTAGGTTACAGGACCAATCACATGGAAGATGAACAAGGAACCATCTGGTTCAAGAACAGAATCTGTGTGCCCGCTGAACCAGCACTATGCAAGGAAATTTTGTCGGAAGCTCACGATTCTAAATGCTGCATACACCCGGGAGGTTCAAAGATGTACCGGGATCTAAGAAAGCATTTTTGGTGGAAAGGCATGAAAACAGATATTGCGGAACATGTGGCTCGATGTGATACTTGTAATCGAGTCAAAGCTGAGCACCAAAGACCAGCAGGGTTACTCAAACCCTTGGACATCCTCGAATGGAAATGGGATTGCATATCTATGGATTTCATAGTTGGATTACCCCGCTCTCAGAAAGGTCACGATTCCATTTGGGTGATTGTGGACCGATTGACCAAGGTTGCACACTTTGTACCAGTTAAAAGCACAACAGGGGCAGAAAAGCTTGCAGATTTGTACATCGAGCACATTCTCAGGTTACACATACCACCCTCAAGCATCGTCTCTGATCGAGGACCACAATTCGTATCCAGATTCTGGGAAGCATTGCATGAGTCAATAGGGACTAGACTCGATTTCAGTACAGCATACCATCCTCAGACAGATGGGCAGACAGAACGAGTAAATCAAGTCATAGAGGACATGCTTCGGGCTAGTGTACTAAATTTTGGGACCGATTGGGAGCAATGCCTACCATACGCAGAGTTCTCATATAACAATGGTTATCAGGCAAGCATCAAGATGTCCCCATTCGAGGCATTGTACGGCAGACCTTGCAAGACACCTCTGATGTGGTCACAACTAGGAGAAAGATCATTCTTCAGCTCCGCAAAGATTCAGGATGCAGAAGAAGGTGTGGCACAAGTAAAGAAGAACTTGAAAAGTGCGCAGAGCCGATACAAGAGTTATGCGGACAAGAGGAGAAGAGAGCTTGAGTTTCAAAAGGGAGATTTCGTATATCTCAAAGTATCACCCCTAAGAGGAACTGTTCGGTTCCATGTAAAAGGGAAGCTAGCACCGAGATTCGTTGGCCCCTACAAGATAATAAAGAAAGTCGGAAGGCTAGCTTACAAGTTGGAGCTACCAGAAGAACTAAACGGTGTGCACCCTGTGTTCCATGTATCCCAGTTACGTAAATGTTTGCGAGTACCCGAAGAAGCCATACCAGCAGAAGTACTTGATATCCAGGACACACTCGAGTACAAGGAGCACCCGATCCGAATCTTGGGCAGAGACACTAAAGAAACCAGAAGCAGAACCATTCCTATGTGCAAGGTTCAATGGAGCAACCACACTGAAAGGGAAACCACTTGGGAGAAGGAGTCAGAACTCCGTCTACGATATCCTTACTTGTTCGATGGGTACGTACCACTTTAAATCTCAGGGATGAGATCCTGATAAGGGGTAGGTCTGTAACAACCTAAAAAATACCAACACACAAAAATCTCACCCGGAAAATTTTTGAAAACATTTTGTGATGAATGTGCATAACCAGGACGCGAACCATAGCCTACACATGATAGGAGTACACAAACACTTGATCAAGAGCATTGTATATTCCATATTTAGCTTGTTACAAGTTTTGCATGAGTAAATTGGGGTTCAGATTCTTTGCATGTTTAAAACAACTCATCGTTACACCAAGTATATATTAATACTTCAACAAAGAAAAAGAAAAGGAGAACAACCGGCCTCGCAGCCCAGCTGCTCGGCCCGAGCCTCGACGCCACCCCCTCGACGCCACCCGCCCGACGCTGCCCCCCTCTCCACACGCTGCACTGAACCGTCCCGCAACGGACCCGCACCCCGACCCTCAAGCTCGTGCCACACTCACACGAGCCCTCGACGGCTCCTCGCGCCCACGCAAAACACCTGCTCGACGCTGACCAGTGAACCCCACCTGTCAGCCACGTGGAGCAGTGCTTTCTTCCTCCCCGCGCTGCTCGCCCAAGCCGCGCAAACCGCCCGACAATCCCACGCAAGGGGCGTGACCCCTGGCCCACACCGTGTCAGGCCCTGTTCCCCCTGTGTCGGCACCATCTTGGCGCCCAAGAAGCTCCCTGAGAGCCCCCACATCCGTATGATATAGGTCATGCTCCGATCACCGTCCGCCGCGGCCATGATCACACCCCAGCCTATAAAAGCTAGCACGCAAGCCCCCGCTAAGGGTTCCCAACCACTCGCCGCCACTCGGTGGCCACACCAACACCCTAACCGGAGAGAAGAGGGACAAGGAGGCCGGAGCAAGGCGGAGCGAAGCGCTGCGCCGCCGCGGAGCACGCCGGAGAAGGAGGAAGCCGGGAAGGAGCCGTCGGAGCAAGGAGGATCGCGCGGATCGGCACAGCACTGCGAACACCCTGCACTGCGTCGAATCATCACTGCCTCGCTATCCTAGCCACCCCAGCACCGAAGGTGAGCTCACCGCGCCTACCGTTCCAACCCCAAGCCCTCCGCTGGTCATGGCGCTCTGCACCTGAGCGCGTAGACCGAGCCGCTACCGGCTCCGGCACACTAAGCACAACACCAGCACCAGTCCAACCAAGCCCGAACGGATGAACACGCCGCGGCCAAAACGCGCCGCGCCGACGCCATGGATCATGATGCCATGGCGAGGTCGCTGTTCCGATAAAGTCAGTAGATGTCGTAGGACTCCGTCTCGACCGAAGATTCACCTTAGTTGCGGACACCTGAGACACTAGAATAGAGATCGAGCATGTGAAACTTGAACTGCACTTACACGCCGCCGCGGTGCGCCGCCACGACAACCACGTTTCGGCCAACTCCGGCTGCCTCGCTAGACGAGGATTGGCCGTCGAGTTTCACCATGATGTCTCGAGCCCAACCACCTAGATAGATCAATCGGAGAAGCACCACAGTCACCGGGCCGTGTAGGCCGAGACCTCGTCGGAGCCGCCGCCGCGTAACGAGCCTTCGCCAAGCACTTAGAACCTCGGCAACAAGTTTAGAAGCAAACCTTAGACACAGAATCAATAGGTCATGGCATCAATTAGATCCTAGATCACCCAAACCTGGCTGACATCAACCGCCGGCGTCGGATTTCCGTCGCCGCCGTAGCCACGGTGCTTACAGCCATCACGCCAAGGTCCATATACTAGCCAAGGACCAGAGAGGTTTCGCAACCAGCCAAATTAGTACTCTGGGATACTACCGGAGCCCTTTTGCACGTTCCGGCGAACTCACGCCGCCGCCACCACTCACTGATCCCCACCGAGACCCTCACCAACCCGAACAGACGCACCCTCGAGGCCGGTTCACAAACGGGCCTCGACGGCACAGCCTACGCTATCCTCGAGGAGACCCTCCTCGAGCGCCCACCTATTCGAGGCACCCCCTCGAATACAGAAACAACCCGAGCGAACGAGCGCCCACCTATTCGAGGCACCCCCTCGAATACGGAAACAACCTGAGCGAACGAGGAACCCCTCGAGCACTCCTCAGGCACCCCTCGAGAGGCACCCCTCGAGAGGCACCCCTCGAGCACTCCTCAGGCACCCCTCCAGAGGCAGCCCTCGAGCACTCCTCAGGCACCCTTCGAGAGGCACCCCTCGAGAGGCAGCCCTCGAGCACTCCTCAGGCACCCCTCGAGAGGCACCCCTCGAGCACTCCTCAGGCACCCCTTGAGAGGCACCGCTTGAGCACTCCTCAGGCACCCCTCGAGAGGCACCCCTCGAGCACTCCTCAGGCACCCCTCGAGAGACACCCCTCGAGCACTCCTCAGGCACCCCTCGATTACGGAGATTGCCCGAGCGAATGAGGCACCCCTCGAGCACTCTTTGGAAATTCATAATAAATTCATACAAGCTCAGAAAAATACGAGACCAGGACCAAAATTCATATAAAATCGAGCTCTATACAATGGAGTTATTTTTTATTGTATTTGGATATTTTGGATTTTATCATATCTTTTGCTATGTTTTATATGTCGCTAACGCGACATATATCGCCTGTATTTCAGACTCAGCGGAGGACCCGGAGAACGAGGATCGTGAGTAACGCAAGGAATACGGGGACGACTACACCGAAGGTGCCACAGCCCATCCAACTCCATAGAATCCTATTAGACATGAAAGCACTTTACTTTCTGCAAATAAACTGTGATAGGTTGCATAATAGATTACTTGTGAGCCTATACCTTGACGCAACCAATCCCCTGCTTACCCTGCTGATAGATTAGTCACACGCCGTGCTTATATGATATTACTCTTCCATGCTTATTAAACCTGGAAATATTGTGTGATGGAATACGATGGATGATGATAACTGATGATTCCGGGGAGTGTGCTGCGTGTGTCTTGGGTGAGTATGGTGGTGAGGGTTGAGTCGACCAAGCTGAATTATAAGATGAGCCAATGGGGCAAGTCATGCCGAGGTGCTACCTGGGCACCTGGAATGTGGAATACCCGTTGAGGGGTAACTTAAGTCTGTGGCGGGCATGTGATGGTATATGATGAGGTGGCCTGGGTGTGAGCCTCGAGGAGGTGGAGCCCGAGGTGGAGGTGCTGTGGTGGCACGGTAAATGGAAACCCTCGAGAAGACATTTTGGCTTGGTCACCCTTAGGACCCGTTCGTGGTACTCAGTTACAAACAGGATGCCTTATGAAACCACTCGCCTGGAATGGGACGGGACGGGACGGCCAGACCCCCAGGTAGGAGTTGCCACTACTGCTTGGCGATAGAGTGTGAGGAAGGTACGGGCACGGGGACCCACACCCTTCCGAGACGAACATGGCTCCCACTTCGGGAGCGGGAACATGTCATGGCTCCCACTTCGGGAGCGGGAACATGTCTTGTCTCCCACTTCGGGAGAGGGAACAAGGACTTCACAGTTTCAGCCACCCCAGACTAGACTTGGGGTGTACCAGGGCTGAAAGGTAGAGTGGCAACCCCTAAGCTGGACCGGACGGTCGGAATGAGCCTAGTTGGCGATATCCAACGAGGATGGCACATCTTGTGGCATAGTAAACCTCTGCAGAGTGTATGGTTGATCGATCGATACATATGCCAACTTGTTGGCTATGGACCTTTCCTGGATGTCTATGGTACTGATTAGTGAGATGAGTCCTTCTCTTTTCTCTCTCTGGTATGAGAGTGCCGGCTGCGAGCCTGGTGCGAGGCTGTGGGCCGTTGAGACAAGGCTGGGAGGGAGCTGGTCTTAGTCGACTGAGCGGATGAGTGTGTGTGTGTATGAGATGGTGATGGTTATGGGTATGGTGATGGACATGGTGGTATGATGATGGAAACCTGATAGTTACTACTATAACTAAATACTTGTTATGCATAGGAAACCTCAGCCTGCATAGGTCTGTTTTGTATATCCTGTTGCATCCACTTTCCACATAACAAGCATATTAGGATGGGAAAATGTGGCCAGTACAAATCGTACTGAAACTTGGGTTCCAGGTTCTGAGGAGGAGTTCCACTCTTAGGAGTTTGACGAGTAGGGTTTCGTGCCTACGCTCAAGTCGGAGAAAGGACGCTACCGCTTCTACAAGGCTTTTCTGGATGATAGCTATTTTTCTGCTTTCCGCCAGTATGGCGATGTAATAAATTTATGTACTCTTATCGATGTAAGACTGTAATATTTGAACTGGAATTTGGGTAATATGATCTACCAAGGTCAAATTACACTACGACTCTGTGGATTTTCCTTCGAGGAAATCAGGTCGTTTCAGTCGTGGTTGTGGTTAGTGGAAATTTTAGAGGGTGAGGGCTAGCTTATAATCCTAGTCGATCTTAACATATCACCTTCGGATTAACCCCTTTACATAAACCGGGGAGGAAACTTTAAGCATTGTGCTATTAGTATGCGGGCATGTTCCATACGTGAGGAGCTAGGTCGTAAGCAAATTTCGACACGGGGGTGTTATAGTTGATATTCAGAGATTTAACCCAGGCTACCTATGTCCGTAAATGGTGGGTAGTTCTAAGCATCTACGACATATATTTGATGAGTAGCCGAGGGTGTCGACACTTAAGGGGGTGAATGTAACACCCCAACCTGTAGTATTTGGTCCATGTGGCCCATGTGTGGTAGTGGTTGTAGTTGGTGTGTTTAGTACCACCTTGGAAGTTTAGGATGGTGAAAGTCAACTTATATTTTATGTTGCTCCAAACATAGCACCTCCGAGTTAACCCTTTCACACAAACAGAGGAAAAAAGTGTAAGAGTGGTACCACGGGTATGTGGCCCATTCCACGTGAGGAGTTGGGTCAAAAGCAAATTTTTATTGAAAGGTGTTGCAATGTAATGTATTAACTTGTATAAATTACATGTCATGGTTAACAATATTGTTTTAAATCACTATATGAGTTGTTAAGCAAATATATTTTTAATGTAAGAGTGGTACCACGGGTATGTGGCCCATGCCACGTGAGGAGTTGGGTCAAAAGCAGATTTTGATTGAGAGGTGTTACAATATAATGTAACAACCTATATAAATTACATGTCATTGTTAACAGTATGGTTCTAAATCACTATATGAGTTGTTAGGCAAATACTTTTTTATGTGATGAAACATAACATATATATTTATAGATCATGCTAACTCGATGTGTATGTTTACATTCATCAAATTATAATGTATTTATACCGTTATTGTTAAATATAATATATATATGTTATCTTGGCATGATCGAGTTAGCATGATCTTGCTAATTTGATGAATGTAAACATACACATCTCAATCAAAAAGTATTTGAAACCATATTTCTAGTGCACTACCACAATCCTGATTTACCTTAACTGCCTAACATTTCCTTGAGGGCCAAAATAAAATCACCAAGGAAATTATAGTTTTCTTGGCTGCAGATATAGACCTCCAAGGAAATAGATATTCTTGAGTGCTGAACCAAACCACTAAGGTAATTTCATGTTTCCTTGAATGTTATTACAAACCGCCAAGGTAAATGCTCATTTCCTTGGGTGTTATATGTAACCACCAAGGTAATTTGTATTTCCTTGAGTGCTACTTGAAACCACTAAGATAATTTGTATTTCCTTGGGTGTAATTTGAAAACCCCAAAGGAAATTCACATAATATTGAAATTTAATTTTTTAAAATTTTTCAAATGACCTTAGATGGAGATATGACTTAAACCAAAGTTATAGTATTCGATGAGATCTAAAACATTTTATTTCAAACTTTTTACATTTAAAATCATTTTGGATCTCAAATATTCATTACAAGATTCAACAAAGTGAATAGAAAAGAAAAAGTAATTCACTTAGTCACAAGTTACTTTAAGGTGTAGTGGTAAGTGTTGTTTTGTTGATTTATGTTTTTTTGCTTTGCCCTTTGGCAAGTTAAGTATGGTCCTAATTTCCTTGGCAGTTAGCCTCCAAGGAAATCATCCTTGATGCCAAAACCGCAAAGGAAACTAATTTCCCTTATCTTCTATCCTTGAGTGGTGTGTTTCTAGTGTTTATATTTTAAGCTCTTTTAGAAATTCTAACTAGAGCTTAAGATATTTGTAGTGTTTATATTTTTATCTAGTGTGATATATATTCAGTTGAAACCTAAGCTTAAGATATATAAACTCTCTTGTTGCATCCCTCTCTCTACATGACATCATAAATCTATAGTTTAGGTCTTAACTTTTGATCTAGTTATTGCAATTTTTGTTATCTTTTATTCATAATTTATTTCATTGCTCTGTTAAAAAAAGTTTAGGATCAAGTTGAAATGCAACTAGTACCGTACCGTGTCACAGGATAATATGTATGACCAGTTACATCACAAGATAATATGTGTAATTTTTTTTTGTATACCAAATAGAATTTAAAATTAAATTACTAATGTTGGTTGGGCACAATGTTTTAATCAAAATATATACGAAGTAAATCTTTTAAAATAACGATTATTGAAATTTATTATCATGGCGCTATAATATAAATTAAAGGGATTTGTGAGCATTATTGTTATGTGATTTTCTAAATGAGATGCTTCATAAACTATAAAAATCAATACTTATTCCAATGTATATAAGTTTACCTGTTCTACATGGTGAAAGATATCGGTATGCTTAATTTTAACACCAGGATTGTAGAAATGTGTAAATTTAGAAATATAACACCCAAGGATTCATAATGATATAAATGGGTAGGTTCAATAAAATTGAGGCGTTAGTTTGCTTTATATGTTATATTGACAGATGTGGGTATTTTATAAGATCATTAGGGGTACATTTAATTGCCTTTCATAATGGAAGATGTGAGTAATTTAGATACAAATGTAAAGAATTATTGAATATGTTTCTTAATACCATAGGTGAGTAATTTATATTAAAAGAATTAGGGCTTATGTTGAGTTATCTTTCGTAATGATAGATGTGGGTATGTAATTTACAAGCAAAAATAGAGGGATACTTTATGTGTTTTACCATAATGATAGAGGGGGTTAATTTCAGCTAAATGATAGATTTAAATGCACTAGCAGTCCTCAAACTTATACGGTTATGTTACTTAGGTCCACAAACTTTGTAAATGTATTTATGGGTCCCTAAACTTGTTAATTGGTGCATAGTAGGTTTGTACTAGCTAAATGGACATTTCTTGCTGATGCAAATGCATTTATGGGCCCCGAAATTTACTCGCCTCTATTAATCCTTTTGGGTTATGGCTTACCCTGAGATTCAGTGGGCGCGGGTGTATAAGTATGGTGTTCAGTCATAATACCACATTATATTACAGAAAACTAGTTCAATGAAAGTGATGATAATAAATCGATCTATAACGGTTGAGCAATGTCATCAATTTATGAAACCAGTCCCACTGTATGGTAACCACACTTCTTCCCATGGTAAAAAAAACTATCCTTTTTTTATAAATATTATATGAGATATTAGATGCTTCATAAAGCACATTAAAGGAAAGTACGAAAATTTTGTATTTAAACAGATTTATGTCAGATCAAGTTTGAGAGTACGTAGCCCTTACTCAGAAATGGTATTATGAAGAATCTGTCTAAGTTTGTCATCAAACTGTTTTGGATCGTCATACTGATGTCTTGCTAGTTCCTGATATTTCTGAGAAATTGTAGATAGGAGAATAAGAATGCATCCCATTATATAAACGTATACATATTATAACTCTGGAAGAAAAAAGAGAAGAGGAGAATATTCTCACAGTAGAACGAAAGAGCTCAAATTTGTCCAGAAAGATACTATCAATGGTCATCCGTGCCATCATTTCCTGTAAGTTTACAAAAAGGAATCCTTTGAATATAACTTTAGAAAATGAAAAATAATCCTTGATTTTGAGTTTTTAGAAAGCTTGATGTAGACAACGACCATCTGCGATGGAAGATCAAGTGCCTTGTTTTTCAGGATTTTCTCCCATATGCCCTTTGCCAATGATGGAAAACGATAAACTGGCAAACGATTTACATTTCGGTCAACCCAATCACCATGAGCAATATGCTCCCTCAATTGTTTACACTGCAAGTGGACACATAAAAAAGCAAACATGAATAACATTAAGAAAACTAAAAGTACTTTTATATCCATAAAAAATTTGGGCACAATAATGTTTCGTTTTACTCCAAATGCCTTAATTCGTTTCAGATCAGAACCTTCCTCAATATTACCGGTAGGTGTTTCCTATGATCATAGCTATCTATGGTTTGCATTTGTATCTGCTGTCTTATTGTTTTCATACGTTTTTCAACTACACTTCTCATATGCCTTAACTGTAGATAATCAGGACTATTTGCTCAGTTGAGAATGAACTTAACATTTAGCACTACATAGTATATTACCCTTAAATTCAATAAAGTACGTGTGTTGACTGTTGACCAGGGTAAAACAAAGAATGAGAGAAGTTGACTTCTAAACCACAACTCATATGACAAATCGGATCCGTGTTTGCATTAAACTCATCGAAACGAGTCAGTCCAACTACTAATTAATATATGCCATATTTTGAAACAACATAAAACTGAAATGAACCGGTAAAATTTAGATCATTAGATTTTCATTTAGATTTCCTAAATCCATTTAGTTTGGCAAGCAGGCGACCAATCATATTTTAGCCCCTACAGCCTCCTGCAAGCGTTCACCCATCTAGTAACCAATGCAACCTCTATATTGTCGTCGCTCTTGCCCTACTCACATGCCACGCCTGCCTTGCTTCCGCTGCCCTCGTGCTGCAACAGGCCGCTGCTTTGCTAGATCGCCCGGTTGTTGCAGTACCCCGGTAGTTCCTCGCTGTTGGCTTGCAATTCCTGCTATCCCTTATTTTTGCCTTGTGGACTTGTGGTATATTCTGGTCTTGGTGATGCTGCCAGTAGTGCTGCTTGTCAGCTCTCTTGACCAGCGATGAATGCCGCCACCGAGAGCATGGGCTGGTTCACGAAGACGAAGCAAAGCAAGAACTCCAGAACACATGCGAACACCTGGAACACGTGACATGGAGTTCTATTGATCTAGTCTGCTTTAATTTTTCTATTAGCATAAACCACGTCATTTACGTGCATGGCGTGTGTGTGTCAGGTTAAGTTGTTGATGGCGCGCGTGTTCGAGCTCGCGTTGGAGTCCATGGACTGATCAGTCGAGTCCGTTGTGTGGGCGATGTGCAGACACATGTGTAGAGTCAGCCCAGCCAAGAGTGCGTACCTGGTATGGTGAATATGTGCATGCATTCTATCTTTAGTCTTTAGTTAGCTGAGTCTAGGACTTAAGGTGTGGTGACCAAGTCTTTAGGAGCTAGCGTTGAAGGCATGTAGTGGAGGAGCATAAGAGGTCTGAGCGGTTCATGCGGATCTTGGGCATCCGTCGCGCAAGCGAGTTCATGACTCTTGTATGAGCTGAGGCCGTGGGCTATAAATAGCCATGTAATTGTGTCACTTCACTTTTGTCCCGTGTTGAGTTTTGATTAATAATAGCTAAGATACAGGCGTTCGTCACTGGGAAATTTTCTTGTCTACTATTTATGTTCTCGTGATCGTCCGACGATCCTTGGTTCCAACAGAGCTCTCGGTGGTCAGCCCCACATCGCACTCATAATGCGTCTATCCCCATGCAGTGGCGGATCTAGAAACACCTAAAGGGAGAGACTAAAATAGTGTAAAAAAAATTTTAGACTATGTAGGTAGGGCTAAATGTATATTTTTATAGACTAAATTGGACTGAATAAAGGAATTGTTAAAAGGATGTTTGGGCCACGCCCCGGGCGGCAGCCCGAGCAGCCCAGGGCCTGGATCCACCCCTGTCCCCATTTCCGCAACTTCACCCACGACAGATCACCCAGGTTCGTGTGCCAGCTAATTTTGCCATGGCCTCCTATACGCACGACAACCACACAATTTGGTGCCACCGCGCATGCAAAATGGAAAGGAAAAGACTGCAATCCTATCTATGGGGCGCAAATGTTAGACAACACTATTGTCAAGGCACATGATGAGGAGGAAACACTGACTAGAAGAAGGAAGAAAACAAAAGAAAATGAAACAAGTGAGCGACACTACCTCATAAAAGATTTTGCGAGATAGGCCCAAACATTAATGAAGGCGAGCACAGTAGGGTGTCACCTCGGTTAATCCATTACTACACATTTGATTTTAGGTGACACCATCTTGGGAATATCCGAGGCGGGCAAAGGGCGGCCGTCTCGGTTAATGGTTTATGGAGGCGGACGCCCTGAACCACCTCGGTAAATCATTTAACCGAGGCGGGTACTTGTAGACAACCGCCTCGGTTAATATCCCATTAACCGAGGCGGTTGCCTTAAGGTGCCCGCCTCGGTTAAACTATTTATCTAGGCGGTTGTCCTAAAGTGACCACCTCGATTAATCAGGTATTAACTGAGGCAGTCGGATGTAATATGTCCGCCTCGATTATTGAGAGACTATAAATGTACAGCCGCCACCCACCTTCTTTCTTACGACTTCACCTCCATTTTTGACGAGTTTTGAGGTCTCAATGTCCATTTTTTAGGAGGAGAAGTTTTACAGTTTGATTGTGTAAAGTGGGTGTCCGTAAGTGATTATATATGACTCCAAACCTCTTTCTTTGCTCTCTGTTCCTATATTTGGGTGCTCTTTAAATCTAGATCTAGTTTTCATATGGAGGAGAGAGAAAAATAGTTGTGCATCTAGATGTGCTCTAATTTTCCTTATAATCTGCTATGTTTATGTCTTTTTCTCTGTTTGTGGAAGGTTTTGCTGACATGGAAAGGTCCGAGTGGATGTACCGGTCATTAAGACTAGATCTGTCCTACATAGGTCATGTGAAAAAGTTTGTTGCCGCTGCTCGAAAACATAGTCAGAGTGTGAATCCAAAAGGACAACGCATCATATGTCTGTGTTCCAAATGCAAGAACCTGCTGCTCCATGAAGACAGCATGGTGCAGTCTCATTTGATCAGGTATGGTTTTGTTCTAGATTACACCGTCTAGAGGTTTCACGGCGAAACAGATGCTAGTATCGGTGCATCTGGAGGGAGCTCGTCAATGATGACTTACTCTGCCCACCTCGGTTAAAATATTAACCGAGGCGGATGATTTGACCGCCTCGGTCATGCCTGATTAACCGAGGTCTTTTGTCCGAGGCAGACAGTTTGCCCGCTTCGGTTAAACTTCTTGTAGTAGTGATCGACGGTGTCATCCGGGGAGAAGCTACCGCCTTTGTTAATGGTTAATGGAGTAGCTGCCTTAAGCAAACAGCTTCCTTTAATCCATCCATAAATGGCGACGGGCTTTGTTAGGCGTCTGTTTCCGTTAATGGTCCATTAACAAAGGCGGTCCTCCTACACCAACCCCTCCATTAATTAATCATTAACGGAGGCCACCAGCTTAACTTGACCACATCCGTTCATCTTTAAAAGAGGCAGCCACCTTATGTTGTCCGTCTCTTCTAATGAAAGTCTATAAATATCACAGACCAACGACCCCATCTTATTCTACCATAAACCTCTCATTATTTTTGACGAAGTTAAGTGCTCTACAACTCTAAAAAACCTCCACTTTCAAGGGGGTAGGTTTTGAACTTGGTTTCTTTGATGGAGGTGGTCGTAGGAGGTTGGTATGCGCTCCCATATCATTTTGTGGTGCTAATTTTGACGTTTTTGGTGGTTTTGTGGTGACCTAGATATAGATCTATGTTGGAGGAGAGAGAGGAGACTAGATCTATGTTTTGTATGTTTTTTATTTGTATTCATCTATATTTTAATTTGTTTCTGTGGGAAGATGATAAAAAGAAATATAGTTCCGTATATACACAAGGTAAGTCATTATCAAGTTTTTTTTGTGTTAGATAAGGAGAAGAAATAAACAATTTGGGCACCATCAAATTGGGCAAAAATTGTGAGCACTAGACGGTCTGACGCTTTCGACCTGTGCAGCTTAGGATAATCATGTGTGCATGTCCATCTTGAGTTTGAGTTGAACTCAATTGGCATATTTGTTTTGGGTAAGTTTCTTGTGGAATATTTGAAATCTACTCTTGACATAGCACCCATCCTATAAGTATAATTGCCCACAGCTGATTGAGGACTGTCCACCAGTCACACAAAATCAATCTATCTTTTAACTTTTTTGCATTTTCTACCATCACTACTACAGAATTCATCATCACTAAATACTTTTACTGCCACTTTGCTCCAAACCGCTGGAATACTCATAAACAATGATTCACATTACAAACTATTGGTGAAATTACTTTCATCGTTTGTTCGTGTTACGAACCCACTAGTAGAAATCTGCACATACATGACAAATAGCTTTCGTTACTAAAGAAGCAAAATTTATCATAATTTATGTTCTATGACAAATTTATGATAAAAGTCATTCATCAAAAATGATGCATCACATTCGTACATGCGATGAATCTGAACAATTTGTCAAAGAAGTGGTTTGATCTGTGACAAAAACTAACCTTCGTAGAACTATTTTGGCATGCATAGCAGGGGTAGCCATGCTGGCGGGTTCTTCCGTTGTAGATGCTTTGAATCACGTGTCATCTTCTTACTAGACAACGTGGCCATCTCTGGTTCGTGCACGACATTTCCCATCCACGTTTTATTTTTTTTTATTTGGCCACGTGGTTTGACAACTTCCTTTCACGTCTCTTTTTAATAGCCCACATGCTGTCGTGTCCTAGCTATTTCACGTGTCATGCACTGGTTTTCCACGTGTCACACTTTTCTTTGATCATGTGGCTTGTGTTGGTTCTACCGCACAAAACAATCATTTCAATAAAAAAAATTCAATATCATCACTGTTGCACAGAATGACTACAAAATTATTCAACTAGCATTCAAATACCAACAGGTACACGTCGGGTCCCACAGGTAGAAGAATAAAGTACCACCGACGAAGTGCAAGACTCACGGATGAGTAATTGCCGGTTCCATAAGTGCACGTTGGATTGAGAAAGGACCACGCAGAAATTTATGACAAAGTAGCATTCGTTACAGTTGTAAAACTACTTGTCATGGGTGAGTAATTCCAAGTCCCACACATCGGATGGAAAAGGATAGTGTAGAGATTTATGATGAAGTGTCGTTCATTAGAGTTTGAAAACCATTCGTCATTGATGGGTAATCAGATCAATGATAAAGTACTGGTCGTTATAGTTCTAAAGCAGATTGTCACAAATGAGTGGGAGCAGTTGCACGTGTGATTTGTGACTACAAAGTGTCATTAAATGATAGATTTTTATGATGATGTCTGATTTCATCATAAATACGCAGTGCTAGAGGACCATCCCCAATGATCCATGACGAACTAAAAAAATTCATCATAGAAATCGATCTTCTATGATAGTTTTTGATTTATCATTAAGATTTTTGTCATAGATGTGCAATTTCTACTAGTGACCGTTGTGAAAATGAAGGCGATTATCACAGTCGATTGATAAAACAAACCATTGGTATTATTCCATCAGAACTACTGGATCGTGTTACTAACCAGCGATGATGATCGCCCCATTTTCACCACCAGTTCGTAACACGAACCAGCGGTGAAAATCATGTTCATTAATTGTTTGGCTTACATGTTGGTGATGATGATTATGTTGCACCATAGAAAATTTTTAACTTCTTCAAATTGTGTCGGATGAAGACGGACTTCATATCAAAGTTGTAGGCCATGATGAGATCCACGAACTGCATGCGCCTTTAGGAATCATGTGACGGAGTTGGGCAGCCGAAAAGCATAGAGATAGGGGTGGTGGCTGCGGGCACGATGTAGCAGCACGAGTCAGTGTGGCTTTGAGATGAGGCACGACTTATGGTGGACGGTTCATGGCATCACTCATCCGTGCTGAAGCACATGAAGGATGAGAATGGAAGAGAGGTAAGAAAATGAAGGGGTTCATGGCATTTTTTATACTTTCCTCTTCCATGTTGGTTGCTTACTTGTCGTGCCATGTTAGATCAATGAATTCACTCGAGGTATGGAGCTACAGTGACCCACTTAAAAAGTTAATGAAACTGCTGTGCATATATTTAACTCTAAATTTGCTAATTGATTTGGCGAGAACAAATATTCTACCAGTTCAGCCACCAGTTCAGCTGGTGTATGTAGTTTGCGCCACTTCAACAATTGGCCGCAGAAGTATAGTTTTGCAATTTTTTATTGAAAAAAAATATTTTTACATAAAACAAATTTAAATTTAGAAATAAAAAAATAGCAATCTGGGAGCCCATATCACTACTATATAAATGATTTCGCAAGACACTATCTAATCATTAACAGTCACAAAATCCAACAGTCTCCAAAAATACCTGAGGTTTTTCGAAGACCGAAGTTTTATTTATGGAGGCGGTCAGAAATTATCTATCTTCTAAAATTGATTTACGGACGTAGACCTCTTAAAAGGCCTGCCTTTGTAAAGTGCGTGCAGCTCATGAAGCCTATCAGGACGCATTATCGACTTATACTATAAAAGAGATAGTGAAACCCTAACTCGATCACCACTATGTCTGTCCGGGCCTGACACCAACTGCGCCGCACTTCGCTCCCTCCCCGAACAAAGTCGCAGAGCCTCACTCTTCTCATGCTTCCTATCTTAGAAAACGTCATAAATCTGATAATTTAGTGATGTATTGACTTGTCATACCATAGATGTCTTAAAAGGTTGTGTGTTGTCGTGTTAGCAGTGAAGTTATTTCTGTAACACACGGTGGATGCACCCACATGTGCTGGAAAGATGGGCATCACGGAGAAGTAAAATAACAAAGAATAGTAAGTTACTACCAAATGAGTGCGCGAGACAATAGAAAACTCAGGATGGTATATACAGCCCCTATCTTTTAGACATATTTAGCTAACACGAGGTGATGACATTTGCTAATTTGATACTAACTGGGCGTAGTTAGTAACCATCTAAATTCAAGTTATAAGGGTGCATAAGCATAGCAACAAGGTATTAGAAAGGACTAATAAAAATGAGACAACTATATTATGTCTAATAAATAGACCTAACTAATGACAACATTTTCCTTGTAATGTTCACAGTGGTTGTATAAATCATATATGGTTCAGTACCAGCAGATATGAAATCATGAGGTGGCTTACCTTGTTGTAAAATTCACCCGTCTCGTAGTAAAGATCTGGCAATAGTTCAACGTGCAACTAGAGATAAACAAAATAAGAAAAAGGTAAGATACCACAAGAATTACGAATTCAAAGTGCATACCATCATCAATCATTTGTATACTTATTAATTAAAAATATGATAGTCTTTAGGAAACTAAGTAATGCACCTATATATACAAATTCACCATAATTTGCAAGAGCATCTTCCTGCCTAATTCAAAGAGAATATAAGACATACATGTTGTGCACATGTGTCAAATGAGTATATAGGGGAAATTTGCCATATATAACTGACTCAAAGTTGGCATTATTTCCCTCCAATTTTCGAATCAGGTATGATTAGTTAGTAGTGATAGTTAGTTTGTAGTGATAATTAATCATGAATAATCATTGCCAGATACGAATGGTCAGTAATAGTTAGTGTCATTGAGGGTTGAATACTTGCAGACAATGAACGTATGCCAGAAATTAGTGCCAAAATATTTGAAAGATTCATTCCACTCTCGAGTTCAGTACTGAAAATATATGAATGTTTCAAACAAGCTCTGAAATATGAAGTACAGTGATATTATACTATCACAGCTGCTTCGTGAGACAACTTGATAGTATACTTTGTCAAGGTTTGTCACAAACTAGTGTTGAAAATGATGAATAAAGACAGAAGAGAAAACCCTAAAGATCTATTGTTAATTGCGTCAACCCTAAAGGCTATATATAGGTAAATATTATATGGAGAGACTTGAACTAGAAAACAAGTTGTATTAGGTTTAAACCTATTCTTTCTCTAGGACTCCATTCTATTTCTAGAGTCATATTTGATCCTGTTAGCTTTAGCCGCACATTTTTGTACTTCTATCAACAAGCCGTGATGATAAGCTTTCACTACTGGATTGTGATATGAATTAATAGTGTTGCTTGTTCATAGCGTTGTACAAGAGGGTAGAAATATCAAGCAATGGCTCCTAAGGCATCTAGGTAGATCTGGATTCTGGAATTGAGAACATTTTAGTGGCCTGAAGGGAATTGACACTATTATGTAAATAGCCATTTATGCTTCCAATTAACAAGATACAGTTCAGGGAAACAAAACTTTGTTACCAAAAAATAATGTAGGTAAACAATTTATCATATCAGTTTAGAGCCCTTGGGGAAAGACTAGTATATTATATAGTAATATTAATTCTTCATCTAAGATTTGCTAACTCACCTTGAAGTAATTTTCCAGTTTTGAGTTTTCCTTTTGAGGAATAGTCCTCCATATCTAGAAGGAAAACATACCAACCAATTAGTCCCCAATTGTGGAGATGTGCTTTTATTATAAGCACTATCATGTTAACAAAAAATGTAACACAAATTAAATAAAATTCACACCTCGTTGACGTTTGAAATTATTGTTTTCTTCAGATCCTCTTCGGGAGTCTGTAAATATATCATAGCTTCACAAAATTAGTAGATGTCTATACTGTTTTTTAGAGAGATTGCTGTTTAAAAAAAAGAAGGGACGCATTATTTGATACTGTCACTGACCCTGCCATTATAGTTCCGCACTACAAACACGATTTTTTTTTGGTATTGTTCAGGCAGGCCTTCTCGACCAGCTCGCTTCTCTATTTCCTGCACAATGATTCACGATGTGATGCAATACAATAAGGTATAGTCATATATTAGCAATCCGAGTAAATTGCATTAACTTATGAGATCGGTGCAAACTATGGAATAAACTGTAAAACACCCAAATCCTAGACAAACATCTAGTTGGCGGGCACCAAACCTGCCCACGATGGTAAAATAGACTATTTAATTTCCCCTCTTAGTTTTTCTATGAGACAGGAGTGTTTTAGCTCCTACTGATTATTATATTATGAATTCAGTAGGAGTAGAAATAAATTACATAAAAACGGTAAAAAATTCTATTCAAGACCTATTATTTTATCGATTTGTGGCCGAACCGTCTGTGGATGAATGCAGAACCCCTGCACACCAGACCACCACCAAACTATATGGTATCTGTTGCTGGACAAGATCCACTGCTCTGCTTCCTATACAATACACCGAACAAGAATTACTGGCATCGCCACTCAGCGCCATAGAACTAGCTCATTATTCAAGAGTGTCCAGAAGCTCAAAAACATGAGAACGAAAGCATCTTATACTGGTTTTGTCCACCTTTTTTTGCTGGATACCATCAGTGCATGATTTTATAACTGACAATTGGTATGATGTCTGGCAGTTCAAGCGACAATATGATTCTCCACCAGACTTCCCCGCTATAATGGTCTAACCACATCCTAATTAGTTGCTCAACTGTCTCCGCATCTTTATCGCAGAGGCCAAATTCATCAAGGTAGTGTAAGTTATGGCAATGTCTTATATATAGTCCAACAATGCCCATGTAACGCTAAACATCAGACAAAAAAAAAAGCTTGAGTGGGCACCAGTGACAAAGAAATTGAGAGGGCAATCGACTAGTGACTGATTGGATGTGCCATCAATCCAATTATATTTGTCTAGTTGAAAGTTCCGACACCATTCCAGACAACTTGAGTGGTATTATTGAACATCATCCTCACATCGCTGCAGAAATCCTCACTACCAGCAATCAGAGATTCTTGACAGTGGATTTCTTGACAGGTATGAACATACCCACACGAAATTCGTTTTAATGGTGTATTGCACACCATCACTAAACTTAGCTGATTTTCTTGAAGGTGATGAGGAAAATGTGATGAAATTAGTAGTCGAATGGCAGTTCATGTTAGATATGTGTCAAATATGTGTATAGTTTTGGTTACGTTGGACTTGAGTTGTGTTAGGAGCTAGGATAGAGTTGGAGTCGAACTCTGTGTCCTAATGGGCCATAAATATGAGGCCACCCCTGTTGTAACCATGAGACGACTTGGGGCTGGTTTGGGTGGCGACGAGGCCACAGGATCGCCCAGATGCCGGTGTAGATGTTGTTTTATGAGGAGGAGCGCCCGTAGTCATGCCCTGAGGATTAGGCACATCGCTGAACCTCGTTAAAAAATATCGTGCCTCGGTGTCATTCTCGTTTGTGTATTTTCTTCTATGGGTGTTATGCTTTCGCGTTCGTCGGTTAGCAGATCCGTTCGGGTTTGGAATTAACTTTGCACTCTAACAAGTGGTACCAGAGCCAAATTCATAGAAGAAGATCGTGGAGGTGCGATGGGTATGTTTCACACCGCGCAAGGCTCGCACGGGTGTGTCCGGAGAAGGACATGGCGCAAGGTGGAATATGGCGGCGATCGATGACTCGATCGGTGGAGTTGGAAACTTCGAGCGGGTGGCTCGAACCGTCTAATGGGCTGCAATTAACTCGGATCTGTCCAGATGTGGAGATCGGGTTGATAGCGGCTAGTGGCTGCTGTTCGATAGGGGTCGGTTAGACGTGACGGCCAGGTTCGACAGTGCGGTTCGGGGGCGTCGTGGATGAAGACGACGACTTTGACTTGCGATCAGATTGGTGAAAGTTTTTATCTTGATTGGGGTGGTCGTTGCGGGATTAGTAACGATGGTGGTGAAAGCCACGGTGGACTATGGGTATCTTAGAGGCGTTTTGTTCGTGGATTATGTGACTCCATATCTCTACGGCGAGCCTACGGCCAGGCGATTTTGAAGGTGCATCATCGGTATGAGAACAAAAGTTGGAAGGATCGGCAAGAAGAATTTCATGCGGATTGATTTTTTGCTTCTTTGATCTGGACTTTGTTTCGTACGGCAGTTAATCTCCTGGTAGGCTACGTTCGAGGTAGCTGATTCGGATCGGTACATGCGGGCATGCAACATAGGCTGCACGGTCAATTACGTTACGTGCATGGTGGTTCTTTATTTCAGTTGAAGAAAAAGGTGTACAGGCGTGTGTTAATTTGGTTACCATGTGGGTCCAGAGGTGTGTTGACTGCACATGGTTAGATATGGATTGAATACGGTCCTCGTGTCATGGAAAATCCAAGAAAAAGGGAAATCAGACACACGGTAGAGTCCGGTTCGGTTTGGTCATATGCGTACGTTCTGATTTCAGCCTCTATAAAATCCAGGGAAGTCCACGAGAGATTGCATTGAAAGCAATCTTGAGTTGTTCGTGACCGGAGCTTGCAACGGTTGAAGACGAACGGCGGGCGACGCTCAAGCGGGTTGACTTCGTCGTGTGTGAGCGACAAGACAGTTGACGGGGCTTGCGAACGGCGTGGCTGTGCTAAGGCAGTGTACGGCGGCAGCGACACACGGCGGATTTCTCACAGCACGTGTGGGAGACGTGTGGTGTGGTGACGTGTGAGCTGCGACAAGAACAAGCACGTGGACAACGTGTTTGGTGCGTGTGGAGCGAGCATGCGGGCGTACATAAGGTACGTGATTTTTCAGCGATCTGTGGCAACAGGCAGATGACGTCGATGACATCCAAATTTGAGCTGGCGAGGTTTGATGGCACCGGGAACTTCGGGTTGTGGCAGACGAGAGTGAAGGATCTGTTGGCTCAATAGAGTATCTTGAAAGTGCTCAGCGGGATTAAGCCGGAGAAGGTAGATGATGACAAGTGGGAGGAGATGCAGGTGCAGGCGTGTGCGACTATCCGGCTATGTCTCTCTGATCAGATCATGTACCATGTCATGGAGAAAAATTCACCGAAGAAAATTTGGGACAAGTTGGCCAGTCAGTATATGTCCAAGACGGTGACTCAGAAACTGTATCTGAAGCAGAAGTTGTTTGGCTTGAAGATGCAGGAGGGGTCGGATCTTGCGGAGCACATCAGTGTCTTCAATCGTGTTAAGTTTAGTCCCGCATCGATAATTGATAGCGGGAGAGCACATCATATAAGGCAGGGACAGCCCTCATCTATTAGGCTAGTCTTTTGAGTTGAGTTAGGCTCAATGCATAGATATGTTGTGGGCTCTGATGGATCTGGGCTCGAGGGGCGCCGGCTCGTGGGTATAGTGAGCTGGACCAAATTCCGTTGCGCACTCTATCAAGTGGTATCGGAGCTAGATTCATACAAGAAGATCATAGAGGTGCGATGGATATGTTTCACACTGCGCAAGGCTCGCACGGGTGTGTCCAGAGAAGGACATGGCGCAAGTTGGAGCATGGCGGCGATCGACGACTCGATCGGTGGAGTTGGAAACTTCGAGCGGGTGACTCAAACCGTCCAATGGGCTGCAATCAACAGGGATCTGTCCAGACGTGGAGATCCGGCTGATGGCGGCTGGTGGCTGCTGTTCGATAGGGGTCGGTCAGACGTGACGGCTAGGTTCGACGGTGCGGCTGGAAGGCGTCATGGATGAAGACGACGACTTTGACTCGTGATCGGATTGATGAAATTTTGATCTTGATCAGGATGATCGTTGTGAGATTAGCAACAATGATGGTGAGTGCCATGGTGGACTCGGCCTGTATTATGGAGGTGACTTGGTTGCGTGTATTGCGTCGCAGCAGCTAGTTGTCGAGGTGCAATGGAGGCATGCAACATGCAGGTGCAGTCCAAGAACGAGGTATGGCGTGGAGTGGATGAAGCGAATACACATACGGAATTTGAGTCCTGGAGGCATACCCGAACTATATGCGTAGCGTATGTGGCGTACGGAAGACGGAAAAATAGGAATTGCATGCTTGCATGCGGATGCCTACGGAGTCCGGCTAGAGTACGTGATTATATATTAATTTAATTTAATATGCATGTAGTGTGTTTTCTTTCTTTGTTCGGCTATTAAAGAAAGAGATGAGAGGTGGTTTGTGCGGACTCTGAACGTGGAGGTGGAAAGCTAGAGGCGTATCCGGATAGGACTGCATGGGGTTGCACTTGATTTGTTTTTGGTCATGCATGCGTACCCAGAAAAGGAAGTCTTCGAACAGAAAAGGAATGAGAGTCTTGGTCGGACAAAGATCAGGTTTTTTCATGTTCTGTTCTGCTCCATAAATATACGGAGGGCCACAGAATATTGCAGATCAAAGTAATTGGTAGCTTGTGAACTGGAATTTGCGGGTTGCAGTGATCTGCAGGCGACGCTCAAGCAGGTTGACTTCGTCATATGCGAGCGACAGGACAGTTGACGGGCCCTGCGAGCGGCGTGGCTATGCACAGGCGGTGTACGGCGGCGCCGACACACGGCGGATTTCTCACAGCACATGCGGGAGGCGTGTGCTGCGGTGACGTGTGAGCTGCGACAAGGAACAAGCACGTCGACAACGTGTTTGGTGCGCGTGGAGCGAGCACGCGGGCGTACATAAGGTACGTGATTTTCGGCGATCTGTGGCAACTGGCAGATGACGTCGATGACATCTAAATTTGAGGTGGCGAAGTTTGATGGCACCGGGAACTTTGGGCTATGGCAGAGAGAGTGAAGGATCTGTTGGCTCAACAGAGTATCTCGAAGGTGCTCAGCGGGATTAAGCCGAAGAAGGTAGATGATGACAAGTGGGAGGAGATGTAGGCGCAGGCGTGTGCGACTATCAGGCTATGTCTCTCTGATCAGATCATGTACCATGTCATGGAGGAAAATTCGCCGAAGAAAATTTGGTACAAGTTGGCCAGTCAGTTTATGTCCGAGACAGTGACTCAAAAGTTGTATCTAAAGCAGAAGTTGTTTGGCTTGAAGATGCAGGAGAGGTCGGATCTTGCGGAGCACATCAATGTCTTCAGTCAATTGGTTGTTGATCTTGTGAAGGTCGATGTGAAGATTGATGAAGAAGACATGTCTATTATTCTTCTGTGTTCGTTGCCAAGGTCTTATGAGCACTTGGTTACCACGTTGACGTATGGGAAGGAGGACATCAAGGTGGAGGACATTGTTGTTGCGTTACTTTCTCATGATCAAAGGAGAAAGAATAATGCAACAGAAGAGTCATTTGGTGATGCTTTCCTAGTCAGAGGTGATCGTAGTGTTGAAGATAAGAGGGGTAACAAGAAGAAGGGGTCACGGTGCTTTAAGTGCAAGGGTTTGAGACATGTAAAGAGGAACTGTCCAGAGCTGAAGAAGGATGGCGGAACCATAAGTGTTGTGATTGCCAATAAGAAAGATGACTCAGATAGCGATGGTGACATTCTCACGTTGTCAAGTGAAAAGTCTTGTGAAGCGTGGTTGTTGGATTCAGCTAGCTCGTTCTATGCAACACCTAAGAAGGAGTTATTCTCATCGTACACTAAGAAGGAAAGTGGTTTTGCTTACTTGGGAGATGGTTCAGGCTATCTTGCTGAAGGAGTGGGCGACATCAAGTTCAAGTTGTGTGATGGTCAAGAGATGTTGTTTAGGGGTGTGAAGCATGTGCCGGGGCTAATATGGAATCTAATTTCGCTTGGTTTATTACATAAAGAAGGCTGGTTGTATCAGGCGGTTCCAGATAAGAAGACCTTGAGAGTCATGCGTGGAGGCAAGACGGTCATGATTGGTGAGAGGTCAAGTGCACACCAATACAAGCTGAAAGGGAGCGTTGTTGAAGGTGGAGTCACGGATGGCAATGCAAATGTGGTGGTGTTCTATCCTGGTGATGATGCGGCTGTAAGATCAGCCTCATCAAGCTGTTCAAAGCGAGCGGCAGAGGAGACGACTCAAGTCTGGGTACACAGAGGTTCGCACATGGACGACTTCAAGATGACGTGTATATTCGCCAAGGTGGAGTTTGTTAGATATGTGTCGAATATGTGTACAGTTTTGGTTACGTTGGACTTGAGTTGAGTTAGGGGCTAGGATAGAGTTAGAGTCGAACTCTGTGTCCTAGGGGGCCATAAATATGAGGTCACCCCTGTTGTAACTGTGAGACGACTTGGTGGCTGGTTTGGGTGGCGGCGAGGCCGTGGGATCACCCGGATGCCAGTGTAGCTGCTGTTTTATGGGGAGGAGCGCCCGTAGTCATGCCCCAAGGATTAGGCACATCGCCAAACCTTGTTAAAAAAACATCGTGTCTCGGTGTTGTTCTCGTTTGTGTATTTTCTTCTATGGTGGTTATGCTTCCGCGTTCGTTAGTTAGCAGATCCGTTCGGGTTTGAAACTAACTGTGCACTCTAACAGTGGTATCAGAGCTTATGGTCGGAAAAACCTGAAAAATTTCAGGGGTCACATGTAACGGGGGAGCCCGTTAACGTCTCGGAGGTCACACGGATTGTGTGTGATATGGAGTGTTGGACTCGGGGCCTAGAAAACTTCTTCCGGAGATCGCACGGGGTTGTGTGATGTGAAGAGTTAGGTCTGATGTGTGACGGGGGAGATTGTTAGGTTTAGTCCCACATCGGTAATTGATGGCGGGGGAGCATAACATATAAGGCAAAGGGCAGCCCTCACCTATTAGGCTAGTCTTTTGGTTGAGTTAGCCCCAATGCCTGGATATGTTGTGGGCTCTAATGGACCTGGGCTCGAGGGGCGCCGGCTCGTCGGTATAGCAAGCTGGACCGAATTCCACTGTGCACTCTAACAAATCAGTTCGTTGCTGATCTTGTGAAGGTCAATGTGAAGATTGATGATGAAGACTGGGCTATTATTCTTCTGTGTTCGTTGTCAAGGTCTTATGAGCACTTGGTTACCACGTTGACGTATGGGAAGAAGGACATCAAGGTGGAGAACATTGTTGTTGCGTTACTTTCTCATGATCAAAGGAGGAAGAATAATGCAACAGAAGAGTCTTTTGGTGATGCTTTCCTAGTCAGAGGTGATAGTAGTGTGGAAGATAAGAAGGGTAACAAGAAGAAGGAGCCACGGTGCTTTAAGTGCAAGGATTTGGGACATGTAAAGAGGAACTGTCCAGAGCTGAAGAAGAATGGAGGATCCATAAGTGTTGTGATTGCCAACAAGAATGGTGACTCGGATAGCGATGGTGACATTCTCACGGTGTCAAGTGAAAAGTCTTGTGAAGCATGGTTGTTGGATTCAGCTAGCTCGTTCCATGCAACACCGAAAGAGTTATTCTCATCATACACTGAGAAAGAACGTGGTTTTGCTTACTTGGGAGATGTTTAGGCTATCTTGCTGAAGGAGTGGGCGACATCAAGTTTAAGTTATGTGATGGTCCAGAGGTACTGCTTAAGGGTGTGAAGCATGTGCCGGGGCTAACAAGAAATCTAATTTCGCTTGGTCTATTGCATGAAGAAGGCTAGTTGTATCAGGCGGTTCCTGATAAGAAGACCTTGAGAGTCATGCATGGAGGCAACACGGTCATGATTGGTGAGAGGTCAATTGCACACCAATACAAGCTGAAAGGGAGCGTTGTTGAAGGTGGAGTTATGGATGGCAATGCAAATGTGATGGTGTTCTATCCTGGTGGTGATGTGGCTGTGAGATCAGCCTCATCAAGCTATTCAAAGTGAGCGGCGGAGGAGACGACTCAAGTCTGGGTACACGGAGATTCGTGCTTGGACGACTTCAAGATGGCGTGCATATTCGCCAAGGTGGAGTTTGTTAGATATGTGTCGAATATGTGTATAGTTTTGGTTACGTTGGACTTGAGTTGTGTTAGGGGCTAGGATAAAGTTGGAGTCGAACTCTGTGTCCTAAAGGGCCATATATATGAGGCCACCCCTATTGTAACCATGAGACGACTTGGCGGCTTGTTTGGGTGGCGACGAGGCCACGGGATCGCCCGGATGCCGATGTAGCTGCTGTTTTATGGGGAGGAACGCCCGTAGTCATGCCCTGAGGATTAGGACATCGCTGAACCTCGTTAAAAAACATCGTGTCTCGGTGTCGTTCTCGTTTGTGTATTTTCTTCTATGGGTGTAATGCTTCGGCGTTCGTCAATTAGCAGATCCGTTTGGGTTTGGAATTAACTGTGCACTCTAACAGTTCACAGGAAACCTTGTGAAATCTGCCTATTATTACCATTAAAACTTCCTTGGTCACCACTCGATTTCATTTAGGCAGCAGCTTGTTTTTCATTTAAACGCCAAATCCCATCAAGCCTACTCTCTGTCGTACCAATACAATTGGGTTGGCCTGACTTTTACCACTCAAAAGAAAACAAAAAAAAAGGAACATCTCATCCCAAGACATCAGCAACCAATTCTCTGTGCACAGCCACTAGTGCATGCCTACGACCATGTCTCGGCATCTCCCATGGGTGCAGCGCAGCAATCCCTTGTCTACATTGCATGATCCCGAGCTCCGCCTCACCAAATGCTGCCATCCACAACACTTCCTTCTTGACCTGAGCTCCACCTCTCTAAGCATTGCTTCCCAATCTCTATCTCTCCATGTGTCGTCTTCCCTTGTCCTATTCCTACTCCTACTCCTAACACATTTACCACATATAACATGTACTCTAAGTTGTAACTTCTCTACCACCCCCTTATAATGGGTGTGAGGTGTTCCACTAATTCTCTACATATGGTATCAGAGACTGAGCCTAGCTTCTTGATCTCGCCCAACCCTATACTGACGTCTATGGCCAATGCCTCCTCCAAACCCTAGCCTCCTCTCCACCTCCTCACCATGCCGATGTTATCTACACGTGCAGACACAACCCCAGGTGATGTCCAGATCTCTCTTTATTCTCGCCATGATGTTGACCAACTCCATGGTCACCTCCGAAACCAGCAGCACCACGAGAATCTGGGGGCTCCCCTTTTCTCTTGCAATAAATCTTACAAAGGCTCTCATTGGTCATGCTGACACCACGAGAATCTTCTCATGGCTGTGGAAATGCTATTGCCAACATAAGCATAAGGTTTTCTTCTGGCTTTTGTTAAACGCTTGGCTTACCACGCGGAATTTGTTAAATCGAAGAAACATGGAACTACAATCTCATGTGGGTGTACTCCATCTCGATGATCGTCCTGGTAACCTTAATGAGGCTAGTTGCAATATCCAGATCATGCATGGAGTAGTCAAGATCCATGATGATTATTGGCTCTGGATCCTAGCGTGTGTGTAGTGGTCAAAGTATCACCTATACATGCTATATGGGTCAACATCACGCATCCAATCTTCCTGGACGCACACTGTGATGACACGCTGCACAGCTATGGCATCAGCAGTATGGCAATCTTCACTTCATGCATGGCCCTGTCCGGTGATAACAGTCAGAGGCACCCATTGGCGACTCACCTCAGGGATGGAGACTTCTTCACTCATGTTTTTGAATGACCGTCTACACGTACTATTTTCTTTTCTTTTCAATGTGATCAACAAAACTTTCTAGTTGAAGTTGTTTTCATTTTAGGTCACCTAGAATCCCAAACATGCTTATGGAGTTCTTAGATTTTGAAATTCAAATTTTAAAAATTTCAAAAAACCTCAAACCTTGACATGATCGACGATACCCTATTTGTATTGGCTGGTGTGGTCTACAACTTTATAGTTGGCAATCTTTTTTTATCTAAAACCATTTAGAGTCACAAAATTTGTTTTAGGAAATCACATTTTTTCAGATTCAAATTTATGAATTTTTTAAACATTCTCAGATGAAGATTTATATTGCTTGATAATGTTTAAAACTTTGTAGTTGAAATGTTTTATTGTTGATTATTTAGCGGTGAAATATTAAATACATTATTCAAAATGTGAATACAAAAAATAACATCTTATGTTCATCACTTACAATTGAGTGTTTAGTGCAGTCGTACAGATGAGTCATATAACATTAGGTATAATGGTTTGAATTCTAGGAAGCACTCAATTTTGTTTTTTTCTCTTAATTTATTTATAAAATATGCACGCCTAAAGTAGTGGGTGGTGTTATGGGAGGCCGCAGTTGCAGCTGTAGACAAGTAGCCACCACACAGAAACTGCAACCACGGAACAGCAATGATACGTCCAACCAATTCCGGTTCACAGGCTAACCATGAATTGATCTGTTTATTTGCCAAGGAGTATGTGAATCTATGACATGAGCCTAAATGTTTCTCAAGGTAGAGCAATGGGACGGATCATAGTATATTTCGATACTACGAAACCAATAATATGAATTTCCATCCTACACATGAGAGTTCTTTATATTTCCTTAAGATTGATACGATCCTACACATGATCCCGATCTTGACGGTACAAACAAACCTTGGCAACGTATGAATTTAGATACTCTCTCCATTTTGCATCCTAAGTTGTTTTAACTTTGTTCTAAGTTATTTTTCTCTAGCTGTCACCAAGTTTAGAGAAAGATGCATGCAAATCTACAACATTAAACAAGAATAATTAGATACACCAAGTGTATTTGTTTAATATTGTAGAAGCTAATATATTTTATAAACTTGGTCAATGTCAGAAAAGTTTCATGTAAAACAAAGAATAGGTGAAATTTAGGTGGAATTTGGAACTTGGGAGTGCACACTACCGGAGATGGGCTCTTTGCCGAGCGCCCGTCGCTTTGCCGAGGGCTAAAACACGGGCACTCGGCAAAGAGGTCTTTGCCGAGAGCCAGCCCTCGGCACCATAAGCAACTCGGCGACGATTCTTACGCCGAGGGTCCGACTCTCGGCGATGTCGGGCTCTCGGCAAAGAGACTCTATGCCGAGAGCCGAACCCTCGGCGTAGAATGCACCTCGGCAAACGGAACCCTCGCGGACGGCTCCCCCTGCGCCGTTACCTTTGCCGAGAGCCCTCTGTTAGGCTCTCGGCAAAGGTTTGTTTTTTATTTTTTGGTAAATTATATGCCGAGAGCCCTGGCCCTGGCTCTCGGCATAGGTGATCTTTGCCGAGGGCTTTAGGAAGCTCTCGGCAAAGAATATATATTTTTTTTTGTTTTTTTGCTCCCAATTTTTTCTGTGGCCTTGCTACAGTACTACAAGCCAAGATTTCAAATTTGAAGTGTTTTCCATAAATCTTGCTATATTTCGCGTATTTTTTTTTAATTTCATGATTTTTTCCGCGGGACGCACGTTTGAACTGCAGGTGCATGAAATAATGAAACTCAGCGATTTGAAAAATGGTATTCATTCTTCAGAGGGTATTTCGACACCGTATCCAGGGACAGGCGCGGAGACTCGACCGTCTCTTGCACGAGAAACGGCGACCAAGTTGCGTGATATTGGATTTAAAATTATTAAAAATACAAACGAAGTCAGAAAATCATGAAAATGGACGGGTGACCTTGACATCACATGTAGAGGCGGAGAAAAAAATTTGGGAATGTTTGGAGCAAGTGGTGGGGCAAGATGGTTGAAACTTTGAGTTCTCCGCAAGATGTCACATGTGATGATATGCGATGATCTCAGGGTTTCAACCATCTTGCGCCACCAGTTGCTCCAAACATTCCCAAATTTTTTTCATAGCCTCTACATGCGATGTCAAGGTCAGTCGTCCATTTTCATGATTTTCTGACTTCGTTTGTATTTTTAATAATTTTAAATCCAATATCACGCAACTTGGTCGCCGTTTCTCGTGCAAGAGACGGTCGAGTCTCCGCGCCTGTCCCTGGATACGGTGTCGAAATACCCTCTGAAGAATGAATACCATTTTTCGAATCGCTGAGTTTCATTATTTCATGCACCTGCAGTTCAAACGTGCGTCCCGCGGAAAAAATCATGAAATTAAAAAAAATACCCGAAATATAGCAAGATTTATGGAAAACACTTCAAATTTGAAATCTTGGCTTGTAGTACTGTAGCAAGGCCACAGAAAAAATTGGGAGCAAAAAAACAAAAAAAAATATATATTCTTTGCCGAGAGCTTCCTAAAGCCCTCGGCAAAGATCACCTATGCCGAGAGCCAGGGCCAGGGCTCTCGGCATATATTTAACAAAAAAAATTTAAAAAAGCCTTCGCCAAGAGCCGGAATCAGACGACTCTCGGTAAAGGTTCTCCTCTTATGCCGAGAGCCACCCGATCTGGCTCTCGGCAAAGCACGCGTACACTTAAAAAAAAGCTCGGGAGCCGCCCGGCCCAACACACCTACTCACGACACGCACGCACCAGACCACCAGCGCCGCGCCTGGACAAGCCCCCGCCACCGCCCCCGCCCCCGCCCCGCGCCGTGCACGGCCGCCCCGCCCGCGCCGCGCAACGCCCCCGCCGCGTCAGCTGCGCGGCCGCCCCGCGCCGCGCCACCGCCCCCGCCCCCGCCCACTCCCGCAGCCGCAGCCCCAGCCCACGCCCCCGCCCAGCGCGCACCAGCGCCGCGCCGCCGCCGGCCCCCGCCCTCGCGCCCGCCCGGTTTGAGAGAGGAGGAGAGGAGGATGGAGCGAGAGAAGGAAAGCGAGGAGTGAGGCCGGAGGAGAGGAAGAGGAGGACAGGAAGAAGAGAGGCGGAGGAGGAGGAGAGGAAGAGGAGGAGGAGGAGCCCTCCCCACCCATTCGGCCACGCGCCCCTGCCCCGTCCCGCTCCGTCGTCGTCGATCGGCCCGCGTCGTCACTTGTAAGTCGTCCTCGGTCGCCCCGTCGTCCTTGTACCTCTGCAACTTAGTTGTGGTAAGTAGTAGTAGTAAGTAGTAGTTGTTAGTAGTAGTCGTCCTCGATCACGGCGATATATGTGGATGAATGTGAATGTATGCGGCGATCGAGTATTATTTAGTAGTAGTGGTATGCTTGTTAATGTATGTTGATGTCGGCCATCGTGCCTTGACATATATGTGGATGTCGGCCATCGTGCCGTTGTTTCTTGCAGGTTTCGAAACCTCACCGTACAGGGGAGGTTCTGCCGAAATTTCTAATGGATACTATATTTTTTGTCTTTTCTGTAGGAGGAGGACCTGTCGGGGCCAAGCCGGAGATCCTCGGCGACCACGATCGTCTTCGTCACCGTCGCGGGTCTGCCTGCACCGCTTCGGCTCGCCACTGCACCGACTCGCCACTGCGCCGCTAGCCTCACTCCACCGGCACCCTAGGTATAAATAACGTCTCCTCCCAGAAAAGGGTCTTAGGTCATTGAACCCAGTTAGGCGTCTCTCGTCCGAAAGAGATACGACTGGAGGTATGTAGGTCTCTGCATATCGATAACCGTATCTGTTTCGGATTGTCCACGTTACTTGGACAGCCCGTAGATGCGTCGATGAGGCTAGTTCCCATTGTCTAGCCCGATTCGAGATGGAGTTTCGGCATCACCTCCCTGTTGTTCTCCGGATACACACTCTCCCTACAGGGACGTGTATCTTGAGAACATCGGGGAGGTGCTGCCGAAATTCTGTCTCGGCTCGGGGCACACAATGGGAACTGGCCTCATGTACGCATCCGCGGGTGGGATTAGGACCTATCCTCACCTATTAGATGATAGTAGGATGGAAGTACTGAGAGGTAGATATGTAAGTACTCGGATGCATGACAGTAGGATGGATGACCGTCAGTGGATGTACTCGGGCCGTAGAAGCAGAAGTGATTTCACCGATGAATGGTTGCGCAAGACAGATGCTTTCGTGAACAAAGCATTTGGCGCGGCTCGGCGAGGAGAGATCAAAGTGTTGTGCCCATGCAGCAGATGTGGGAACCGTAGAAGGCAAGACAAGGAGAACATGGCTAAACATCTTGTGAACAATGGATTCATGCCAGACTACACCCGGTGGATCTACCATGGTGAAGCACATCGTTTGAGAGCGGAGGCAGTGCGACCACGTCTGGAGGACTTTGATGCTGATGCGGGGGTAGCAGACATGTTAGATGACTTCCAAGAAGCACAGTACGCTGAAGGACGTACGGAGGAGGAGATGGAGAAGACCGCAAAGGCGTTTTACGAGATGATGTCTTCGGCACAGAAACCCCTTCACGATCGGACAACGGTTTCTCAACTGGATGCCATTGGCCGTGTGATGGGGTTCAAGTCCCAGTTCAACCTGAGTCGAGATGCGTTCGATGGTATGTTGGCCCTATTTGGTAGCATGCTTCCGGACGGCCACATATTGCCAAAGAGCCTGTACGAGTCACAGAAACTGCTTCGTGCACTGAAGATGCCGTATGAGCAGATACATGCTTGTCCAAATGGGTGCGTCCTCTTCAGGAAAGATCTCACGGATGCAGGTTACTGTCCGAAGTGTAAAGCGTCGAGATACATGGAGGTAGACGATGGTGAAGGCCCGAAGAGGCAGCTTTCTGTCCCCATGAAAGTCCTGCGTTACCTGCCGTTCACACCGAGGATCCAACGTCTCTACATGACCGAGGAATCCGCGAAACAGATGACATGGCACAAACAGGGTACCCGATACAATCCTGAGAAGTTGGTACATCCCGCCGATGGTGAAGCATGGGCCCATTTCGATCGCATCCATCATGACAAAGCTAGAGAGGCTCGTAATGTTCGTGTTGCGTTTGCAACGGACGGTTTCAATCCCTATGGACTCATGGCTGTCCCGTACACCTGTTGGCCCGTCTTCGTTATCCCCCTCAATCTCCCCCCCGGCGTCCTATTTCAACGTCATACTGTCTTCTTGTCGTTGATAATTCCTGGACACCCGGGGAATAACATGGGTGTGTACATGGAGCCTTTGATTGATGAATTGGAAACTGCTTGGAATGAAGGGGTATTGACATACGACCGAGCTTCAAGGTCTAACTTCACAATGCACATCTGGTACCAGTACTCACTACATGACTACCTGGCATATGGGATACTCTGTGCCTGGTGTGTCCATGGCAAGTTCTCATGCCCCGTTTGTAAGACAGCTACGAGATTTATCTGGTTGAAGAAGGGTGGCAAGTATTCGGCGTTCGACCAACATCGACAATTCCTGCCTCTTGACCATCCTTTCAGACGGGACACCAAGAACTTTACCAAAGGTGTCGTGGTGAGAGATCCTCCACCTCGGATGCTGACCGGTGCCGAGGTTCATGCTCAGATAGATGCTCTCCAGTTCAACGAAACAGACGGTCGTTTTGCGGGGTATGGTCAGGAGCATATGTGGACTCATAAGTCAGGCTTGGAAAGACTCCCTTATTATGACGATCTTCTTCTGCCACATAACATTGATGTAATGCACACTGAAAAGAACATCGCTGAGTCGCTTTGGGGAACACTCATGGACACTGAAAAGTCCAAGGACAACCCTAAGGCTAGACTAGACCTGGCACTGTTGTGCGATAGACCAAAGCAAGAGATGCTGCCTCCTCAGCCCGGCAGGAGATGGACACGGCCCAAGGTCGATTTCGTCTTGGGCAGGCCACAAAGGAAAGAAATACTTCAGTGGATCCAGACATTGACATTCCCTGATGGATATGCAGCGAATCTAACGAGAGGAGTCAACTTATCTACTTTGCGAGTCCTAGGGATGAAGAGTCATGACTTGCACGTATGGATCGAACGGCTTCTTCCGGCGATGGTTCGAGGCTATGTTCCTGAGCCTGTGTGGGTTGTCCTGGCAGAGTTGAGCTATTTCTTCCGCCAGCTATGTGCCAAGGAGATATCTCGGTCCAACATTGATGACTTGGAGAAAGCTGCACCTGTGTTGCTCTATAAGCTGGAGAAAATCTTTCCACCAGGCTTCTTCACTCCGATGCTTCATTTGATCGTACACCTCCCAAATGAGGTTCGAATGGGAGGGCCTGTGCAATGGCGTTGGTGCTTTCCAGTCGAGAGAAATATGAAGACTCTTCGCAAGAAATGTAGAAACAAAGCCAAAATTGAGGCTTCCATTGCAGAGGCATCCATTCTGGAGGAGGTGTCCAACTTCACTGAAGAATACTACTCCGAGAACCTTCCTAGCGTGCATAATCCACCCCCTCGTTACAATGCTGGAGAAAATGAATCGAGTCTTAGCCTTTTTCAAGGCCAACTCGGCACGGCAAGTGGATCCACAGTTAAGCAGTTGAACTATGAAGAGTGGCGAAAGATCATGCTATACGTGCTTACCAACCTTGATGAGCTGGACCCGTACATGGGGTAAGTTGTTATCTATCTTCATCCAATTCATCGTCACTTTCCAACACCATTCTTTTTGTTTCGTACAGTGAATTTCTTCATTTGTTCTCGAATGGACCAAGGCCTCTTTCTGATGCGGCAGCTGAAACCCTAATTGCTTATGGTGCGGGGCAAGGGAGGCCTGATTTCATTTCTTGGTTCCGACAAAAGGTACTGTCCTACCAAGGTCGTACTTAGTCTGACGTTCCAACTTGCTCTTACGTTCTGACCGTATAACGATACATCTTGCGTCGCCTTGCAGGCTCAAACCGATGCGTCTATGAGTCAAGAGCTGAGAGAGGTTGCAAAAGGTTTTGACCGTAGGAGGACGAGCAGGAGGAGGACGAGGCGGACGGGTGTTCGGGTGCCTCAGGGGTGTCCACGCCCTACTTGAGAGGTCCCGCCAGCCTCCCGGCGTTGCCGGCACGTGCCCGACGCCCAGTGATCACGCCCATCGGACAAAAGTACATGTTCTAACTACCTGTTCGTACGATGAGATTCAAAATAGAAATAGAAGCTAATAATCTTTTTTAATCACTTGTGCAGGGGATGGGACTTTGTGGGGCCTAAAAGCCGCAAACCCAACGGTGTACTGGGTCTCCTGTGCCGCGAGCACTACCCCGGCATAGTACAGTATGCCGGGAGGCACGAGCCGGCCTACACCTTTGACCACTACAGCGTCGCCCCAGACCCAGACTTCCCCAACAAGGCGGCGCGGGTTAGAGCGGAGCTGTGGGTAAGTCTTCGTCAAACAATATCAAATTCATCATATTTTTTCTTTAATTACTGTCTCGCCTCGTATTGTGTCTGTATGCAGAACTACTTCAAGTGCGAGCCGGGGAAGGAGGCAGTGGCGGAGGTGACGGCTACCCGGGCCTGTAGGAAGCTCGTCACCGACATGATCTACGAGGCGAGACTGCAGGCCATCATCACCTACAACGCCACGGTCTTGGCCACGAGGGTGACGAAGGCCCAGGCGAGAGGCATGACGCTGGGCCGGGCGCAGTTCTTGCAGGTAAGTGTTTTCTTTTGAGATTAAGCTTTTGGTACTTTTCATCTGACGCTTAGACGTGAAATACTTGATGATGTGCAGATGATCCCCCAATGGTGCCAGTCGTTTCCCGAGTGCTGGGAGATGATCGTGGACCGGTGGCTCTCCGAAGAGTGGGCGGCCCACCACGCCGAGGCCCGGGAGGCGCGTCTGCAGATGCCAGGTGTACCACACCACCAGGGCAACCGCAACCTCGCCGAGTATGCACAAGCTTGGGTACGTGAAAGACTTTATCAATTCCTCGATCAAATGTTGCCTGATTGCTAATCATCTTGTTGTCTTCCTCGCAGTCGGAGGCACACGGTGGCCAGCCTTGCGGCACGGTGGCGGCATACGCCATGTCCCACAAGGGCAAGGCCACGGCAGCCGAGACCTCCTACAACCCCGACGATCCCGCCGACGCGTACACCAACTCCAGCGTCCACTCCCGCCTCACTGACTACTCAGAGGCGGCAAGGGCGGTCCATGGGGACGACTTTGATCCCACCACCGCGGACCTGGACGGGAGCATCGTCATGAGGATTGGAGGAGGGAAGAAGCACGGGCGGTTCTGGCTTGGCGACGGCGTCATCGACACGGCCTCCACTCCCACTCTGTCCCAGCTCCGAGCACAGAGCACGAGCGGGAGCGTCCCCATACGCCCACGCCCGTCGCCTGCGCAGTCGCGGGTCGCCGAGCTCGAGGTTATTTCTATTTAACTCATCGTACATTGATCTTTAAATGTTTGCATTGTTCTAACATTCACTTTGTATTATCGCAGGCCCGCCTGGAAAGAGAAAGGCAGGAGCGCCAGGTGTCCGAGAACCAGATGCGGTCACAGATGTCGGCCCAGATGGAGGCTCAAGCAAAGCAGATGGCGGACCTCATCGCCTTCATGGCCTCCCAGGGCATGGCCGTGCCCCAGACGCTCATGGCTCCTCCACCGCCGCCTCTGGACCCCGGAGCTGCTCCTGTGAGTATCAATACTTCAGTGTTTTATTTATTTCATTTCCTTGTCTGACATGACCTTTTGCAGCCTCCTCCGTCAGAAGGTTCGAACAACCGCCACGCTCCTGGATGGAACCCGACCGGGGGTCAAGCAGGCGGCAGTTCTCAGGGGTGGCCCGGTTGGCCGGGGGTGTAGTAGATTGAAATTGGAACTATCCTCGTGTGTCACTGAAGTCTCATGTTATTGAACTATGTGATGTGAATTATCATGATATATATATATATATATGTTCTGTGACGTGAAATGTGATATATATGTGATATGTGATGAATGTGATATATATATGTTTGATAGTGTCGGAGAAAAGGAAAAACAGAAATAAAAAAACAAAAATTAGCGTGTTTGCCGAGGGTTGCTCTCGGCAAAGAGGACCTTTGCCGAGGGCTATGACCATAACCCTCGGCAAAGCTGAACCAGAGAGCCATTTCCCCAGCTTTGCCGAGGGCTTTGGTCATAGCCCTCGGCAAAGCTGGGGAAACTGCAAGGAATTTCCAAGGGTTTGCCGAGAGCCCTCCCGGGCTAGCCCTCGGCGAAGAGGTCCCAAAAAGAAAATTCGAAATTTCTTTGCCGAGAGCCGACCCCGGATAACCCTCGGCACAGGAAAATAATAAAAAAAAATTACAGCTTTGCCGAGAGTCCGGCTCTCGGCAAACGTGACGCCTTTGCCGAGAGTCGACCCCCGGATAACCCTCGGCACAGGAAAATAATAATAAAAAAATATACAGCTTTGCCGAGAGTCCGGCTCTCGGCAAACTTGACGTCTTTGCCGAGAGTCCGGTTAGCCCTCGGCAAACCTACCGTCAATAGGGACCGCCGTTAACGGCCACTTTTCTTTGCCGAGGGCCGGTCGGGACCCTCGGTAAAAGGTGTGCCGAGAGCCCGATAAATGGCCCTCGGCAAAGGCTCCTTTGCCGTGAGGTTTTTTGCCGAGAGCTCTATGCCGAGGGCTGCTCTCGGCATAGGCTGCGCCGAGTGCCAAATGGTCTTTGCCGAGTGCTACAGGCACTCGACAAAGCCACCGTTTCCAGTAGTGGCAGTCTAGGTGAATTTTAGTTTGATTTCACATGTTTCTCTCTTTTCTATGCCGTGATTTTTTATGTTTAAGTGATTATATTATAATGGTGTTCGGAGTATTGTTTCAGAATCATGTGGTTTAACATGAATAAATGAACTAAAGTCTACAACTTCAATTAAATTTACTAAAATCACTATATGCTTGAATTCTCAAAACAAAACAAAATGCCCAATTTTGCAGTCAAATTCTATGAATAGGTTGTATCATCAGGTAAAGCAAAATCATAACTAGGATCCCTGTCCTGAGCTCAAATTTTGTCTTAATAAAAGTAAATATATTGTTACATAGCTATTCTACTAAAGCTAGCAGGTATATAGCTAGCAAAAAAAAAGGAGTAACGTACGTATTCATAATCTATTGTAATATGTGTGAGCAGCAGTACTTGCTGCAACAAAAATTATGAACTAACCTCAAATGTTTTTTTCAGAAGAGGAAGACCATGAGCACGATTCACCTCATGTATCCAACTATAAGAGAATTAATATTGTCATTATAATGGATTCTGTCAGGAACCAGAATATTTAATTCAAGATCAAAGATTTGGAACTTACATGTTAACAAATATCACATCTGATGTCACCAAAGAAAAGAGGGCACTCCGCATTTCAAATCCTAAATCATTCTGGCAAAGAAATAAGTACAGCTCATCAGAAAACATTATATCCAATTGTCAATGTTTTCCTTGCTGCCCATATCTATTATATACTCCAAACTAAATAATGATGGATCTTTACCCCAAAATGAATAAATGCAAAAATAGAAAAATAAACTTAGTCTCTTCATGAAACATAGTTAGTGTACACCATCACTATTGAAAAAAGAATTCATTTCAATAAATGTTTTTTTAGTAGTGTTTATCTGTGCAATATAAACCTTGTATGCACTATTTAGATAAGTTTTAAGTCTAAGATTTAATTTCGTTTCTAGTATTATATTATTTATATTTTTGCATCATCATCATCATTATATATATATATATATGCTGGCTATGAAATAATTTATATGTATAGAACTACTACTCCCTCTGTTTTTTATAAGTGTCGTATTTCTTTATGGTGCACAGACGAAGGAGGTTGTTACACTTAAGTTAACCGATCTCGTTTTCACCTCCGCTTGGTTATGCTGCGTCGGTTCTCCCTCTATCCCCCTCGCTTCTCGCGCTCAGCATGCATGCAGACCCTTTTACAATGCTTCCTGGTTCCATGTCTATTAATGCTAATGGTAATCGAGGCATAGTATATATGCAGACCCTTAACTGCTTCACTCTTCTACCGAAACGCAGCAATACTCTTTTTTCTGACTTTTTGCAAAAACCAAATATGACACTTAATAAAAAACGGAGGAAGTACTCTATAGCTGACTATAAAATAACTTTGTCTGCATCAATCTTACTACACATCTGTACAAGTACGGATGACATGTAAAGGCTTTGATTATCTAAGATGATTTTCCACACTAAGCTATATTGTAGACTAAGATTAAGACCCTATTATGCTAAGTTTAATTTCAACAAGGTTCACTGGGAGCCGACATATTATGGCTTATGAGCGTGGTGATTATATATCTGGGGTGCATGTACCCATCGGTAAGTTTTATGATCAAGCTATAACATGAAAAGAATGTTTCTAAAATTATTTGTTATTAATAGTACTCACTTTGTTCCAGAATAAACCAAGTCTAGAATCATTTTAAGTCAATTTGTCTTAAGTTTGACCATCACTACCGAAAACGATAGCAATATCTATGTCATCAAAGAAGTATATTTTGAAAATATATTTATAAATTATTCAGTGACACTAATTTGGTATCATATGTATTAGAACTCTTTTCTAGGAGTTTTAATTTAGGGCAACTCTAGAAGTTAATTTAATTTGGGACCGAGGGAGTATCCTGAAAACTTCTTTATCACTACTTGGGTCATTCATGAAAAAAAAGATAGATACTGAAATCAAGCCTATTACATTTGTTTCCTAGGTCTAGGTTTGCCATCGCAAATACTATTACCTGTTCTGCAGCGTATATATCATATGTGGTAATAAAGCTGAAATATGTACACTATATAGTAAGTCATGTTTTCGTAGTCCTCTTCCCAGAAAAAGTTTCGTACCTGATTGTCCACACTATCGGTGCCTTCAACATCCAAGACAATGGCCCGAGCATCATTGCAGATTGAAGCCCAGATTCCCTTGGTGGTTCTTCCCCTAGTTTACCAAATTCATAACAAGTAGAAATAATATAAATCACTGATGTCAACATATTAGATAGACACATGGGTATGAGTCCATAACAAGATTTGTGCTTCACTAAACTTGTGAAAGATAAGCATGGATTAAGAGTGTGTTTGGATGAGTGAGATACACAAGTTTGCCAAACATTTGTGTGCTGCGAGTGTGTCCAGAGTCAGTGTGTGCACATAATTTGTTATCAGAAATTATTTGTTTCGTTCTGTGAAGTGTGGACATTATCCAGGATGATTAGCTTATATAACTTCATCAGATTGTATTTTAATTAGCTTCTCTTTTTCCCTGGTCGCTCAGCTGGTAGAAGTTGGCTATGTAAACAATGAAAATTATCAGGTTGCATAACACGCTGTATTTATGACTTGAGCACAACACGCTAAGCACGAGGACTTAGATTCATATGTTATCTAATCCGAGTTTATTGTTTCATATATTATCTAATCCTTCTGTTAGTATTCATTGTTTATTAATCATTATTAAACAAGCTAAATTGAGAAATGTCATTGAAAAGTTTTGTTGCTTTGCAATTCAAATTAATCATACAAATATATACCTATATACTACACAAACATATACATAACCAGATAGCCTTGAGGGGCCTTCATGAAGAGGGCCTAGGGCCTGGATGACATAGAACCGGCATTGCAATCTACTATACCTAAATAGCAGATTTTCAATAGAAAATTTTCCTGCGACTTCCTAGAGCCACATCAACAAAGCCTATAAGGTTGTTTCACCACAACCTGTGAATGTGAAACTATGACACGCCTCTTTGCGTCTCTAGTTCACCCCTCCCCCCCCCCCCCCCCCCCCCCCCTACACACACATTAATTCTTCAAAAGTTTTAGTGCATTGTTCCACATGCTACTACTCCACTTGCTCCCTCCTCACATTAAGAGCAGGAAGCAAACAAATGCTGATCTGGAGGAGAGAAAAGAAGAGAGAAAGGAGAGCTAGGCTGCAAGCACCAAGCTGGGTACGGAAGCATATATAGGTATGAGTCCCAATAGAGATGAATTTGAGGAGGAATAAGAAAGAGAAAGAAGTTTGTAGACAATAGAAAACTAACTATTGTATAGCTTTAGTTTTATAACTTGGCTTATAGTCAAACACTTGGTTCTATTATTAACCATGCTCTAATCCTTCTACAGTTTCGGCTGCGTTCTCCCACACCGGCTAGTCCACTTCCCAGCAATCAATGAATGTAAAAGAGTAGAAGTTTCCATCATCCTCACGATTCAGATCAATACAAGGCTGACCAAATGTCAATTAGGCTAGTCTTAGTGAGAGTTTCATATCACAGTTTCTAACACACTCATATTTTGTAAATAATGCAGCAGAGTTTCTTCCCAAACTCTCTCTACTCCCATAAATTTTTATTATCTCTCTCTTCATGAATACAATGTCATATTAGCATATTTAATGCTCATGAAACTCTCATGAATCCCACTAAAATTCGCCTTAGACCAATGTTAGTGGGGGTTTCATAACACTCTCTCCAAGACTCCTGTATATGTTGAAAACAGTGTAGACCAGTTTCATCCCCATAAAACTCATTTAATCTCAAACTTTTATCATAAATCTCTTCATTAATACCATGTCACATTACCTTAATGTCCATAAAACTCTTGTAAAACCCATTAAAAATTGACCTTAATGCAACAAAACAGTGAGGCTCCAATCTCATCCACTTTAAATCACCACCACGCATAGACGTAAATCAGCTGCTACCGTGCAAAGACGTGACTACATGAGGCTATTGCTTGATCCTCGGGCCGCTAGTCGGCATTAGGCGAACGTCAATGGGAGTTTTATGGAGTTTCATACATATTAAATACGCTGACATGTCAGTGTTAATGAAGAGAGAGATGGTGAGAGTTTCATGGGAGTAGAGATAGTTTTATGGGGATGAAACTCTTCTGCATTGTTTTGAAAATCTGGGTGCATTGAAAACTGAGCAATGAAACCCCCATTGAGACTGGTCTTAGTATGTCTACTCCAGCATGGCACCAACGACAAAAATCATCTGCATTTGTGAGTCACCATATCCTCAGAATTGCATGGTTACCTCCTTGCATTGTTAATGAGTAAGTGGGTCAACGTACTCCTGATCTTAGGTAATTTTGCATTGAGCTAGAGCAGAACCCACCACTTGAAGAACACTAGAACGGGGAGCAAAACTACGATTAAGTGGAGTGTCCAGTGGTCGATTTCATGTTCATTTGATGTCCATAAGCAAAATTACCATGGCATGGTGTACTACTGCCGTTTACAATGGAGTTGTTTCCAACTATTAAGGACATACCTGTGTTTGGTTTCATCCATGACGGTAAAATTTGTGTTAAAAATCCCATTCATCAGCGTACTCTTTCCTGCAGAAGTAACAAGGAGTAGCAGGCTGATTTAATTAATCTCAATCTGTGACTTAGAAAATAGGGATCCAACATAGTTTTAGTTATGAAGTCACAACTATAGTTCATTTTTCGTGAAAAAGCCAGTTTCTATACTATTCTCAGTAGAAAAAAAGGACACCCATATTTGTTACACACAAAATGTAAAAACTTTTCTCTAAAATGACATCAGAGACAAGGAAGATGAAGCCTTATTTGTAATAACTCACCCCTTGTCTTTGAGACTCATTTATAAGAGACATGTGTTGATCAATGGAATACTACACATGTTATTATTACTAATTGGAGGCTCCAATGGAAGCAACACGTTAATTTTGACCAAACATGCAAGAAAACGAAAGGATAAAACCTAGTAATTCTGACAATAATCAGAAATATCTTGGCCTTTAATTTGATAGACTCTAATAATCATCACTGACAATAGCCATTAGAACTATTATAATTTATAAAAATTATTCAACTTTGCCATTATGAAAAATACATGAAGTACCCCTAAATTGCCCATCTACGCTATTACGAAAGATAATTCAAAATAACCCTTCAATATTGCATCGAAATTATCCACCTTTGTCATTTTGAACATAACTCGAAATGACTCTCTAACTCTATATCTAAATTACTCACACCAACTATTATGAAATATAATTTAAAATAATCCCTAATGATTTTATAAATTACTCACATTTGTCATATGCAATATAATGCGAAATATCCCCTAAGTTTACATTCAATCACTACAGCAGGTCGAGGCTTTGCCGAGTGCTGGAAGCACTCGGCGAAGGCCCTTTCGCACTCGGCGAAGGCTTCGCCGAGTGCCGCACTCGGCGAAGGGCACTCGGCGAAGAATTTCACGGCAAAGATTTCTTTGCCGAGTGCCAAATATCGGGCACTCGGCGAAGGCTTCGCCGAGTGCTGACATATTTGGCACTCGGCAAAGAAAAAAATAAAAAAACCCCGAAAAAATAGGGAAAATTTTTTATTTAATTGGAGGAGGGCCCTACTGGGCAGCGCCCACTTGTCGCCCTCGAAATCGCAAGTTCTACTATTTTTCACACAATTTTCTCTCACGCAGTCAGCAGGATTCGAACTCACGACCTCTCGTTCGCGCGGAGCCTCCTCTACCACTGCACTACACACTCATATACGTTCCATCTCCGTTTCGATTACTCATATATTATACTAAACCATGTGTAACTTGCTTATTTGAGGCCCTAAACGAATTCAAATCAAAAAATTGTAAACTACAAAGTTTTCTAACTTTTCAAGATCTACAACTTTTATTTTGGTAGTTTTTCCATCCGAGGTCATTTATAAAAATTTGAATTTTAAATTTTACAATTTGAAACGTAGTTTTCGTTGACAAGATGATTTCAAATCAAAAGGTTGTCAACACCAAAGTTTCATAACTTTTCGAGATCTACAACTTTCATTTTGGTCATTTCTCCATCTGAGGTATTTTGAAAAATTTGAATTTTAAAATTTTCAAATTCGACGCAGTTTTGCATAACTAGATGACTTTAAATTAAAAAGTTATCAACTACAAACTTTCATAACTTGTCAAGATCTACAAAGTTTATTTTGGTTGTTTGACTATTTATGCATCCGACATTGTGGTTCTAATATTATTCATAAACATTATATATCACTCTTGTAGTTTTATAAACTACCGGAGAGATATATAAGATTTGTGAACGAATTTATTTTAAGTTTGTCAAATGAAAAAATCACCAAAACAAAAATTGTTCATCTTGATAAGTTAACCAACTTTGTAGTTAAAAACTTTTTCATTTGGATTAATTTACTGCTTCAAAATGTAATTTAAAAACTGGCTTTGCCGAGTGTCAGAAAAAAAACACTAGGCAAAGAGCTCTTTGCCGAGTGCCACGTGGCTGGCACTCGGCAAAGGCACCTCTTTGCCGAGTGCCAGCCACGTGGCACTCGGCAAAGAACCGCCCACGTGGCACAGTTCGGGGCCACATTCTTTGCCGAGTGCCACGTGGCCGGCACTCGGCAAAGGCACCTATTTGCCGAGTGCCAGCCACGTGGCACTCGGCGAAGAACCGCCCACGTGGCACAATTCGGGGCCACATGCTTTGCCGAGTGCCACGTGGCTGGCACTCGGCAAAGAGGGGCTCTTTGCCGAGTGCCGGCCACGTGGCACTCGGCAAAGTATGGCTTTGCCGAGTGCCACGTGGCCGGCACTCGGCAAAGAGGCTCTTTGCCTAGTGCCCGAAATTTGGCACTCGGCAAAGCCACAGGCACTCGGCAAAGATTGATTTTCCCGTAGTGAATGTATCCATATATGCTATTTTGAATGATAATATAAAGTAATGCCACTGTATTTGTTTCTACTTCAACTATTATAAAAAACAAAAAATATATCTCATATTAACATGTAGATAATGATATATGGTATTATCAAAAATAATTTAACGTCATAACGTAATGCAATGTTAATTTCTAAATTACTCAGTCTACAACCGTGAATTTTAAAATAAGCATAATACTATATTTCATCATATAAACAAAGTGAACATGTACTATATTTCATCATATAATACTATATTTCATCATATAAACAAAGTGAACATGTACTATATTTCATTATATAAACAAAGTGATAATTGGATATAGACTACAGAGTATCTATTATGTCTATTGTGTTAGAAACTAAACAAAGAGATGAAGAATATACAATTTATTTTGAGCAATTTTTTATTAGTTAGGGGTACTAAACAATAGATAATGCTTATATCTCCTGACGTTCTAGCCTATGCGAGAGCACGGTTCATGGGTCAATTGTTTATAATTAGCAGACTTATGATGTTTATTTTTTACAAGGGTAGTCACATCTATGTGTATTGATTTCATCTACAGTAGTCACTACCGGATTCCCCCTCTTTGTCGAGAGCCCGAAGCTCTCGGCAAAGGCCAAGTCACGCTCGGCTAAGCCCTCGGCAAAGAGCCATTGGCGAACGATCTACCGGCAAAGAATTCTTTGCCGAGAGCTGCTCTCGGTAAAGGCTTTGCCGAACGTAGAGGCAAAGCTCTCGGCAAAATGCAGCTCTCCGCAAAGCTCCGCGCCCGTAACGGCAAAACGACCGGTAAACTAATTCTTTGCCGAGAGCCCGTGGTCTTGCCCTCAGCAAAGCCGTGCGCTCTCGGCAAAGAAGGTTTTTCCGGCAGTGAGTATGAGTTCATGTTCCAAAATCATCAGTATCATATACTGATGGATACTTTCAGTGAAGCATACTGCATACCATCAAAAAATCCTAACTTTTTGAGAGCAGGCCGCGGTATGTTTCTCATTAAGAGGGATAGGAAAATATCAAAGTTAAACAACGACAAATCTCGGATGTTCCGCACCGGCTGGCAAGACACTAGCGGTGGGGACCAACCTAGAATGTGTACAGGCTAGAGCCAGGGCCTAGCAACTGCAACAACACACGTACGCAAGGGACTATACGGCGACCATCGGTACAACGCGTCCGTCACCGGACCACGACGCCGACTCCTCCCAAGAAAGAGCACTCGCGTGGCTCCTTGCCTGCTAGGTGACAATGGCCCAGTTAAAGTCTGTTGAAACTACTTAAAAGTCGCCTCATCGGGCTTCACTATCCCGTCCTAAAGCCTGAGCTTATTCATGAGCACCTTTCCTGGGCCTCCGGCTTATTGACTCTGAACTTACTTTTCGCTGCTAAAAGGACACTGCGTTGGGGGATGAAGATGTCATCGTCGTCATCATCAACGACCTTGGGGTACATGGTGATGCTAAGCTTAGGAGGGGACACAATCGGTGGCTGCTGAAGTGAAACCTTGATTGCGTCGATGAAACAATGAACATCACTAAGGCCTGTAGAGGATAGTGTGCCATCATCCCCAGAAGGACCCGAAGCCACCATCCACATGAGGTTGCAGTGGCCTGCAGCTACACATAAAGATGCAGGTTTTATTGGGTTGACCCATTAACCCAGAACCTAAAAGTCAAGTGTTTGGTGTTACTACCCATTAAGTCGACCCATTTATTTTTGGTGTTAAAAATCATTGTGCTCGCTGTGTAACCCGGAACCCAAGCACTGCACATATAAAGACGTGAAACTATGCGGGCTCTACTGTGTTAATGGCGAGGAAGCAGCAGCAACACACAGAGGGGATGCATGCCCGGTTGTCAGGGCTGCAACCGACCGGATGACTGGGAGCAAGGCAACGAGCTTCACTAGCATCAGATCATCCGCTACGTCATTCGCAACATGTGGCGGAGTCCCAAACGCCATTCGGCAGACCACGAGCGAGGCTGCAACCTCTTTCAGCATTGGGTCCTCAAACACCGTCACACCTCAAAATTTCTGATTTTGGATTATGAGTAGAAAACACTAAATAAAATAAATAATTTTAATATTTGTACAAAATTGATCAAGTTTAGTTTGAGCTAGTGCCACTTTCGTTGCAGTAAATCAAGAATTTTTAAATTTTTACTAAACTAATTTGATGAGTTTTTGCTTAATGTGTATTCTAATTTGTTTGACCTTGTGTTATGAATTGGTAGAGTTTTTAAAACACGTTTGGTAGGTTGTTTATCTATATCCAATCCGTTTGTCTTTTTCCGAAATCAAATTTATTATTCCCAGCTTTATCCTTTTGTTGGACTTTTCTCAAGATCCTTTTTCTTGTATCCCAAATCACTTTTTTGAGTTCATCATCCATCATCATACCACTACAAACTTCTCAGGAATTTTTCTGGTTTTTTCCTGAACAGTTTCCAATTTTTCTGCGACCATAATCTAATTTTTAGATGCTTCAAAATATTTTTTCGGTGGCTCAAAATACTTTATTTGAGTTCATAATGTTCCAAAGTGTATTCGAGAATTTTCTCAAATTTTTCGGAGCCGTCGGAATATTTTTCGTAGCTTAAATATCAATTCTGGACTTTTCTGAAATTATTTTAATCCCGAAATTAATTAATTCTAAAAATAATAAAATATCCCGTTTTTCTATCCAAACCCTACATATATATATATATATATATATATATATATATATATATATACATGCCGGTGCTCATCTCGTCGCGAGAATTCTAAAAGTATGACCCATTTTCGTTGCCGCCACTCCTATCTATCCAGATCTGAAGCCGAAGTTTGGTAACCTAGAGGTCCGGCGAACGTTCGGTGACCTTTTCCGACCATCTCCGGCGTCCCCGGCGAATTTCAAGACATCTCTCGTCGTCCTCTGTACCGTCGTATCTTTATTTTTGCGAATCCATCGCTGTTTGATCATTCCCGATCTCTTTTTTCTCTTTCTCCGGCGACCTACCATGGCTGATAATTTTCTTTCTCTGTTTCTGACCAAATCGGCCTTGGCCGCGCCTCCTCGTGCCACCACGCGACGGACTCCACCCGCGGCCACCCCGTACCCATGTCCCAGCTCTCCTCCCCGCTGCGTGTTCGCACGCGCAGAGCAGAGGCGGCTGCCGGCTCGAGCACCAGGCGTACAGGCCTCGAGCAGGGCAGGGCAGGGCACCACCACGGTGGCCGCTCAGGCCTTGCCCGTGCATTGCGAGCAGCTGCGTGCTGCTGGCAGCGCCGGCCGAGCCCCCTCCGGCCGTGGAGGCTCCAACCGAAGCTCCCTTTCAGCACGTGCACGCCATATTTAGAGAAAGAAGACGACCAAAGGATGAAGATGAGGTATTTACAAGTTTGCCACTGAACGCGATTAGCTCTAATTTCTTTTTTGTAACTCCGTTTCATTCCGTTCCAATTGCGTTAGTTTCGTGTCGTCGCGATCTACGCAGTAGTGTTAACGCTTTTTAAGTCACATGTTTTTCCATATAAAATTAAATATTAAATTAATTAATAAGCCTATCACTAATCAATGTAGGTTTTATACTTCGATATTTTATATACAAATGTTACCATGATTAATCATTAACATAAATATATTTTTAATTTATAAATTTCTTAGGCTAAATACTATCACATAAAATACATTTAGATGCTCTCACATGCTTATTTTCTTTTATTAAGATAAAATTTAACTAGATTAAATTATATGATAATATTTATATAAAATATAATTAGTTTAACCCGTCGTTCTATATTAAAATATATTTTTATCTAACCTGAATTAATATCTTGTCATGATTTTATTTAATTAAAATAAAGTAAGTTGTTAGTTCTTTCTTTTTATAATATTAAACTCCCAGTAGACGTGTCTTTTAGCGATAGCTCCGTTTTAGTCGTTTCGAGCGATCCTACGACTGTAGTAGCGAGTGCTCTTTTAGTACGTTATTTCTGTCTCATGTTGTGTTATTCTTAGTTGTCTGTATTTATTTGTTTGTATGTCTGCCTTTGTGTGATTCTTGCTGCGAGTAGACGCGAACTGCTTGTGAGCGTTGAAGATCAGAAGATGATGACTGAAAGTTGATGGTGGGAGAGAGTTGAGGTAGAGTAACAGACAAGTATAATATGAGACCATCCTTGTTGCCTATACATAATTAATTTACTATTCATGTGCATATATCTAATCTGCAAACTATAGGTTTATCCTAGTCGTTTCAACTATATACCTTGTTACCATGGGATGTGTGCATATGGGTAGATCTGCTAGCGCTTAATTCCAACTTATATAATCAAAAGACATGACTATTAATATGCGCAATAAATGTTCGTAACTTGTTCTTATGGTAATGTGAACATCGGGAGTGGGAGCTTTCATGCTCTTGGTCCCCTTAAATAACTTATCTTTAGAGCAAAAGCTGGAACATACAGTACAACCGTGACGGCTACATGACTCTGGTTTTAGTTTAGTACAAGTACCTCTCCTGGCTTGATGGTGATTACCCGAAAGGGCACAAAAGGGGCTTGCCGAGACGGTTATAGAACAGCCTCCGGTCTCATATGTATAGCCGCGAAGGAATGTGTCATCGGAAAGGGGTTCCTATATCTGCTTGTCGATTGGAAACCTAGTGGCCACTATCCTGTTAGGGGAACCTTCGAAAGACTTCATAGTAAACCTTGTCGGCTTCCATCGGAAGTGAGCTAAGAGGCTAGCTACCTCGGGCGAAAGGGTAAATCACGGCTCACGGGTAAAGTTGTACAACCTCTATAGAGTGTTAAAAACTGTTATAACAGTCGTGCTCACGGTCACGAGCGGTCCGGAAAACTCACAGATTCATGATAATGCTTACTTTATGTCAATGTTACTTCTATTCATATTGCTTATGATGTTGTTGTTCATATTATTGATCATGTTGTTTAACTGGGGCTTAAGCATAACCTGATGCTAATAATTTCTAAAATGATGACCAACTAAAAGAGCTAACCGCAGGAAACCATGTCTAACATTTTGAGCTTCATAACCCCATATTGTAATTGCTGAGTACGACATGTGCTCACCCTTGCTATTTCCCCATACCCCAGTCTCCATCAGAGTCACACAGTGGAAGAGTGGTGAAGTCAGAGGAGGTCTCAGAAGACTGATAGAAGTGCTAGGCGTATGTACCCTCAGTCAGCTATCCCTGTGAACACTACAAGGAACCTGCTAATCCATGATGAAAATTTTTCGTCACGGATTACCAAAAAATCATCACCAAACATTATCGGTGATGATTTTAGGTATGGTCACGGATGAAAATTTTTACTACCACGGTGCCCTGTGTTCGAACATAGTTTCACACATTTCTTTTTATATTTTTTTACCATTTAAATGTATTTTTTTATCATTTAAATGTTGCCCACGCCATCCCATATGCTGTAGAATTTTTTGTTTCCATCCTACATATGCAGAATATTTTTAGTTCTATCATATGCACCAAATATATGTAACAAAGTAAAAAATATTTAGTTCAAATAATTTAACAAATCATCTTTTGGGTTTGGTTTTTTTGCAATAAAATTTTTATTTTTGTGCACTAAATATATGATATCGGGCTCATTGTTTTAGGCTAACTAGAATATGACGAATTTAAAATCATACATTGTGACGATTCTAATAAAATCATCACGAGTTAGCGGGCCGAGAATATCCACTGAGCACATCTGTGACGAAAAAATATATATCATCACGGATTGCGTCTGTCAGTGACGATTTATAAATTCATCACGGATTAACAAGTTTCTTGAGCTTGAAGAGAAGATTAGTATCCGTTCCGCTTAACTTTGATGTAAGTGTTAGTTATAACCGTGTTTTCGATATATAGAACACTGTTTTTGATATCTTTTTTCTTTGCGGTCTTTTCTCTCTGTGGTTGTATGTGTAAACTTTTTGAACACACATATGACGTACTTAGTTTTGTTCTTTAAAACCGGGTGTTACAAAGACATCATGTGTGGTTGTGGCACCTGAGTATGGCGTGAGTGTCAAAGAATCGAGGTCAAAAAGGGTCGTTATGATGCCACGACCGCCTAGCAGTTGAGCTGTTCCAGTCACGTCGATGGTTCGGCATTGGCCCACGAACCGCTGCCGACCGTCCACGCCTACGTTCCCGCATCCAACGCTGTCACCGGGCCACTGCCGCTTACAGTCCAGTGTCAAGTGCCAGAAACCATGACACCGAGGACGACGGCATGGGAGCCTACAGGTGACAACACGGTGCGACTGGGACAATCAATTGAAGCACTTAATTTCCATGGAGCCCGGCGCGTAGGGGATGACCGCTGTTGGAGTAGATGGACCCGGCGACAGCACCCGACGTTGTGGCTGCGGGGCTGGGCGCTGAACCTCGATCTTTAGACCTTATTGGACTGCATATAAATATAATTTGATCCATGTAGATTGGAAAAGATTAGTGTATAATTTAGTTCAAATTATACTCTAGTCCACGTGGATTCGAGTGTACTCATGTGCACCAAAACAAAAGACCTCAAGTGGAAGCACCCACTGCCACTCCTCAACGTCTGAAGCTGAGATGCGGCGGTGTGGCCAGCATTCGCTGATCTGCTGGTGTCATTTGAGCCGCAGCCCTAACCGGTGGGGCCACCTGAGCTCCTCGGCCACCCAACGGAGCTTTGCGCCGCATGCCCGCACCCTCGGCACACCGCCGCAGCTAACAAAAGGGGTCGTAATTGCAGAGCTAGCGTGGACTGCGCTCGAGGCCGCTATAGCCTGCGGGTGGCTAGCCAGAGCAATTGGGATAGCAGCTAGCGCCCGGCGAGCAGCCTCGAGGTACGAGTACGACGATGGAGAGCAATTCACCGTCCAAGTCGTTAGAGAGGGAGATCTCGTCCCAGCGCATTGATTTGGATCTCCCGTTGGAGCAGGGAAAAAACGGAAGCGCATCTGGGGGGATGGCCTTACTGGCGCTTCCGACGCCGGCACGACTACAGAATTGGTCTTTATTGTCGGCTTGATCACTTCCGGATTTTTAAAAACCAACACTGATGATATTCGGATTTTCACTCTCGGTTCGTATCACTGTCAGTTTTAGGACCTGTTTGAATGCACTAGCTAAATTTAGCTGCTAGGTATCCAAACAACCCAGCTAAAGTTTAGCTAGATTTAGCTATTTCATCCAAACTAAAGTCAGCTAAAATTTAACTGGTCTATTAGCTGGAGCATCCAAACACCCTAATAAAGTTTAGCTTAGAAACTTTTACCAAATTTTAGCTAGTTACATTTTAGTTGGATACATTATAATAAGCCCTTAGCTATGAACCAGCAGTGATATTGGGTCATCACTGCTGGTTTTAGCCAAGAACCAATAGTAATACTAAAATTTTGTTTAATTTCTAAAACTTAAAATTTAAATTTTTCAAATGACTTCAGATTAAGAAACTCTCAAAACAAAAGTTATAGATATCAAAAAGTTATGCAACTTTATAGTTAATAATGCGGTTTAAAATTAAATTTTGAAATTGTTGAAGATCTCTGATGTCTTTTTTAATCTCTGGCTAAATCTTATAACTAGTCTTTCTCACTCATACTAACTTCAAATTTGATAATTTTTTTTCTAAAAATTTCTAAAATCATGCTCTATCAATTTATTGCATTATTACAGTTATTATTTTATTCATCTTTTCATGTGACTGTGTTTTCTGTATTTGAACTTTGAATTTCAAAAATAGCAACTTCATACGCCATTTTGGAACACTAAATGATTTCACTTAAAAAAGTCATGAACATAGAAGTTGTAGAACTTATCAAGATCTATAACTTTTATTTTAGTCATTTCTTAATCCGATAAAGTGGTTATAACATTGTTCAAAAAATTTACATCTTTCTCGTATAGTTTCATAAACTATATATAGGAGGGATATGTAACATTTGTGAACAATGTTACTACCACTATGTCCGATGAATAAATGATAAAATGAACAAAATAAAAGCTATAGATCTTGGAAAGTTATAAAACTTCATAGTTGATAACTTTTTGATTTGAAATCATTTTGTTAAGGAAAACTATGTTTGAATTTCTAAAAATTGAATTTCAAATTTTATAAATGACTTCGGATGGAGAAACTACAAAAATAAAAATTATAGATCTTGAAAAGTTATGAAACTTTATAGTTGACAACTTTTTGATTTGAAATTATCTTGTCAAGGAAAACTCTATTTGAATTTACCAAAATTTGAAATTTGGATTTTTTTAAACGATTCAGACAGACAAACAACAAAAATGAAAGTTGTAGATGCCAAAAAGTTATGAAACTTTATAGTGGACAACTTTTTGATTTGAAATCATCTCGTCATGGCAAACTACGTTTGAATTTCTCAAATTTGAAATTCAAATTTTGTAAACGACCTTGGATGGACAAACTACCAAAATAGAAGTTATAGATCTCGAAAAGTTATAAAACTTTGTAGTTGATAACTTTTTCATTTGACTTCATTTAGGGTTTTAAATACTTATTTTAAAATCAGATTAACATAAAATGGCTAGGACGAAAATCTCAGTTGGACAGAAACAAGTTGCAGGTGGAGTAATTAGGGGACGGACATGTGGAGCAGGAGGTCAAGGGTTCGAACACCGACGACCACAAAGTGTTTGTGTTACGCGTGAAAAATCGTATGGCTTGTGATTTCGTGGTAGTGACCATATGGCTGTCCAATGAAGTCTCTCTCTAAATTAGAACCGGCAGTGATGTGAATCCCATGTTACTGCCAGTTCAAAATCCGGCAGTGAAGGGGGATTTTGAACCGGCAGTGATGTGAAGATCTGGGGTAGTGCAGGTTCTATGTGGTAGCTGCCGGAGCCGGAAAGGTGACCGACAGGACGCGGTGGTGGTTTGGGGCATTTGGGAGTCAGTTTGCCATCTCCATTGACGTCGGCGACCACACAACACTATGGAGAGGGGGTTGTGTTGGAGGAAGGGAGGGGGAGGCAGGCACAAACCTCGGGGGCAGCGGCGGGGAGGGCGCCGCAGGCCTGACCGCCGATTGGGAGCAGGGCAGTGGCAACGACGATGAAGAGGTAGTGGAGCATCCTGCGGAGTCGATGTTCAATAGGGAGGCTGCTGGATCTACAGGAAGGGGAAGGGAAGTGGACGAGGGGACCGCCGATGCTGAGATTGTGGCCTGCGGCAGCAGCGGCGGAGAGTGGGGGCGGCCACCAGGGGCGCTCGGCTAGGGCATGGACATGGGTCTGATAGAATCACTGCTCCCCTTACAATTGGTAAGTGTAAAGATCCAAAAAAATCCTAACGAATTCCCACAATAAGTCTCTTGGTCTATACAATCTTTAGTTTCTCCATAAACAAATATTTATACCAGGAAAATTATTTATGTGTGTGTTTTTAACCTTGCTCCCTGTAATGTCTTATGGGCACTAGCATGTAGCAAATGGAAAAATAAAATAATAAGTAACATAACAATTTATATATAATACGGATCAACCAGACACGTAGTTTAGGATTAGTTCAATATCTGCATATATATGTGCCGAAACAAGAAAGTAGAGTAAGATATAGATGGTGGAGAGACACTAGTATTTATGTACTCCCTCCGTATCACAATTAGAGTTCGTTTTGGACAGCGACATGGTCTTCAAAGCATAACTTTGACCACTTATTTCTTTAAAAATATTTGTTATAAAGTGATATATATATACTTTTATGAAAGTACTTTTCAAGATAAATTTATTTATATGATTTTTACATTTCTAAAATCAATAATTTAAAAGTTATTCATGATTTATATTTCCAATGTTTGACCGAAAGCTTTTCCAAAACGAACTCTAATTGTGATACGGAGGGAGTATGAAAAAATCCCAAATGCTGCAGTTGCGCAATTATGCTATCGGAAATGGATTAAGCAAAGGGTTTATTTACCGCCGCTTTGAGGACCAATGATGGAGACCACGGTGTAGATATCTTTCTGTGCGTCACAGGAAGCGATTAACCTCTGCATGCCTTGGTAGTTGAAAACATTATTGCTAACGCCCTCTCGACCGACAAGTACGATTTCTTTGGTTGTTGGAGCAGGAGTTGCCATGACAGAATAAAGCAAACGATTTAAGATTACTCAGCTACAAGGAGATAACCGTAGCACGTACCCGTGCCCCTTTATATATAACCCCAAGTCGGGTTGCGGACCTTGGAGGTCTACCGATAGATAACCCGTCGTTGTCGCTAAGTCCATCGTGTCTACCTACCAGCATCCCTAAATTATTCCTAAAATACAACTCAACTGCTAATTAACATCCGTTACAAATATAATAATAACTTGATTTGTATAGCAAAAATTGTATTCCACGAAGGGGATGAGTTTTAGCATTCATCTTCCTAACTCAAAAATCATGCACGTATTTATTGCCCACAACAATCACTACAGCAAGGGTTACAATTAGGTTAACAACTTATGATTTATGCTTTTACATTCAAAATTACGTTTTTAATATATAATTAATATGCTGTGAAACTACATATTGATGGTCCAAATTAGGAACATTTTACTTATGTCATGTTTGGATCCACTTATATAAGAACCAATTGTAACTAATCCTAATTTTATCAAAAGCCGCAGCCTGAAGAATCTCCACTATATATGGAGAATTGGGGTGTGGCAATCCTGAGTCTAAATAGGGCATTTATGCCCTTCTTCTTCTTTGGATCACCATCCGTGTCCTCTCCTCCCATAACCCTTTGACCACCTTTCCCACCTCTATCCAATGGGAGAGAGAAGTGGAGTGAACCAGGCTCGGGCGCGGCGGAGTCTCGGCAATCGAGGGGAAGTCTTGCCTGTAGCCCTGTGTCTACAGATTCAAATGTATCTTTGTCTTGCGATTGCGCTAGCTATGAGCTCTGGTTTAACCTTACATCCTCAGTGCAGTCACGGGTACCCTTCTGCACCTTAAGTGGTTAACAAAGAGATGGTCCGGTCCACTCAACCTTCCAACAGACGGAGCAGTTCGGTTTAGCTGTGAGCTGTGGAAAAAATACCGTGAGTTAGAGAAAAGCTGTATTGTTGAGCCATGGCAGTGACGAAAAGTTATAAGTTGTTTGGTTGAAACAACTATGAAACCTACTTGTCTATCTCATTTGAAATAGTTGTGAAACATCTTTCCATTTCACTCATTTGAAAAAGCAGTAAACCAAAGGGCTTCCCCTTAAAAGACAGCTTTTGGGTTCTAATCGTTGGGTTGATGTTTTGTTTTTCTTGACAGTAGAGACATTTTACATTAGCTAAATCAAACACAAGTGGAATGTTCCTGGATGGACAAGTCATTGTTCACATGTGGCATATCTGGTATATAAATATCTGCAACTTTTGGACTACGTGGCCGCTGGCGTCAAGTCTTCGTCCATCGTCCTCTAGTGCTGTGAGTTGCACAATAATACCCGGCTCATTATTGTCCTTCCGGATGAGGACACTGTGCTGGCTAAGTCTTCGTCCTGTAGTCGCCAACTCGACATCCTCGGTGAGTGAACAGGGCTGGCATAACTTTGCCACCTTTGACGGCCGGGTCAAGTCTCTTTGTCCTCTAGCTTCTCCTCTCTGTATATTGCAGCACGTACAAATTTCTGGCATGTGATAGGAGAAAATGAAGAATGACATCATTACTGTTTCTTGATAAACTTGATGGCCTCGAGGCTGGAGCTGCCACAGCAATCACTCCATTTGCATCGACGAGCCAGAGGAACTGACAGCTACCGGAGTGGTCCAGATTTTGACCACTCTGTATCTATGCGGCTATTTTTTCTCTGAAAACGAAATGAATTTCAAGATCGGCAACTACGCAAACCAGGAATGAGATGAGACAACGGTAGGAAGAAGTCTGAAAACCAAAAGATCAGTCGTCGTCCCTCATCCGAGTTCCTGCTTTTTATTCTACCCTACTAAAGCACCATCTTTTTCTTTACTTGGTCTACCAAATAAAACCTCCCCCACTGAGATGGTCTCCCTCCACATACCCCAAAAAATGTACACAGAAAACCAACTCGATAAAAAACAACCATCCAGATTGTTTCTCAATCTTTTCTCTCCTTACTCACTCACATCTAACGGTTAAAATTGGTTATATGGTATATCCTCATCCCTCACATCACCTACGCCCGCGCCCAGCTTCCACATCTGCGACCCGCAAGCAGAGTTCAATTCCTTTTACCACGCGCCCACGCCATGCTCGTGTAGTACAGATCTCAGCTCATGTCATCAAACAAATCCAGCTGGACGGCGAGTCCTCCGTGGCCAGCGATGACTCCTCGCCGTCTGTGGCAGCGTCGTCTTCGTTGTCCGAGGTGGACGGCGCTGACGACGTGGATGAGTGTGCGTCGGCCCCAGCGGCTGCCTCACGGCACTGGAAGTCCTCCACGGCCTCGGCGATCATGCGGCGGACGTCGGCGAGGCTGGCGTACGAGGCAAGGACCGCGAGCAGCCACGCTGAGTCGGCAAGGTTGAGGCACGCGCCCGCACCGGTGATGGCGAGCATGACGGCGTCGTGCGCGTGTGTGGCGGCCTCGGTGACATCGAATATGCTGAACCAGAGCCTGCAGCCGCGCCTCCGAGGCACGCGCACCTTGCACACCCACCGCCTGGCGTTGCCATGATGCCAAACATCACGGAACACTGGGTGCCACGTGATCGCGTCTCGCGGAACTTGGTCCGCCCCACAAGCGCTTCGATGGCGATGTCCACACGATCTGGTGTTCCGACGAGCTTGAGATCGATTGCGAGGTCGACGGCTAGCTGCTCAGCCCGGACACCCTATCGATCCATGTCACGCCCATGTCGTTGTCTCGTCGAGTCGGGAAGCAGATGGAACCGGTATGGCGACGACATAACATCGAAGAGATTTACACCATCCGCTGGTGACCCGGGCGGAGCTCGGCACAGTCGCTTACCGTGAGTGAGACATGACCAATCTTTGCTAGAGAGTGAATTTGTACTTCTTTCATCAATGAATTTATTTTTTATTTTAATGATTTATTTTTTCTTGATGCCACCGTAGCGTTAGCACGGGCAATAAACTAGTGACATTACGTTAGCCTTTGTTTGGCTGTACAAAAATCCACTCTAATCCACATGCATTGGAATGGATTTGTGTAAAGCCAAACAAGCCCTTAGACTTTTGGTGTGTGTGGGTGTGTGTATATATATATAGGGTGAGTTTTCTATACTCCTGGAAGTAATTACTCTTATCTTTAAAAAACCATATTATGTATGAGTACATACTCATTTATCACCTTGAGTATGTTTACATACTCATTTTAAGATACTCTAAATCTTATTATATGAAAAAAATTGATATATAATATATTTTTTAATATATTACTATAATGTTATTACAGTACTGTATAAAATAAGTATAACCATATACTTCTTGTATACGTGCATACTCAACATATATACTACCGTAGATATTCTAGTATGATTATATACTCCGCGTATATATACTTTGTCAGGCTATATACACTATAAATCTTGACATATACACATGGGAGTAACTACTCCGTAGGAGTAGAAAAAATTTAGGAAATAGAAGTCATTTAGGACAGCGACACGGTCTCCAAAGCATAACTTTGACCACTTGTTTTTTTGAAAATATTTGTTGTAAAGTGGTATATGTATATTTTTATGAAAATACTTTTCAAGACAAATTTGTTTATATGATTTTTACATCTCTAGAATCAATAATTTAAAAGTTATTCATGATTTATATTCCCAATGTTATATATCTTACAGCTAAAAAGACCCGGGTGCTATCGTCATAGCTCTCTCTTCGCTCCGCCCGGCTCCTCATCTCAAGACGCGGACCTTCGTATCTGCCCGGCTTCCCACCTTGCGCTAACCACCCGCCCGCCCACGCCCACCCCCCACCGCGCCGTGCCGCCCGGCCACACCCAGGCCCGTCCCCACCCTGTCGCGCCGCGTCGCCCGGCCACGCCTGCCCCTGCCCTGCCATGCCGCGTCGCCCGCCCACGCCCGCCCTGCCCTGCCCTGCTCATGGAACTATGCGTGGTGGGAGGACGAGCTGAGAGCCCATGTCCACGAAGACTTTGTTGCGCGGAGGCGGAGGTGGACGAGGACGACGACAAGGACCCGCGCCCTGTTGTTGCACACGGACCCGGCCTCCGCTCCCCGCCCTCGCTCCTCGCCCCTTGCCGCCGGGTGTTGGTACTCGTGGAGTGGTGGCCACACAGTCCACCGCATCACCCTGTCCCATCATGCACGCCTCGATCTGTAGCCCCGCCGCTGCGCCAGCAACCCGTGGAGGCCAAATCGCACGCGCCCTCTCGGACTCCCGCTCCAGCTCTGCGGCCCCATTTGGATCCGACTCCTCCTGCCCCAGTTCAATGCGCAGGTCAGCAACTACATCCAGTTGTGCGCGCTTAATTTGGTTCACTATGTTGAATCTATGAATGCCAATGTCTCATGCTTAATTTGGCAGTGAGCACTTTGTTGAATGCATAATCATACTGTTTTGTCATTATATACATCCTGCTTATATTCATAACTGAAGGTGTCTAGCTTTGGTTAGGTGTTGATGTATTGGGATAGGGAAAGGAAAGAAATAGTGGTTATCAAGATCACCAGGGGCATGAAGAAGCACAGGGATTCTGCACTGATAGAAATTACCTACACGGAGCATCCACAAGCTGTCGGAGGAGCAGGGAGCACAGCACCTATGGATGCTTGATCTCGACGAGCTCGTCAAAGACACCAATGGCTTCAGCTGCACACTCATGGTCCGCAAGGGCGGCTTCGGCTCCATCTGCCGTGCCTTCTTCTGCTCCACCAGCTCAAGGTTGTCTTCGCTGTTAAGCGCCTCAACCAGCACAGCCTCTAGGTTTGCTACATGCTTCCCTTTGCTTCGTCCTGATAATTAGCTGCCATTTCTGTCGTATATTGAGAGTATTCCTGCTTCCGCCCCTGTATATTTTGGATCTCTTCCCATCGAGCTCACACAACCAGACTTGCATTGGTCCTAATAATTAGTTAGCATGCGTCACTTTTTTAAGGCAAAGCTTATTTGATCTAGAACTTACAAAATTGAATCACCCATTCAAATCCTGGTATTACTTTCTGCTTGCATGGAACTACATCCTTGCTTTGCTGCTTTCTATTCTTATTCCAAGCTAAATGTTCTTCTTTCAACCCCATGAGTTTGTCGCAGGGGCCAAGGCCACTTCGACAACTACTGTCATGGCCGTGACGCTGACCCCCGGCACCTGACCTCCTCAGGCCTTTGTTGTGCCCTTTGCAAGGTTTGCTGGTGAGGACAAGATGTGCCAATCCCTTCTCTTCTCTTCCTGCTATGTAAAGCAGAGCACCCAAACTCTTAAATTAATTGGCCCGGATCTACTCAAACTAATTGGCCTAAACCCTTAAATTTAATGCATTGTGCCTGCTAATTCGATCTCTTTCAAAGTTTATCATGTGTACATGTGCACAACCATGTTCTTTATTACATCTGCGCTTGTAGTTCTGTGTGCTCTGCACTGAACGTAACCTGTTTCACCTTGTGAGTTCCATTGCTTGTTATTAGTTGTTTGGCATTCTACTTAGTATGTATTTGTCATTCTAGCAGACATTTTTTTAATGAAATCAAGCAGATAAAACTGGGGGTAAAATATGGTTATTGTTTTGTTCCTTATTGGGTTGACATGACTACAACAAACCCACTATTTGCGCAGAAAGTTATGCAGTGATTGAAATACATAGCTTTGTCATCCCTGAATTTGTTTAGTTGACTATTTATATTTATGCAACACTCATTAAGTGTCTATTCGTTGGCATACCAGGTGTGTGTGGCACCAATCTGAACTCTAAAGCTAACTAAAATGCTGGAAAGCTAAATAAACATGTTAAGGTTAAGGTAATGTTTTATTTTGACAGAGAGAAAGGCTTGGAATTGATTGTGTCGACATGCAGATTGTAAAGCTTGCAGGTTGGTCTACACATCCAGGGTACCTTAATTATCAAACATCTTTGGGATCTTTGCTTAACTTTTATTCAGTGAAGCATAAACAAATTTCCAGTAATATAAGGATGAGTGCAGAGAGGATATTTTTTAGAACAGGGAACCTAAGATAAAGCAAGACAGCAGAGCAGCTAATGGAAATAAAAGAATTGTCTTCACTTTGATTTCACAAGAATTTCACAAATAATTGAATTTCTTCCATTAGCTATTTCGAATGAATTCTTGCCGATGGATACTCAATACATGGTTCAGTACTTCAGTTTTTTCACATAGAGCTTGTAGTTGCGATAAATGAAGAAATATGCATTTCCTTTAGCAAGGATGCAAATTATACGTACCGAAGAATTGTTGCTATCTTGATGTGAAAAAGTGCTTTGTACATGACTTCACACTATTAACTATGATAGAATTTGACTGTATTTGACTTTTCAGATATATGGAATGGATCATATTCACAAGTCTGCTTGACAATCATGCTCTGATTTAACAAGTGAAGGACCGAAAAGGGCGACCAGAGGGGGGGGGGGGTGGATGGGAGCCTCAAAATCTTTTTCAAGAAATGAACGGCCGTTGTCCCAAGTTCGAACCCCAAAAGCAAAGCTAACCTATGCAATGTCCACGACCCTAATGATAGGGTGGATGCTCCCAAGGAATACAGCGGGACACTACTAAGGTCAAGGAACCACATGCAAAAGTCGGAACTCAAATCCAAAGCCAGACGGACGAGCTACGGACAAAACAGCGCGAAACTAGGACCATCGGACGCTGGAGCATCTGATGCCTTCACGTCGGACGCATCTGATGTGAATAGTGCCTCTCTGGAACCTTACTGTTCAGGCATCGGACGCATAAACAATGTTTCTTTAGCGTCCGATGTCAGCGTCCGATGCAGGTCAGAAAACCCTCGGACACTGTCAGCGTCCGATGCTCAGGCACCTGACACGTCCGATGCCAGATGAGGGTTTCTGGAACCTCACTGGATGACCATCGGACGCTGGACTGTAGCGTCCGATGCCCCTTTAACATGCTGCAGTGCACAGCTGGGCAACGGAACGTCCGATGACTTTGAGGTCAGCGTCCGATGCCCCCGAAATAGCACAATTCTTCTACCGATTCGACCCGATCTCCCTCAGATCAAAAGCTCTAAGGCTCAAACTTCGTGTGAGGGGTGACAAGCAAGTTAGTGAGCTACTCCTAAGAGATCATGGCTCGAACCTAACTGGAAATCGGTGAATTGAAGAAATTCTTCGGAGAAAAGGAAGAACGAGATTCAAAACAAAATTCGGCCAATCTATGTGCTCGTAAGGAATTAGAGAAAATCCTTCGGTGGAAAGATGACTCTTATGATGCTACACAAACTGGTTCAAACGGATTTTCAAACCAACCCTCAGATCAAGAAATCTCATGAAGAATCAAAAGAGGGGAAACGAGGAACACGAAGGACAAAACGCGAGGTTTTTCGAAAAAATACCTGAGGTTTTTCGAAGACCGAAGTTTTATTTACGGAGGCGGTCAGAAATTATCTATCTTCTAAAATTGATTTACGGACGTAGACCTCTTAAAAGGCCTGCCTTTGTAAAGTGCGTGCAGCTCATGAAGCCTATCAGGACGCATTATCGACTTATACTATAAAAGAGATAGTGAAACCCTAACTCAATCACCACTATGTCTGTCCGGGCCTGACACCAACTGCGCCGCACTTCGCTCCCTCCCCGAACAAAGTCGCAGAGCCTCACTCTTCTCATGCTTCCTATCTTAGAAAACGTCATAAATCTGATAATTTAGTGATGTATTGACTTGTCATACCATAGATGTCTTAAAAGGTTGTGTGTTGTCGTGTTAGCAGTGAAGTTATTTCTGTAACACACGGTGGATGCACCCACATGTGCTGGAAAGATGGGCATCACGGAGAAGTAAAATAACAAAGAATAGTAAGTTACTACCAAATGAGTGCGCGAGACAATAGAAAACTCAGGATGGTATATACAGCCCCTATCTTTTAGACATATTTAGCTAACACGAGGTGATGACATTTGCTAATTTGATACTAACTGGGCGTAGTTAGTAACCATCTAAATTCAAGTTATAAGGGTGCATAAGCATAGCAACAAGGTATTAGAAAGGACTAATAAAAATGAGACAACTATATTATGTCTAATAAATAGACCTAACTAATGACAACATTTTCCTTGTAATGTTCACAGTGGTTGTATAAATCATATATGGTTCAGTACCAGCAGATATGAAATCATGAGGTGGCTTACCTTGTTGTAAAATTCACCCGTCTCGTAGTAAAGATCTGGCAATAGTTCAACGTGCAACTAGAGATAAACAAAATAAGAAAAAGGTAAGATACCACAAGAATTACGAATTCAAAGTGCATACCATCATCAATCATTTGTATACTTATTAATTAAAAATATGATAGTCTTTAGGAAACTAAGTAATGCACCTATATATACAAATTCACCATAATTTGCAAGAGCATCTTCCTGCCTAATTCAAAGAGAATATAAGACATACATGTTGTGCACATGTGTCAAATGAGTATATAGGGGAAATTTGCCATATATAACTGACTCAAAGTTGGCATTATTTCCCTCCAATTTTCGAATCAGGTATGATTAGTTAGTAGTGATAGTTAGTTTGTAGTGATAATTAATCATGAATAATCATTGCCAGATACGAATGGTCAGTAATAGTTAGTGTCATTGAGGGTTGAATACTTGCAGACAATGAACGTATGCCAGAAATTAGTGCCAAAATATTTGAAAGATTCATTCCACTCTCGAGTTCAGTACTGAAAATATATGAATGTTTCAAACAAGCTCTGAAATATGAAGTACAGTGATATTATACTATCACAGCTGCTTCGTGAGACAACTTGATAGTATACTTTGTCAAGGTTTGTCACAAACTAGTGTTGAAAATGATGAATAAAGACAGAAGAGAAAACCCTAAAGATCTATTGTTAATTGCGTCAACCCTAAAGGCTATATATAGGTAAATATTATATGGAGAGACTTGAACTAGAAAACAAGTTGTATTAGGTTTAAACCTATTCTTTCTCTAGGACTCCATTCTATTTCTAGAGTCATATTTGATCCTGTTAGCTTTAGCCGCACATTTTTGTACTTCTATCAACAAGCCGTGATGATAAGCTTTCACTACTGGATTGTGATATGAATTAATAGTGTTGCTTGTTCATAGCGTTGTACAAGAGGGTAGAAATATCAAGCAATGGCTCCTAAGGCATCTAGGTAGATCTGGATTCTGGAATTGAGAACATTTTAGTGGCCTGAAGGGAATTGACACTATTATGTAAATAGCCATTTATGCTTCCAATTAACAAGATACAGTTCAGGGAAACAAAACTTTGTTACCAAAAAATAATGTAGGTAAACAATTTATCATATCAGTTTAGAGCCCTTGGGGAAAGACTAGTATATTATATAGTAATATTAATTCTTCATCTAAGATTTGCTAACTCACCTTGAAGTAATTTTCCAGTTTTGAGTTTTCCTTTTGAGGAATAGTCCTCCATATCTAGAAGGAAAACATACCAACCAATTAGTCCCCAATTGTGGAGATGTGCTTTTATTATAAGCACTATCATGTTAACAAAAAATGTAACACAAATTAAATAAAATTCACACCTCGTTGACGTTTGAAATTATTGTTTTCTTCAGATCCTCTTCGGGAGTCTGTAAATATATCATAGCTTCACAAAATTAGTAGATGTCTATACTGTTTTTTAGAGAGATTGCTGTTTAAAAAAAAGAAGGGACGCATTATTTGATACTGATGTCACTGACCCTGCCATTATAGTTCCGCACTACAAACACGATTTTTTTTTGGTATTGTTCAGGCAGGCCTTCTCGACCAGCTCGCTTCTCTATTTCCTGCACAATGATTCACGATGTGATGCAATACAATAAGGTATAGTCATATATTAGCAATCCGAGTAAATTGCATTAACTTATGAGATCGGTGCAAACTATGGAATAAACTGTAAAACACCCAAATCCTAGACAAACATCTAGTTGGCGGGCACCAAACCTGCCCACGATGGTAAAATAGACTATTTAATTTCCCCTCTTAGTTTTTCTATGAGACAGGAGTGTTTTAGCTCCTACTGATTATTATATTATGAATTCAGTAGGAGTAGAAATAAATTACATAAAAACGGTAAAAAATTCTATTCAAGACCTATTATTTTATCGATTTGTGGCCGAACCGTCTGTGGATGAATGCAGAACCCCTGCACACCAGACCACCACCAAACTATATGGTATCTGTTGCTGGACAAGATCCACTGCTCTGCTTCCTATACAATACACCGAACAAGAATTACTGGCATCGCCACTCAGCGCCATAGAACTAGCTCATTATTCAAGAGTGTCCAGAAGCTCAAAAACATGAGAACGAAAGCATCTTATACTGGTTTTGTCCACCTTTTTTTGCTGGATACCATCAGTGCATGATTTTATAACTGACAATTGGTATGATGTCTGGCAGTTCAAGCGACAATATGATTCTCCACCAGACTTCCCCGCTATAATGGTCTAACCACATCCTAATTAGTTGCTCAACTGTCTCCGCATCTTTATCGCAGAGGCCAAATTCATCAAGGTAGTGTAAGTTATGGCAATGTCTTATATATAGTCCAACAATGCCCATGTAACGCTAAACATCAGACAAAAAAAAAAGCTTGAGTGGGCACCAGTGACAAAGAAATTGAGAGGGCAATCGACTAGTGACTGATTGGATGTGCCATCAATCCAATTATATTTGTCTAGTTGAAAGTTCCGACACCATTCCAGACAACTTGAGTGGTATTATTGAACATCATCCTCACATCGCTGCAGAAATCCTCACTACCAGCAATCAGAGATTCTTGACAGTGGATTTCTTGACAGGTATGAACATACCCACACGAAATTCGTTTTAATGGTGTATTGCACACCATCACTAAACTTAGCTGATTTTCTTGAAGGTGATGAGGAAAATGTGATGAAATTAGTAGTCGAATGGCAGTTCATGTTAGATATGTGTCAAATATGTGTATAGTTTTGGTTACGTTGGACTTGAGTTGTGTTAGGAGCTAGGATAGAGTTGGAGTCGAACTCTGTGTCCTAAGGGGCCATAAATATGAGGCCACCCCTGTTGTAACCATGAGACGACTTGGGGCTGGTTTGGGTGGCGACGAGGCCGCAGGATCGCCCAGATGCCGGTGTAGATGTTGTTTTATGAGGAGGAGCGCCCGTAGTCATGCCCTGAGGATTAGGCACATCGCTGAACCTTTCTGACTCGACCGACGGCACTTGCCCCATGCAAGCCCGTGTCCGGCCTCCGCCAGGTGCCACGACACCATCGTCTTCCGTCTTGACTTGGCCGATGCAGTTGCACATCCCCATGTGCTCTTGCTTGCTGCTGCCAAGTGCCAGCTACCGTAACTGGTCCTCCGGCCCTCCGGTCCGTAAGTCCAAGCCTCACGTCCGCTCTTCGCCACTCCCGGTCCATCAGCACGGCACATCTCTACTTGACCTTCACCTCGCCATCGACCATTGCCTCCGAGCTCCACACCTGCACAGTAACACAACCAAGAGACATGTTGCCCACTCACGCCTACTCGTGAGCCTATTGATCAATCACTCATCACAAAAGGGCCGAACCACAAGGGCACATATCAACCTTGTGTTCGCAATCTCCCCCTTGATGAGTGCATTGTCAACACACCAAACCAACACTGATCAAAAGAAAATAAGAAAGAAGAAAGAAAAGAAGAATGCTCATTCAAATGCCCGAAAAGCCAAAGAAAACTGAAAGAGGGCGATTTGAAATAAGTAAAGCTTGGTCCCCAAAGACATGGGCAATGACTCGACGCAACCAAGCAAAAGATCGGAGCAAAACTCACGAAGAGCGAAAACTCGATCCCAAGAGCAAAAACTTGGTTCCCAAAGACATGGGCAACGGCTCGACGCAACCAATTCAAGAACAAGCTAGTCCTCAAGGAGAGGCAGAATGGGCTCAACACCACTAGCTCAAAGCTCAAATCACCGAAAACTGCTAGTCCCTCAAGAAAGAGGCAAAATGGCTCAACATGACTAGCAAGCAGCAGAAACAGAGCAACTCCCCCTGAAAGCAAGCCTAGACACAAAGGCTATGCAACAAGCTCGATACCAACTGATGCTACCCTGGACAACCAAAGTGCTCTCCCCCTTGTCAAGTGTTCTACCCCTTTGCTGAGTGCTCCATGTGCCAACACTAAACAATTCTCCCCCTTGTTGGCACATGTAGGGAACAAAGACAACAAGCAAATGCATATGAGTGAGTATCGGAGCAAAAACATTATGGACCAGAGGGGGTGTATGAAAAGGTACCGAAGCAGAGGGGTGTACACTGAGCTAAGAACGCATGAAATGCACGATGCAACAGCTTCAAGTGTATAGCAATCAGAATGAAAAGATGCTCTAGTGGGTGCTGCCCTGGAGGTGTAACAACAGGAACAAGTGCTAGCAAAGGCTCAAACTGATCAAATGAATACAAAATATGAACAATGAAGCATATGAGCAGTTTTTAATCCATTAGAAAGGAGTTCACCACTAAAATAGCACTAAACATGAATAGACAGGAAGTCAAACAAGTGCTAACTCATGTATGAAAGGTGAACTACCCCTAGCAAAGTTCAATCATCATGCCATAGAAAGAAGCATATACTTGTGTTATAATCAAATTTTATCGGAGATAGCAGCGGTATTAACACAAGTTCAAATTAAAGCATGTGATTGCGAGAGGTTAAAAGCATTGTCATTGCCTAACTTTTCAACTGGGCTAAGCCTATGCAAGAAAAGCAATCGGAAGCTTAAAGCACCGGTTTCGGTCTTACACTACACTGCTCAAGTTTAACTCAAATGTGCAATGAGAAACAGTCTCGACAAAGTGATGTGTTGACAAAGCAATCCCATCTCGATCTTTTCATTCCACTAGACTTGGATCAAATTTTAAGCACAAGCAAATCATGATCAATCCAAGGAAGTGAATGAGTCAAAGCAAGAGACATAGCAACTTAGCATACAGAAGATAGCTCAAGTGATCTCAACATATCCTACCCATGCTAGTTGCCAATCTCAATGGTGAACAATTTACAAGTTTCATAGTTGATTAGTCAAATTCACCATATGCAGAAATAGCTTAGCTGATAACATGTATCAAGTGATCAACAAGAGCCTAAGCTACAAGCATCATCATGTATTAACAAGGCATACTAAATAGAGTATAGTTTCATTCTCATTGCTATAAACATGAAGCTCTAAAATGCACTGATATACATGATGAAATGCATGCAAATGCAACAAAACCAAACAAAAACTAAACTAATGGAGCAAACATATGTACATCAAACAAGGGCTTCCCTCACCTAAAAAGGGAAGCACACACCAAGCTCACCTCTCAACCTAGCAAAAGTTGAGAGATCTAAAGGCTTAGTAAAGATGTCTACAAGCTGATTGTGGGTGTCTACATGCTGCAAATCGATGTCGCCTTTCTCGTAGTGATCACGAAGAAAGTGAAAGAGAACATCGATGTGTTTGGTCTTGGAGTGAAGAACTGGGTTCTTTGCTACACTAATTGCACTCGTGCTGTCACAAAGCAAAGGCACCCTGGCGAAATCTAGACCAAAATTACGCAAAGTAGCAACCATCCACAACAACTGCGAAGCACAGGACGCGGCAGCAACATACTCGGCCTCGATGGTTGACTAGGTTACGCTAGACTGCTTGCGGGAAGACCAAGACACAAGAGAAGAGCCAAGAAACTGACAAGTCCCAGAAGTAGACTTGCGCTCAAGCCGACAGCCGGTAAAGTCCGCATCGGAATAACAACAAAGCGAAAGGGTCAAAGAAGAAGAGTACCAAAGTCCGAACTCAGGAGTGTATCAGAGGTACCTCATGATGCGCTTGACCGCCTGCTTGTGTGATGTCCGAGGGGACGCCTGAAAACGAGCGCACAGACACACTGCGAAGTGTATGTCTGGCCTCATCGCCATCAAGTACAGGAGTGAGCCAATCATGCTCCTATACTCCTTCTGGTCCACGGGCTCTCCATCCTCGTCTGCGTCCATCGCAATAGTCATCGCCATGGGCGTCGTGAGAGGCTTGGCCTCGCCCATGTCGAACTTCTTCATGATATCCTTCGTCTATTTGCCTTGATGCACAAACGTCCCTTCTCGAGTTTGCTTGATTTGCAACCCGAGGAAGAAGGTCAACTCACCCATCATGCTCATCTGGAACTCCCTGCTCATAAGATCTACAAACTTAGCAGTAAATTGTGAACATAAGGTTGATATGTACCCTTGTGGTTCGGCCCTTTATGATGAGTGATTGATCAACAGGCTCACGAGTATGCGTGAGTGGGCAACATGTCTCTTGGCTGTGTTTTTGTGCAGGTGTGGAGCTCGGAGGCAATGGTCGATGGCGAGGTGAAGGTCAAGTAGATACATGTCGTGCTGATGGACCGGGAGTGGCGAAGGGCGGACATGAGGCTTGGACTGACGGACCGGAGGGCCGGAGGACCAGTTGCGGTAGCTGGCACTTGGCTTCAGCAAGCAAGAGCACATGTGATGTGCGACTACATCGGCCAAGTCAAGACAAAAGACGATGGCGTCGTGGCACCTGGTGGAGGCCGGACACGGGCTTGCACGGAGCAAGTGCCATTGGTCAAGTCAGGAAGGAAGGCGAAGGCATTTTGCTCGGTGGAGGCCAGACATGCATCGACATTGGTGTCGGTGGCCGAGGCGTGGGACCCACGCTTCGTCTTCGGCGTGGGTTTGGTTGTTGAGCCTCCAAAAACCACCGGCTACGGTTTTCGAGTTTGGGCCTCAAAACTCGGGGTGGATGGTTTCCAGGTTTGGGCCTCAAAACCTGGGCTGACGGGTTTGCTAGTTTGGGCCTCAAAACCCGGTGGAGGTTCCTATGCGGAACGGGACGACATGTGGCGGCACCGCGAGGCTTGCATCAAGGCAAAGCTAGCGGTGAGAAGGCACGGCGGTCATTGGGATGGCACGTGGCGGCATCCTAGAGCTTGCGTTGCGGTGAAGTGATGGATGAGAAGGCGCATGACCGTCGGATGAAGACCTAACAGAGTTGGACTAGAATACCCCTAGGGTTAGCTAGTTTGCTCTTGTATCTAGGGGTAGAAGGGGAATACTGTAATAGGCTATAAATAAGAGATGACTCCCCTCATCTCACTTATCTCTCCAGTTATTCATTCCAGCAGACTCTTCTGTTAGGGGCTCTCTCTCGTAGTTGCTATATAGATCCGCAGAGATGGCATAATTCCTCTGTGTATTTTGGATTTCAGGAAAGGGGACCGTAATCTCCTTGTCTCCTCGTGGGGGATTTTCGCTGAAATCTTGTGATTCGTGTTTTGTTCTTCGCGTTTCTCCTTTGCCCCTCTTTTGATCTTTCACGAGATTTCTTGTTTTGAGGGATGACTTGAAAATCCATTTGAACCATCTTGTAGTGCTTCGTGAGAGACATCTTTCCACCGAAGGGTTTTCTCTAATTCCTCACGAACACACAGATCGGGCGGATTTCATTTTGGATCGTGTTCTTCCTTTTGTTTCTCGAAATTCTTTGATTCACCGATTTGCAGTAAGGTTCGAGCCATGATCTCTTAGGAGTAGCTCACTAACTTGCTTGTGACCCCTCACACGAAGTTTGAGCCTTAGAGCTTTTGATTTGAGGGAGATCAGGTCGAATCGGCAGAAGAACAGTGCTGTTTCGTGGGCATCGGACGCTGACCCTGACAACATCAGACGCTCTGTTGCCACGTGTCCAGTTCTAGGTTTTTGAAGTGGCATCGGACGCTGGGCATCGGACGCTCCTGTTCACATTGGACGCGCTGAGCCCGCATCGGACGCTAGCATCAGACGCCGAACTTTCACTGTAGCAGCGTCCAATGGCTATACAGTAAGATTCTAGAGAGGCACTATTCACATTGGACGCGTCCGACGTGTTGGCATCGGATGCTGCCAGCGTCCGATGTGCCTGGTTCCACGCTGTTTTGTCCGTTGCTCGTTCGTCTGACTTCGGATTTGCTTTCCGGCTTTTGCATTGGGTTCCTTGGCTAGTGTAGTGTCCCGCTGTGTTCCTTGGGAGCATCCACCCTATCAATAGGGTCGTGGGCATTACCGATGCTCACTTTGCCTTTAGGGTTTGAACTTGGGACAGCGGCCGTTCATTCTTGAAAAAGAATTTGAGGCTCCCATTCACCCCCCTCTGGTCGCCCTTTTCGGTCCTTCAATTGGTATCAGAGCCGGTTAAGGATCTCTCTACCTTAATCGGTTTCGTATCCATGAAGGCGACATGGATCGAGGGTTAGGCAAAGCACCATTCTTTGATGGAATGAACTATCCCTATTGGAAGATTCAGATGCGTGCTTATCTCAACAGCATCGATTCTTCCATTTGGGAGATATGTGAGGACGCGAACTACGAGGTTCTAGCGGCTCGCGTTGGTCAGCACCAGATTGATCAACACAACGCGAACGCTAAGGCCCGTAACGCACTTTTGGCCAACATCTCTCTTCCTGAGTTCGAGCGTGTCTCTGAGCTTGAGACGGCATGAGAGATCTGGGTGAAGCTTTGGAGCTATCACGAGGGGACCATTTAGGTCAAGACCAGACTCTTCGAGATGTACAAGCGTGAGTACGAGAACTTCACTCAATTGGAGGGAGAGTCGATTGACAGCATGTTCACTCATTTCCAAACGATTGTGAACAAGATGCATGCCAATCGGGCCAACCTACCTTATGACGATCATGAGAGGGCACTCAAGTTGCTATATGCCCTAGATCAGAAGGTATGGGAGGAGAAGGTGTCGACTATCATTGAGTCGCTAGGTTATGACACCCTCACTGTGGATGAGCTTTTCAGCAAGCTTAAGTCCACCGAGATCGACCACCTGACCCAGGCCAAGCTGAAGAACCCATCTTCTCATACCATGACTTTGGTCTTGGGCAGGAGCGGGTCGACTTCTTCCGCTAACACTTCACCACCCTTCTTTGCTTTGTCTTCTTTGCATTCAGTGACAGAGGAGCAGGTGGAGGTGTTAGGCGACGACGAGCTGGCGCTCATCATCAGTCGGTTTTCGTGGTTCCACAACAACTGGTTGAACCACTGGCGTGGTGGCGCACGAGAGGGCTACATCGGGTGTGGCGACCCCGACCACTTCATCGCGAGCTGCCCCAAGCGCGACAAGATCTGCCCCGGGCAGAACAACAACTCCAGGCGCAAGGACAAGCGCGAGTACATCCCTGGGAAGAAGAAGGACAAGGGTAAGTTTGATAAGGAGGCCCTCAAGGAGAAGTACTACAAGAAGGCCAAGGTGCAAGAACGTGCTTTCCTCGCGTCGATCAGCGACCTCGATGATGACTCCAACGATCGCGCTCCTTCTAGCGATGATGAGTCTGAGAGAAAGACGGAGGAGCGCTTCAACGACCTCTGCTTCTTCACCGACTCCACCTCTAGAGGCCTCTGCACCATGGCTTTGAGGAGGCGAGCACGCGCTCCGGCGAGCATCCCGGTGACGATGACACATGTTCTGAGGAACTCAGGTTGGAGAACATGTGGCTCATTGACTCCGGCTGTTCGCGCCACATGACCAGGAGTGATAGATGGTTCTCTAGCCTGAACCCCGTGCCCCACAAGGAATACATCACATTTGGGGATAATAGCAAAGGTAGGGTTGTGTGTCATGGGTCGATCCGACTCAACGAGAATTTTCTTCTCAAGGATGTTGCTTTGGTCTCGAACTTGCATTTCAATTTGCTTTCTATTTTGCAACACCTTGGGGATGGCTTTGAAGTGCGCTTTAAGACCGGTTTGAGCAGAGTTCTTGATTCTTGGGTCGATCTTGTTTGTTGGATTGTCCCATTTGTCCTTGTCTTTCGAGCTGATTTTTCTCGCTCTTTCGGCTCTTCTCGATGTTTGGTGGCAGGTCCTTCTTCTGATTTGTGGAAGTGGCATAGGAGGCTTGGACATTTGAACTTTGACTTGCTCGCAAGGCTAAGTTCACTTGACCTAATCAGAGGATTGCCCAAGCTTAAGTTTCAGAAGGACCTTGTCTGTCACCCTTGTCGCCACAGGAAGATGGTTGCCGCTTCTCACCCACCTGTGAATCAGGTGATGACTAAGCGACTCATCGAGTTCTTGCACATGGACACTGTTGGTCCAGCTCGGGCCTGCTCAGCGGGTGGGAAGTGGTACGTTCTCTTAATCGTGGATGACTTTTTGAGGTACTCTTGGGTGTTCTTTATGGAGGGCAAGGTTGAGGCTTTTTCGCATGCTCGAGATTTGATTTTGAGGTTGAAAACTAAGTTTCCCCCCAATACCATTAGAGCTATACGCAGTGACAATGGTACTGAATTTAACTATTCTCAGTTTCACACCTTCTGTGCTTTTCTTGGACTTGAGCATCAGTTTTCCTCTCCCTATGTCCCTCAGCAGAACGGCATTGTTGAGCGTGAGAATCGGACACTTGTTGAGATGGCCAGGACGATGCTCGATGAGCATAGGACTCATAGGTGCTTTTAGGCCGAAGCAATCAACACCGCTTGCCATGTTTCAAATCGCATCTTTCTTCGGGCTTTCATGAAGAAAACTTCTTATGAGTTACGGTTTGGATGGGTACCCAAAGTGAGTCACGTCAGCGTGTTTGGGTGCAAGTGCTTCATCCTGAAGCAAGGCAATCTTGACAAGTTTGAGTCAAGGTCCACTGACGGTATCTTTCTTGGTTATGCTTTGCATTCTTGAGCTTATCGTGTTCTTAACCTTGAAACTAACCGTATAGTGGAGACCTGTGAGGTCACATTCGACGAGACTTTGCCTTGTGTTTCTTCTGCTTTTGATGTTGTAGGAGAACAGGAGCTGAGAGAGACCATCTTTGTGGAGGAGGAGCAGGAGAATGTCGATTGGGTGACCCCGAGCTGACTCCACCGGCTGCCCCCGTCGACCCTGCGATGATGACTTCGACTCGCGGACCCGATCCCACTACTTCCACTACATGGGGTCCGTTCGAGCCACCTCTCCAGCGAGCACAAGCTGCACCTGAGGGAGCGACAGCATCTGGCGAGGGGGAGGCTACTTCGGCGAGGCAGGCGCCCCGAAGCAGTTAGCAGATCCAGCCCTCGCAGCAGATGATCGGTGGGATCGACCAACGTGTCACGCGGTCACGTGCGTATGAAATCTCTCACTTTGCTCATTCTACATTCGTTGCTTCTTTTGAGCCCAAAGATGTTGGACACACACTTTCTGATCCTAATTGGGTCAATGCTATGCATGAGGAGTTAGAGAACTTTGAGCGAAACCATGTCTGGGCACTAGTTCCACCTCCAACAGAATGCCACCGTATACGTACCAAATGGGTTTTCAAAAACAAACAGGGTGAGGATGGGGTGGTAGTGAGGAACAAGGCTAGGTTAGTGGCCCAATGCTTTTGTCAGAAGAAGGGGATAGACTATGAGGAGACCTTTGCCCCTGTAGCTCGTTTAGAGGCCATACGGATCCTTTTAGCTTTTGCGGCTTGAAAAGGATTCAAACTTTACCAAATGGATGTCAAGAGTGCCTTCCTAAATGGGTATATAGAGGAAGAGGTCTATGTTAGGCAACCTCCTGGTTTAGAGCACCCCAAATTTCCAAACCATGTTTATAAACTCCAAAAAGCTTTGTATGGTTTGAAACAAGCCCGTAGAGCATGGTATGAGCGTTTGAAAACCTTTTTGCTTTCTAAGGGTTTTAAAATGGGGATGGTAGATAAGACTCTTTTTCTCCTCAAGCAAGGCAACGACACTCTTTTGGTTTAGATATACGTGGATGATATTATCTTTGGTGGCTCTTCTCATGCACTTGTTGCCAAGTTTGCAGATCTTATGAGCAGAGAGTTTGAGATGAGCATGATGGGTGAGTTGACCTTCTTCCTCGGGTTGCAAATCAAGCAATCTCGAGATGGGACGTTTGTGCATCAAGGCAAGTACACAAAGGACATCCTGAAGAAGTTTGACATGGGCGAGGCCAAGCCTCTCATGACGCCCATGGTGATGACTATTGCGATGGACGCAGACGAGGATGGAGAGCCCGTGAACCAGAAGGAGTACAGGAGCATGATCGGCTCACTCCTGTACTTGACGGCGACGAGGCCAGACATACACTTCGCAGTGTGTCTGTGCGCTCACTTTCAGGCGTCCCCTCGGACATCCCACAAGCAGGCGGTCAAGCGCATTATGAGGTACCTTCGATACACTCCTGAGTTCAGACTTTGGTACTCTTCTTCCTTGACTCTTTCGCTTTGTGGTTATTCTATTGCGGATTTTGCCGGCTGTCGGCTTGAGCGCAAGTCAACTTCTGGGACTTGTCAGTTTCTTGGCTCTTCACTTGTGTCTTGGTCTTCTCATAAGCAGTCTAGCATAGCCCAGTCTACCACCGAGGCCGAGTATGTTGCTACCGCTTCCTGTGCCTCGTAGTTGTTGTGGATGGTTGCTACTTTGCGTGATTTTGGACTAGATTTCAGCAGGGTCCCTTTGCTTTGTGATAGCATGAGTGCAATTAGTGTAGCAAAGAACCCAGTCCTTCACTCCAAGACCAAACACATCGATGTTCGCTTTCACTTTCTTCGTGATCACTACGAGAAAGGCGACATTGATTTGCGGCATGTGGACACCCATAATCAGCTTGCCGATATCTTCACCAAGCCTTTGGATCTCTCAACTTTTGCTAGGTTGAGGGGTGAGCTTGGTGTGTGTTTCCCTTTTTGGATGAGGGAAACATAGTTTGATGTACATAGTTGTTGCTTCATAGCTTTTAGTTTTTACTCCGATTAGATTAGCTTTTGTTTGCTCTTAGTTGCATTTTGCATGCATTTCATCATGTATTATAGTGCATTTTAGAGCTTCATGTCTATAGCTTTGAGAATGAAACTATGCTCTTTTTGGTTATGCTCTGATAATATATGATGATGCTTGTAGCTTAGGCTCTTGTTGATCACTTGATACATGTTATGAGCTAAGCTATCTTTTGCAAATGGTGAATTTGACTAATCAACTATGAAACTTGCAAATGGTTCACCATTGAGATTGGCAACTAGCATGAGTAGGATGTGTTGATATCACTTGAGCTATATTTTGTATGCTAGGTTGCTATGTCTCTTGCACTGAGTCATTCACTTGCTTGGTTTTGTTCATATTTAACTTGTGCCTAAAATTTGAACCAAGTTAGTGAATTGAAAAGATCGAGATGGGATTGCTTTGTCAGTACATCACAGTATCGAGACTGTTTCTCATTGCACTTTCGAGTTAAACTTGAGCCGTGTAGTGTAAGACCAAAACCGGTGCTTTAAGCTTCCGATTGCTTTTCTTACATAGGCTTAGCCCGGTTGAAAAGTTAGGCAATGACAATGCTTTCAACCTCTCACAATCACATGCTTTAACTTGAACTTGTGCTAATACCGCTGCAATCTCCGATAAAATGTTGATCATAACACAAGTCTATGCTTAGTCTATGGCATGATGATTGAACTTTGCTAGGGGTAGTTCACCTTTCATACATGAGTTAGCACTTGTTTGATTTCCTGTCTATTCATGCTTAGTGCTATCTTAGTGGTGAATCCATTTTTTGAATGGCTTAAAACTGCTCATGTGCTTAATTATTCATATTCTGTGTTCACTTGATCAGTTTGAGCCTTTGCTAGCACTTGTTCTTGTTGCTATACTATCGAGGCAGCACCCACTAGAGCATTTTTTTCACTCTTATTGCTATACACTTGAAGCTATTGCATTGTGCATTTCATGCATTCTTAGCTTGGTGCATTTTCCCTATGCTCCAATAACGTTCTGGACACTCTTTTGCTCAGATACACTTCTTTCACCCTCCTCTGGTGTTTACACCCCCCCTCTGGATCATAATGTCTTAGCTCCGATGCTTTAGCTCCGATACTCATGCATGTGCTCTGATACTTGTTGTCTTTACATCCCACGTGCGCCAACAAGGGGGAGAATTTTTTAGTGTTGGCTCATGTTTTTTGGTTGGCACATGGCAGTCAACAAGGGGGAGTTTGAGTTTGTGTTGGCACATGGATTCGTAGCACTTGTCTAGGGGGAGTTTGGGTAACCATTTGGTTGGTATCGATTGGTATCGAGCATGTTGCATAGCCTTTGTGTCTAGGCTTGCTTTCAGGGGGAGTCGCTCTGTTTCTGCTGCTTGCTAGTTGTGTTGAGCCGTTTTGTCTGTTTCTTGAGGGACTAGCAGTTATCGTGTTTTGAGCTTTCAGCTAGTGGTGTTGAGCCTGTTCTACCTCTTCTTGAGGACTAGCTTGTTTTTGACTTGGTTGCGTCGAGCCGTTGCCCATGTCTTTGGGAACCAAGTCTTTGCGCATTTGATCGAGTTCTTGCTCTGAGAAGGGTTTTGCTCTGATCTTTTGACTTGGTCATGTCGAGCCGTTGCCCATGTCTTTGGGGACCAAGTCTTTGCACTTGTGATCGAGCTTTCGCTCTTTGTGAGTTTTTGCTCCGATCTTCTGCTTGATCGAGTTTTGCTCTGATCTTTTGCTTGCTTGCATCGAGCCGTTGCCCATGTCTTTGGGGACCAAGCTTTGCTTATTCCAAATCGCCCTCTTTTGGCTTTTCGTTCTTGGCTTGTGGGCATTTGAATGAGCATTTCTTCTTTCTTCTTCTTTCTTATTTATTTTGATACAGAATTGGTACGAAGTGTTGACAATGCACTCATCAAGGGGGAGATTGCGAACATAAGGTTGATATGTGCCCTTGTGGTTCGGCCCTTTGTGATGAGTGATTGATCAATAGGCTCACGGGTAGGCGTGAGTGGGCAACATGTCTCTTGGTTGTGTTGTTGTGCAGGTGTGGAGCTCGGAGCCAATGGTTGATGGCGAGGTGAAGGTCAAGTAGAGACGTGCCGTGCCGATGGACCGGGAGTGGCGAAGGGCGGACGTGAGGCTAGGACTCACGGACCGGAGGGCCGGAGGACGAGTTGCGGTAGTGTTGACATCTCTTAGCATCACTTCAGATAACGGCGCCAGAAATGTGGGTAGACAATTCTTAACGTCATCACCTTTAAAGCTAGGCTGTCACCAATAGGAGCAACACTAGAGATGTGGTTGTATTTATGATCATGCCCTTATAAAATATGAAATAAGATTATCCGCAAGCACACAGATAAAATACACCCATTATAGCATTTCACCTAGGAGAGTTCCAAGGTATCGTTATTTATATTATGCCTCTAAACCTAAGTTCTAAGAGAGTGGTAGGAGATAAACTTTACAATCTAAGACACACACATACACGCGTTTATGATAAGAGTTCCACTAGATCTTCTCAACATAGGATTCATTCATAATAAGATAAATAAGATCAATAGAACAGGATAAACCGAAAAGAGTTCCATAGAGCATTTTCCATCCAGGGTTTGATCATAACTAAAACTAGAAAGAGATAACTTCCTAATATGGTTCTAACTAAAGGTCATAGACTACATCAATTAGTGCAATTATATTTAGCAATCATGGTTAGAATAAATTATTTATACGCAGGAGACATCACACATGGAGGATCAGATCCAGAGTCTATCCCCTCCAGGTGACCAGGTCTTGCTAGGCCTATATTCGGGGAGTGGACTGCAGAGGAATCAACGAGGCTATAAGAGTCACCCTCGCGAACTACCACTTGGTAGCCCAGAATATAGGGTGCATTCACAGGTAAACAACGTATAAGCACCATGCTTACACAATGTTGACCACTCACCCCTTGATCATCGGAATGAGCGCTATACGAACAAGAGCATAAACATAATGATACCCTAGCTATGCTAAACATATATTCAAAGTAGACGATGAACATTATAATTATGAACATGAAATAGTAACAAGTCATATCAAGTATCAACTAGAATAAGAACTAGAATAGGAATAAGAACTAGAAGAACAATTAGAACTAGATTAAGAACACAATGATAAACTAGAAGATGAACTAGAACACAAAGATGAACTAGAAGATGAACTAGAACACAAAGATGATGAACTAGAAGACAATTAGACAAATAGAAGAACAATGTTGATACAAGAGAGAAGTTACAAGGCTTTACCTAGCCTCCTCACGACTAGATCCGGAATCTGAGCTTCCCTCGACTCTTCTAATTCTATTCTAGCTATGCCCTAGGATGGTGGAGCTCTTGGTTGTCCTCTCAAGGAATATCTCTGAACTAATGATCTAATGAATGAAGACTTGATTGATTTCCAATGACCTATTGCCAGGGGGGTCTGTGTCTGCTTATATAGGCCGGTAGGATGAACCGTAGCCTTTAGATCAAACTGACCTTGATAAAGAGCCTAGATACGAAGTAGAGGTCGGTTAGGTCACGTCGTGCGAAGGAGAGGCGGTTTGCCAGTGGGCCTAGGGCGGTCGGCCTAGGGGTGGGGCCGGCCGGCCCCACTTTCCAGCCGCCGGGCTCCTCCTTCGTCGTGGTGTCTTCTGGTGTCTTCTAGATCCTTCCAGCGTAGGAGTTCGGTTGGTTTGCGCAAGTAATCGTGGCGTGGTTGGATTCTTTGTCATCATCTTCCTGTCTAGTCCCTGGATAATTCTGGTTTACTGTAGCTGATGGGATTTTGTCTATTACACCCTTGGTCTTTATATGGATAATGCTTCTAGAGTGCTCCAGAGTCTTCCAAGTCATATTCATCGAGGACTCTTGCTTCGGGACTCTAAATATGGCAGATGATATGTTCGTTTCGATCGTCTCGACGAGCTCTACACAATGGTGTGCTCTGATTCTTCACTTGAGATACTTTCTTGTGATGAAATATTGAATATTCTGCAAAGCAAGTGAGAACAACACAACTCGTGGAACTCGTTAGAATCAAACCCTACAGCTATACTCTTCAAGTCATTTTAGGTCATTTATGGGGTTAGTTGACGGCTTAAAATAGGAGTTTAACTACCGTCAACAAGTTTCCCCAAGCTTAACCTTTGCTAGTCCCTTAGCAAACATTAGTTGAAATCTTATGATGGATCAGGAGTTGCTACTATGCTTTCACGCCTCAAAAGTACACCAGTGTTCAAATAAAAATTCTCCTCCGGTTTAGACTCAATTATTCCAACTTTCAAACTTACCCTTTACCTTCAACTGTGGTGCTTGTTGCTTTCACTTGGGTCTTGAGCAAATTGAAAAGCAGAACGATCAAGTTGAACACTATGTCTCAAGTTCTTCGATCTACCTTTATTCTGGAGTTTTGTAGGATTTTCAAAATAAAACACAGAGATTCCTTCATATGATCCTTTCAAGTCTCTCATCTGTGGTATTTGTGGATTCTCTCCAAGGCAGTAAATGTTGTGCCTTGTCTCACCCTATAACTAATAGGCTTTTGTGGAGTTCATAGGTGGGAGACAACCTGTACATACTTACATAGCATATATTGCATAGTCAAAGCATGGATCCAGAGAAACTTGTCATATAATCAAATCAAGATGTGCATGTGTGTGGACCTATGTGTGGAATGGATGGTGGAACATTGGTGATAAACAATTGTGAGGGTAAAAAACACAGTGATGACGATGTAAACATAATGATGGAAACATAATGGTTGTAGACCTTATCTTACTTTGCTCCTTGTGAACATACTTCTCTCTCTTAGGACTCCTGCTAGAGATAACATGGGCTACTTCTTTCTCTTCTCTCTTTTTTTTAAGATGGGCATCGAAACACCCCTAATTCTACTTTCGGACACTTGTCCATTTTTATTTTTTTTCTTTTTTTCTTTTTTTCAGATAACTTTTGCATAGCCCATGCATCTTTTTGCAGCATAATATTTGGAGAGATAATGATAATGAATTGGAGCATTTATGTATGGCAATGAAGGCATAAAAAGGTCATATGAATGAAGGGAATATTTTTGGTTGTTCACTCCCAGGATAGAAGTGGAACATTTTTGAGTGGATCTAAATAGAAGGTATGTTTTTGCATACTTTCAGTGTAGAAGCAACATATATAGGTGGAGTGTACGTGATCTTGATTTTAACTGCATGACGAGTCTCTAAGGGTCAACACGATTTGACTACACTCAATGCATATGCAAGTAGTAAATATAAAGAGTGGACTTCCTAGTCTATCAGGCATGTATATCAGGTTGTGGTAGGAATTTCAAACACTCATCATAGAGGATCTCATCATGTAGTATTTTTAAGTTTTCAAAGGATAAATTTCCAGAACTCTAGTATCACTAGGAACAAGATAAACAGCAGTTCAACCTTTTCATATCATACTCGTCAAATACCTAGACTTAGGTCAAACTTTTGCAACCCACAAGTTTTAGATTCAAAGCAAATTTTCATGTTAAAACAATCTTATCCAAAACTCGGGAGAATTCAAGGCTAAACACTAGGCACTTGAAAAGAATTACTGTAGAGCAACTATTCATCATTTCCATACAAATCAATTATATCCTCTAGAGCTCTATTATTCAGGGCAAGTTTTTATTCCAGATCATCATTGTTCATTTATTGACTCTAACATTAAACACTCACACTCTAAGATAAAAGATAATGTATGAAAAACTAATAATAAAGACATACCTTAATCACGAAGATAACGGGGGTGCATCTCCCCCAAGCTAATCCCTTTGACCGCGTCGAGCCTTCATGTGCCCGAATATTTTTGTTCTTTTGCTTTTTAAGGGTGAGCCTTCATGTGCTCACATATTTTTGAGTTTTTCTTTTTAAGGTTGAGCCTTCATGTGCTCACTTATTTTTGGTATTTTTTGTTTTTAAATAAAATTCAAAATATATATATATACCTCGGATAACGGGGGAGCCTTTCCCCAAGCTAGATGCTAACGTAGTCGTTCTCTTGGTAGCGTAGATGTACTTTACTCCTCTGGTCTTAGTGAATGGTTGTTGATTCAGTCCCTCCAGAGTAAATGAAGTTATGTGGCCTTCTCATTGATTCCTGCTAAACTCAAATAGACAACAAAGCTCGTGGAACTGATTAAGCGTTAGTGGTAAAAAACCATATATGCCTTATGGAGCCTTATAGGTGTTTAAGCAAGCATGATCAACAAGATCTTAATATTTTTGGTTTTTTTATATGCAGATGCAAAAAGCAAGAAATTATTTTTTGTGCCTCCACAGTAAACAGTTGGACTTGTTCACATGGGGCTTCAAGAGTTTTTTATTATTTTTTAGATGCAATGTTATGATGCAACAGAATTATTTTTATTTTCTTTTTTTTAATGCAATGCAGAAATTAAAATACTTATGGATAAAATATGACCATGCCAGAAATGATTGTGGATTAAATGTGAGAAATATAAAAACTATGCGGAAAAATAAATATGAGGATAACTACCGATTTTTACCTTTTGGCGAAGGTTCGGATATTTAGGTCCGACGAATCGGACCTTCCCTTGGTTCAGACCTCCCAAGGTGTGTCAGATGGTTGAAAAGTTGTTATTGATTGTACCTCTTTAGGTGCTATCTTTTTCTTCCATACTTTCTTAGTCTGAGTCTTTACTTCCTGTGGTTCACTGTCTTGAGGTTTCTGTTCTTCCTTCTTTTCTGGGACAGCATTAGCTTCTTCTTTATGATTAGCCTCTCCATTCTTGATGGCTTGTTTCCTTTGGCGTTGAGAGCGGCGTATTTCACTTTTGTTCTTCTTGGGTGCTTCATAGGTGGTGTAGCTGTTGAAGTAGCAGCGTACCTTCTCTCCAGGAAAGTGAAAGTGGATTTCCCCTTGCTTCATATAAGATGATTGCACCTGTAGTATGAAGGAACGGTCTTCCTAGGATGAGGTGGACATCATCGTCTTCTCCCATGTCGAGAACCAAGAAGTCTGTAGGGACTTCATGATCTCTAATTCTGACTACGACATCTTCCACCATTCCTTCCAGAAACCGAAATGATTGGTCTGCTAGCCTTACCTGCAAGTATGTTGGGCACAGTGGTATATCATGAAATAAATGTTTATATGCTACCGTAGACATGATGTTGACACTTGAGCCGATGTCGCAGAACATGTTGTAGAAGGTACTCCCCTTGATCATGCAATCAATGGTGGGTACTCTTGGATTGTACGTCTTCTCAAGGCGTAATGGAGGAAGAATGGGATCTCCTGATGGTTCAACAGTGTTGACCATCCATACTGGTTCTTGTTCTTGTGGCTTCATCTTGTTCCTCCTCCTTCTATTGTTGTTCCTCTTCTTCGGGGCAGTAGGTGCATACTCGTGCTCATACGATGACTGAGGATGTACACGAGTCTTGAGTGTGCGATTCTTGAAACTGAACCTCTCCTTCCTATCATTGATCATGAAGCATATCTTGGCGCTTTCGGTGTAGATGATGGCTTTAGCTGTACTTAAGAATGGTCTTCCCAAAATGATGGGTGCTCTTTCATCTCCTCTTGTTTCCACGATCACGAAGTTTACTAGGACAGATGAGTGTCCAATTTGTATTTGAACATCTTCAAGGATTCCCTTGGGGTAGCATAGTGTCTGATCTGCAAGCTGCAAACACATGGTTGTGTACAACAATGGTTGACCATGAATTTTCTCATAGATTACCTTAGGCATAATGTTGACACTTGCTCCAAGATCACATATGGCTTCATCAAAGGTATGGCGTCCAATGGAGATAGGGATGACAGGTCTCCCTGGATCTCCTTTCTTCTTTGGCAAGTACTCATATCCCTATCCTTGAGATTTTCACCTTGGCAGAGCTGTGAAGTAGTCTCCTGCATTGAAAATGTCTACAAGATTTGTAGTTTCTAATTCTTTCGGATTCCCCGGAATCTTACCTTTTTCGATCACAGGTACTGAAGCGGCTAGCTGAGAGATTTGTGATTCTATCATCTTATTAAAGCTGAGTTGATTCTTTATAGCAGAAGTAAAGCTTTCCATTCTATTATTAATGGGTTCAAGAATTTTATCATTGGAAGCTATCTTTCTAGACATGTTATCAATAACTTTATTTTGATTAACAATCATTTCTCTCAAAGGCGGTTGGTTGAAATTATTACCTTGGTAGTTACCTGAGTAGTTACCTTGGTAGTTGGGCCTCTATTGCTGATTCCACCCTTGATTCTGTTGAGGACAATAGTTGTTGTTGTTGTTGATGATGATGTAGTTCACATCCTCTTGGACTTTAGGGCAGTTGCTTCTTGTGTGGCCAGTGCCTCCACATTCTTCACAAGTCATGCGGGAATCGTGGACATGCATGACGTCCTTCTTCTCATGGTTTCATTCGTCAAGCTTCTTTATGAGTAGGTCCATCTGAGCAGACAACATGTCTACTTCTTTGAGTTGATGCATTCCTCCTCTCTTCTTTGGTTGAGTGCGTTCTTCGTTCCATCCTTGGTTGGAAGCTATCTTCTCAATGAGAGTTGTTGCCTCTCGAATAGTGAGTGACAAGAACGATCCTCCAGCAGCTGCGTCGACATTATCACGAGCACTTGAAGTGAGCCCATGGTAGAATGTCTGCATAAGTAGCCAATTCTCCATCCCATGGTGAGGGCATTCTGATATATTATCTTGAAAGCGTTCCCATGCCTCAGGGATAGATTCATCGTATTGCTGCTGAAAACTTGAAATCTTTGCACGTAGGGCATTTGTCTTGCCTACAGGAAAGAACTTTGCTAGGAAAGCAGTGGAGCAGATCTCCCATGTAGTGTTTCTATCTTTGTTGGAGTAGAACCATTGCTTCGCTCTTCCCAAAAGTGAGAATGGGAATAGGCGGAGGTATATGGCATCCTTGGTGACTCCTTTGATGGTGAAAGTGCTGCAAATCTCCAAGAAGTGTTGGAGATGGGCACTCGCATCTTCATGTGCTTTCCCACAAAACTGGCTGGCTTGTACCATGCTGAGCAGGGATGGCTTGAGTTTGAATCCATTATCTCCCACATTGACTGTTGGTCCAGTCCTGATGTTGGCAGTGGTTGGAGCAGAGAATTCACGGAGAGTCTTGTTAGCCATGTCTTCTAACACTGGTGTTAAGCTTCTTCTAGCCTGAGTGTCTTCTGACAAAGTGGTTGGAGATTTCCTGAGCTTGGCTTTAGCTTTTCTGATTAAATCCTCAGGATCATCAACGTAGTTTGCCGATCAATCAAATCCAGTCATACATCACCCTGCAATAAGATATTCAAGAAATAGACAAAAAGACAGGGTGAGCCTGTTTGAGTGAAGATCAATAGTGTGTCTCAATTATCATAAACATGTGTGTGTGTGTTGAGTTTTTCCTACGTATTCAACTTATATCCTAATATCTCCTGGTCTTCTCTGAGTAACTTAGAAAGGGTTGGGTGGGATGTGCTTTTGGAATTACACATCCCCGGCAACGGCGCCAGAAATGCTTGTTGACATCTCTTAGCATCACTTCAGATAACGGCGCCAGAAAGGTGGGTAGACAATTCTTAACGTCATCACCTTTAAAGCTAGGCTGTCACCACTAGCAGCAACACTAGAGATGTGGTTGTATTTATGATCATGCCCTTATAAAATATGAAATAAGATTATCCGCAGGCGCACAGATAAAATACATCTGTTGTAGCATTTCACCTAGGAGAGTTCCAAGGTATCGTTATTTATATTATGCCTCTAAACCTGAGTTCTAAGATAGTGGCAGGAGATAAACTTTACAATCTAAGACACACACATACACGCGTTTATGATAAGAGTTCCACTAGATCTTCTCAACACAGGAATCATTCATAATAAGATAAATAGAACAGGATAAACCGAAAAGAGTTCCACAGAGCATTTTCCATCCAGGGTTTAATCATAACTAAAACTAGAAAGAGATAGATTAACTTCTTGTTGACACCGGATTTTGACCGGCAAAATCTTCCGAGAAGATGGCATGTCCAACTGAAGGAGATCAGCCGATAAAGTCGATGAAGCCAATAGAGTTGTAGTACGTATTGGTGGAGTCCTAAGGCAAAGTCGAGTTTTTGCCTGATTAATCGGCAAGAAAATAATATTTAAGGAAAGAATTGTGGGCAGCCACGTTGCTAAATGGACTCAGTACGTGCATGGAAAGTGATTATAGTAAAGAAAGCAAAATAGGTCTGCACGTACAAGAAAAAAGATATGGAATAAACAAATAAAGTATTAGCACGGGCGTTGGATTACCTTGCATATGACACACCAGGAGGAGTCCAAACCAATCACGTGTGTAGATCGGACAACTCGGAGGAAGCTTTATTAGCAAGGTCTTTACGTAAGGGAAGATAAAGTCCATGTATTTTAATATTTCCTTTTGTTTAGATGACAAGTCCCTTCAGGACTCTTATTAGCCCAGGGTATAAATATAAACCCTCAGCCATTGTAATAATACATCAATCAATCAAACAATCTTTCAGCCTCCGGCCAAAAACCTTAGGAGTAGGAGTAAAGTAGATCTCGACGAAACCTTCAACCAGACAGGGCTACATCGGCTAGATCGATCTCCGGTTTGCTTATAAGTTTTACCAATGGCTCGTGTTATTGTTTGATAAGGATGTATTTGGCTTCGACCAAACTCTTGTTAAGCTATGATATGGGTTAGTTATCGGTTTAAGTTCGTCTTTTGTAAGGCTGTATTGACTCTGATCAACCTCTTGCAAGTAGTCGATCTTGACTAGTTATCGGCTCTGTTAGATTTGGCAATCTAATAGATTCATTAAGTTATCGATATTGTTCATTTATGTACAAATCTACTTTTATAACAATATCTTGCCCAATCGAGGTCGACAAGCTAGTTTAAGCATAAACGCTATCTAGATCCGTTGTTCGAGGCAATCCCATGCTTGTTTTAATAGAGATAGTCGATCTAGACTCACATCGGCTAATTTGTCGATCTCGATTGTTACATGTTGTGCATTCGAGATATCTACTCAGTTATAGTTTGATCTAATAGTAAGTAGATTTGATTCAATATGCTTGTTATGGCTGTATTTTCGAACCCCACTGATAGGTATGTTGAATTAGAGTTGCTTAGTTTTGGATCAAACCGTGGTTTGAGAGATAGATCTTGTTCATGCTTCATGGACCCTGTATCGGCTAAATAGCTGATCCAGTCATGCTATCCCCATAACATGTACGCATGTACTAGTTTAAAATTAATAGATCTATTGATCGTGTCTAGACGTGATTTAGCTTGGTTATTATTATGGCTGCATGGAAACACCCCACTGTTAGTAATCAAGTTATTTTGTCGATCTGGTTGTTATTATGGCTGTATGGAAACACCCCACTGTTAATGACCAGAATTGCTAGCATGATTAGTCGATCTGTTGGTTTTACATTGGTTACTGCTATGCATGTAGGATCTTGCACTTAAGTTAGGTCGGCTAGTTGTATCTTTGCTCTTGTTACACATCTTGAGTAGTCATTCTACAGTTATAATGATCATATGCTTTACACTGTTAGGAGTTGACTTTCTAGTCAATTTCCTAAGGTAAATGGCTATTTTAGAGCCGTACATCATGGAATTGTCTGGCACCAAACCGGCAGGTTCCACAATTTGACAATTGCTCTTCTTCCTTGTCAATTGCAGGTCAAATTGACTGGCATGCCTCGGATTCGGTTTCACCAAGACCGGCTTCGTCCTTAGAGATTCAGGAGATCAGGACCCTTCGATCCACACGGTCTCTGAGGGCCTCGCGAGTGTGTTGACGTTTGGAGGCACCAACTTTTAGCGTCAACACTTCCTAATATGAGTCTAACTATAGGTCATAGACTACATCAATTAGAGCAATTATATTTAGCAATCATGGTTAGAATAACTTATATTTATACGCAGGAGACATCACGCATGGAGGATCAGATCCAGAGTCTATCCCCTCCAGGTGACCAGGTCTTGCTAGGCCTATATTCGGGGAGTGGACTACAGAAGAATCAACAAGGCTATAAGAGTCACCCTCGCGAACTACCACTTGCTGGCCCGGAATATAGGGTGCATTCGCAGGTAAACAACGTATAAGCACTATGCTTACACAATGTTGACCACTCACCCCTTGATCATCGGAATGAGCGCTATATGAACAAGAGCATAAACATAATGATACCCTAGCTATGCTAAACATATAATCAAAGTAGACGATGAACATTATAATTATGAACACGAAATAGTAACAAGTCATATCAAGTATCAACTAGAACAAGAACTAGAATAGGAATAAGAACTAGAAGAACAATTAGAACTAGATTAAGAACACAATAATAAACTAGAAGATGAACTAGAACACAAAGATGAACTAGAACACAGAGATGATGAACTAGAAGACAATTAGACAACTAGAAGAACAATGTTGATACAAGTGAGAAGTTACAAGGCTTTACCTAGCCTCCTCACGACTAGATCCGAAATCCGAGCTTCCCTCGACTCTTCAAATTCTATTCTAGCTATGCCCTAGGATAGTGGAGCTCTTGGTTGTCCTCTCAAAGAATATCTCTGAACTAATGATCTAATGAATGAAGACTTGATTGATTTCCAATGACCTATTGCCAGGGGGGTCTGGGTCTGCTTATATAGGTCGGTAGGATGAACCGTAGCCTTTGGATCAAACCGACCTTGGTAAAGGGCCTAGATATGAAGAAGAGGTCGGTTAGGTCACGTCGTGCGAAGGAGAGGCGGTTTGCCAGTGGGCCCAGGATGGCCGGCCTAGGGGTGGGGCCGGCCGGCCCCACTTTCCAGCCGCCGAGCTCCTACTTCGTCGTGGTGTACTCTGGTGTCTTCTAGATCCTTCCAGCGTAGGAGTTCGGTTGGTTTGCGCAAGTAATCGTGGCGTGGTTGGATTCTTTGTCGTCATCTTCCTGTCTGGTCCCTGGATAATTCTGGTTTACTATAGCTGATGGGATTTTATCTGTTACACCCTTGGTCTTTATATGGATAATGCTTCTAGAGTGCTCCAGAGTCTTCCAAGTCGTATTCATCGAGGACTCTTGCTTCAGGACTCTAAATATAGCAGATGATATGTCTGTTTCGATCGTCTCAACGATACACAATGGTGTGCTCTGATTCTTCACTTGAGATACTTTCTTGTGATGAAATATTGAATATTCTGCAAAGCAAGTGAGAACAACACAACTCATGGAACTCGTTAGAATCAAACCCTACATCTATACTCTTCAAGTCATTTTAGGTCATTTATGGGGTTAGTTGACGGCTTAAAATAGGAGTTTAACTACCGTCAATAGGTAGCTGGCACTTGGCTTCAGCAAGCAAGAGCACATGTGATGTGCGACTGCATCGGTCAAGTCGAGATGGAAGACGATGGCGTCGTGGCACCTGGCGGAGGCCGGACACGGGCTTGCACGGGGCAAGTGTCGTCAGTCAAGTCAGGAAGGAAGGCAAAGGCGTTGTGCTTGGCGGAGGCCAGACATGCATCAACATTGGTGTCAGTGGCCGGGGCGTGAGACCCACGCTCTGTCTTCGGCGCGGGTTTGGTGGTTGAGCCTCCAAAAACCACCGGCTACGGTTTTCGACTTTGGGCCTCAAAACTCAGGGTGGATGGTTTCCAGGTTTGGGCCTCAAAACCTGGGCTGACGGGTTTGCCAGTTTGGTCCTCAAAACCCGGCGGAGGTTCCTATGTGGAACAAGAAGACGCGTGGTGGCACCGCGAGGCTTGCGTCGAGGCAAAGCTAGCAGTGAGAAGGCGCGGCGGTCGTCGGGACGGCACGTGGCGGCATCCTGGAGCTTGCGTTGCGGTGAAGCGATGGATGAGAAGGCCCATGACCGTCAGATGAAGAACTAACAGAGTTGTACTAGAATACCCCTAGGGTTAGCTAGTTTGCTCTTGTATCTAGGGGTAGAAGGGGAATATTGTAATAGGCTATAAATAAGAGATGACTCCCCTCATCTCACTTGTCTCTCCAGTTATTCATTCTAGCAGACTCTTCTGTTAGGGGCTCTCTCTCGTAGTTGCTATAGAGATCCGCAGAGACAACATAATTCCTCTATGTATTTTGGATTTCAAGAAAGGAGACTGTAATCTCCTTGTCTCCTCGTGTAGGATTTTCGCTGAAATCTTGTGATTCGCGTTTTGTTCTTCGCGTTTCTCCTTTGCCCCTCTTTTGATCTTTCATGAGATTTCTTGTTTCGAGGGATGACTTGAAAATCCATTTGAACCATCTTGTAGTGCTTCATGAGAGACATCTTTCCACCGAAGGGTTTTATCTAATTCCTTAAGAACACACAGATCGGGCGAATTTCATTTTGGATCGTGTTCTTCCTTTTTCTTCTCGAAATTCTTCGATTCACCAATTTACAGTTAGGTTCGAGCCATGATCTCTTAGGAGTAGCTCACTAACTTGCTTGTGACCCCTCACATGAAGTTTGAGCCTTAGAGCTTTTGATTTGAGGGAGATCGGGTCGAATCGGCGAAAGAATAGTGCTGTTTTAGGGGCATCGGATGCTGCAGTTCTTGGCATCGGACGCTGACCCTGACAGCATCGGACGCTCCTTTGCCACGTGTCCAGTTCTGGGTTTTTGAAGTGGCATCAGACGCTCCTGTTCACATCAGACGCTCTGAGCCCGCATCGGACGCTAGCATCAGACGCTAAACTTTCACTGTAGCAGCGTCCGATGGCAATACAGTAAGGTTCCAGAGAGGCACTATTCACATCGGACGCTGATAGCATCCGATGTACTTGGTTTCGTGCTATTTTGTCTGTTGCTCGTCCGTCTGACTTCGGATATGCTTTTCGGCTTTTGCATTGGGCTCCTTGGCTAGTGTAGTGTCCCGTTGTGTTCCTTGGGAGCATCCACCCTATCAATAGGGTGGTGGACATTACCGAAGCTCGCTTTTCCTTTAGGGTTTGAACTTGGGACAGCGACCGTTCATTTTTGAAAAAGAATTTGAGGCTCCCATTCACCCCCCTTCTGGTCACCCTTTTCGGTCCTTCAAAACTGCATGAGAAGAGCCACCAAAGATGATATCATCCACGTAAATCTGAACTAAAAGGGTGTCATTGCCTTGCTTGAGGTGAAACAAAGTTTTATCTACCGTCCCCATTTAAAAACCCTTGGAGAGCAAAAACGCTTTCAAATGCTCATACCACGCTCTCGGGGCTTGTATCGAACGATACAAGGCTTTCTGAAGTTTGTACACATGGTTTGGAAACATGGGACTCTCGAAACCAGGGGGTTGTTTCACATAGACCTCTTCCTCTATATAGCCATTTAGGAAGGCACTCTTGACATCTATTTGGTAAAGTTTGAATCCTTTTGAAGCTACAAAAGATAAAAGGATCCGTATGGCCTCTAAACGAGCTACAGGGGCGAAAGTCTCCTCATAATCTATCCCCTCCTTCTGACAAAAGCCTTGGGCCACTAATCTAGCCTTGTTCCTCACAACCATCCCATCCTCACCCGGTTTGTTCTTGAAAACCCATTTGGTACCTATAGGGTGGCATTCTGGTGGAGGTGGAACTAGTGCCCAGACATGGTTTCGCTCAAAGTTCTCTAACTCCTCATGCATGGCATTGACCCAATTAGGATCAGAAAGTGCGTGTCCAACATCTTTGGGCTCAAAAGAAGCAACGAATGCAGAATGAGCAAAGTGAGAGATCTCATACAAGCGCGATCGCATGACTCGCTGGTCGATACCGCCGATCATCTGCTGCGGAGGGTGGATCTGCTGAATGCTTCAGAGTGCCTGCCTCACCGAAGTCACCTCCCCCTCACCAGATGCTATTGCTCCCTCAGGTGTAGCTTGTGCTCGCTGGAAAGGTGGCTCGAACGGACGCCAAGTGGTGGAAGTAGTGGGATCAGGTCCGCGGGTCGAAGTCTTCATCGCAGGGTCGACAGGGGCAGCCGGTGGAGTCAGCTCGGGATCACCCCAATTGGCATTCTCCTGCTCCTCCTCCACAAAGATGGTCTCTCCCAGCTCCTGTTCTCCTGCAAGCTCAAAAGCAGAAGAAACACAAGGCATAGTCTCGTTGAATGTTACCTCACATGTCTCCACTATACGGTTAGTTTCAAGGTTAAGAACACGATAAGCTCTAGAATGCAAAGCATAACCAAGAAAGATACCGTCAGCGGACCTGGACTCAAACTTGTCGAGATTACCTTGCTTCAGGATAAAGCACTTGCACCCAAACACCCTGAAGTGACTTACCTTGGGTACCCGTCCAAAACACAACTCATAAGAAGTCTTCTTCATCAAAGCCCAAAGAAAGATGCGATTTGAAACATGGCAAGTGGTGTTGATCGCTTCGGCCCAAAAGCGCCTAGGAGTCCTATGCTCATCGAGCATCGTCCTGGCCATCTCAGCAAGGGTCCGATTCTTGCGCTCAACAACACCGTTCTGCTGGGGGACATAGGGAGAGGAAAACTGATGCTCAAGTCCGAAAGAAGCACAGAAGGTGTCAAACTGAGAATTGTCAAATTCTATACCATTGTCACTGCGTATAGCTCTAATGGTATCCGGAGAAAACTCAGTTTTCAACCTCAAAATCAAATCTCGAGCATGCAAAAAAGCCTCATCCTTGCCCTCCACGAAGAACACCCAAGAGTACCTCGAAAAGACGTCCACGATCACGAGAACGTACCACTTCCCACCCGCCGAGCATACCCGAGCTGGACCAACAGTGTCCATGTGTAGGAGCTCACCGGGTCGCTTAGTCATCACCTGGTTCATAGGTGGGTGAGAAGTGGCAACCATCTTCCCGTGGTGATAAGAGTGACAGACAAGGTCCTTCTGAAACTTAAGCTTGGGCAATCCTCGGATTGGGTCAAGTGAACTTAGCCTTGCAAGCAAGTCGAAGTTCAAATGTCCAAGCCTCCTATGCCACTTCCGCAAATCAGAAGAAGGACCAGCCACCAAACACTGAGAAGAGCCGAAAGAGTGAGAAAAATTGGCTCGGAAGACACGGCCAAAAGGAACAATCCAACAAACAAGATCACCCCAAGAATCAAGAACTCTGCTCAAGCCGCTCTTAAAGAGCACTTCAAAGCCGTCCCCAAGGAGTTGCAAAATAGAAAGCAAGTTGAAATGCAAGTTCGAGACCAAAGCAACATCCTTGAGAACAAAGTTCTCATTGAGTCGGATCGACCCACGAGAAACAACCTTACCTTTGCTATTATCCCCGAATGTGATGTATTCCTTGTGGGGTACGGGGTTCAGGCTGGAGAACCAACTAGTACTTTCGGTCATGTGGCGTGAACACCCAGAGTCAATGAGCCACATGTTCTCCAACCTGAGTTCCTGCATCAATAGAAAGGCAGAGAATGAGCAAATGGCACAACACTGGGGTTAGTAAACTATGAAGGATACCAGTGCTGTGTCATTGGCCTAGAAAAGTTGTTAGGAAACACACCAAACTGACCTCGTCCCATGGGGGGATAGCGATCACCACAAGACTGAAACTGTGGTCCACTATGGAACGGAAAACCTCACAACACACCTCGTCCCATCTGAGGATAGCGATCACCACACTGCTGAAAATGTGGTCCGCTATGGGACGATGCAGCAAAGCCTCTTACGCGGGGCTCACGGCCGTATGGAACACGACCGGAACCGCGCCGGGCATGACCACCTAGTAGTCTAGCTGCCTGGGGCCTAGCTACCTGAGGGGGTGCACCTCCAGGTCTAGCCCTCTGCCTCTGAACAGCTGGAGCATGTACACCATGGAAAGGGTGGTACATGGCCTGGTTGTTCCGCTCCAACTCTCTCCGAGCATCTCTCTTCCTCCGAAAGAAGAACTTAGCTAGGTGACCCTCACGGTGGCAATACTCGCACTGGAACCTCACCACTCTCTTGGGTTGTTGGTTCGCTCTCTTGCGAGGGTTGCGCACTCTAGCTGGCTTCTTGCCTCTCGGAAGGGGATCACTAGAGATGTCAGGTAGAGTGTCAAGTGTGTTCCTGAGACGGTTGGGTTTAGGAACCCACACTTGTTTCTGAGGTGGAGCTCTCGGGGGTTCGACAACAACCCCATTTTGGGTGATAGGCTTAGATGGCTTAGGTGGGGTGATCTTGGTTAGCTTGGGAGTAGTAGATGGTTTCTCACTCGGGTTCACTCCGCTGCACTCACCAATCTTACCAAAAGAATTCACGCCCTTTCCACCTATAGCAAAGCCTACTCACAGACCGCCAGTTTCCCTCTTGAACTGACTGATCATCATGCCCAACTACAGCTCGCTGCATGACACCCAACTCAAGATGGACCGAAGGTATGTGTTTTCTTCCTCGGTTCGCATCTTGTCATGCCGGCAGTTGGCAATCTCAAGCTCCATCCCCTCACATCGCTCGCACGGAGCGGCACAAGTGCTAACTGAGTTGGCCTTCTCAAACTTGGCAAGCTTGGCATCCTTCTCTGCCAACTCAGTTCACAAGCCTGGACAAGACTTGCATGCACCCAACAAGGAAGGTCTAGCACGGACCTCCTCAAGCTCCTTCATCAGAGTAGGGCACACCTTGCAATCACCCACCAAGTCTAGCCTCGACTGTAACTCATCACGCACATCGATCAAAGAGGCATACTTGGTACTAAGGGTGGCAAGTTCAGTCATGTGTACCACACACTCATCGCACTCCTCCTCAGTCACACGCACCTCTAAACGCGCAAACTCAAGATCCTTAAGCGCTACAGCTAGCTTCTCCTTGTACTCTCTACGCTCTCTAGCTGCACGCCTAAGTAACTTATCCTGACTAAGCAATGCGACGTTTAAAGTCTCTAACTCGGTAGTGAGATGGTCGACGGTAGAAGAGGTTGATACCTCTGATGTAGTGTCATTGTCGCTGTGATGCTCACCCGAGCGCGTGTTCGCCTCCTCACCCAACGCCATGGTGCAGAGGCCTCTGGAGGTGGAGTTGGTGAAGAAGCACAGGCCATTCAGGCGCTCCTCCGTCTTCCTCTCGGACTCGTCGTCGCTGGAGCACAAAGTGCGATCGGCGGAGTCATCGTCGAGGTCGCTAATCGACACGAGGAAGGCACGCTCTTGTGCCTTGGTGTTCTTGTAGTACGCCTCTGTTGGGCATTCTTAACGTCATTACCAAAAGTAGACTTAATTCTCTAATTCTGATAACGGCGCCAAAAATGCCAAACCTATCCCTCATGCCACTTAAGCCAAGTTGTCATCCCCAGCATGACATGAGAGACGCGGTATTGAAATATGCAATTGCTCATCAAGATAAATAAATAAAGGGAATCTGCAAGCGCACAGATTAATACCGATGCAGCATTTTAACCGGGAAGTATTCCAGGTATCGTTATTTATATTTTTACCACTGGGAAGGGATTCTAAGCATCGTAGTTGATCGTGGAATGAGAATATAGAACTGAGTATCTATCATTGCATGTATAATATAGAGCATCTATCTATCTCATCATACAGGGATAAATGTCACACAGAATATAGATAAATATGAATAGTGACAAGGATAATTAATCTGATCAGCATAACTAGCCACATATAATAATGATAAGCACCTCAACAGATATTCTAGCAAGTCATTAGCATGGAATTAGGATGAACTACAAAGATATTCCCTAAGTAATTATTAACTATAAAATCTAGCATTATCATAGTTAGTGCAATTATACTTGGCAATCATAGCGAGAAAAGACTACACCCATGCATAGTGAATATTAGCAAGGAAGATGAAGAACATAGCAATCACTCCCCTGTAATAATGTTGCTCTGCCTGCCCTATACACGAGAGGGGGACTATATAAGAATCAACGAAGCTGTCACTATCGCGAACTACCCACCGATCCGGCATATAGGGTGCAATCGCAGATAAAGACGGTATAGACACCACGTCTACACAATATTTATCATTCACCCACTGCGCACATGGATAAACGCTATACGATCCTAGGCATGTATATAATTCCAATCTAACTATGCCAAGCATATAACTACGATAAACTAAGAACAATATAATTGCTAATATAATCAAGTAGAGCAAAGTCATATTCAATATATTGAAATAGAACAAAGTAGTATTCATAATATTGAAGAACAATGATGAACAATTGAAGAACAAGAGAGAAATTACCAAGAATCCTCTTGACAGATCCGGGAACCAATCGAAGATTGACTCCTTCTAGTTCTAATCCTATGTAGCTATGCTAAAACTAGAGATCTAGTTGATGTGGTGGCTCTAGGGCTTGATCAGAGACTCTCTCCTCCTGATGACTGAATTAGGAACTGAATAATGAGACAGAGGTGCCTGCTCCAGGGTCCAGGGCCTTGCTTATATAGTCTTTTCGGGTGAATCTGGGCCGTTGGATCAAACCGACATTGAACGGACGGTTTTCCTTAATCCTTTAGGTCGGTGGAGCATAATCCTCGAGGCGGAGCCTGATTGGCTGAGGGGGCAGGGCGGGCGCCCAAGGGACTAGGGCGGGCGCCCTGGTCCCGGGCCCGTTCGGCCTCCCGCTCGTTCCCGTGGCTTCTGGACTCTTCCACATTAAGGAAAATTGGGGGTTACGTTAATTATCCGTCATTAACCCGACATGTGGGCCTTTCCTTCATATTTCCTGATAACCCCCTGCAGAAATAGATAAACAGCAAAACTCGTGGAATTCTGTCAGATAAAACCCTAAGTCTGGGTGTTGGTTTCATTTAGATCCTTTTCTCTATTTATTTGATAGATATAATTGATACTTAAGGACCGTCAACAAACTCCCCCAAGCTTACCTCTTGCTCGTCCCTGAGCAAGGATAGTCTCAGTGATGGATCAGAAGTTGCTGAATGCTTTTGAATTTTGACGGTACACATGCTTTCAAATAGAGTCTTATCTCTGAATTAGAGTAAACTGTCAAGACTTAAAACTTACTCATTATGCCTTTCACTATGGGGCTTGCAACTGTCACCTTTGTCTTGAGCGGTTAAAAGATAGAACAGTCTAGTCAAGCGCCATGTCTCTTATTCTTGATCAGCTATAGCTCTGGAGTTTTTGCAGATTTTCAAATAAAACTCAGAGATTCCTTGTATGACTCTCTCAGGTCTCTCATTTGTGGTATTTCTGGATCCTCACCAAGGCAGTAATGGTGTTTGCCTTCTCTCAAAGCAAAGTATGTAGTATTTGTGGTATAAGGCAGAGTGACATTGCCTTCTCTCTCAACCTATCCTAATAAGGTTTTTGATATCTGGAGCTCATAGGTGGGAGATAAGGTATACATACTTACAAGACATTTATTGCATAGTCAAACCATGGATCCAGAGAAACAAGTCAATAAGTCAAATCAAGATGTGCATGTGTGGTGAATGAATGGTGTATGGTGATAATGGTGATAATGGTGATAATGGTGGAGAGTGTCTAATTCTACTTTTGCTCTTTTTGAGGGGATACATACCTTTCTTGCTTTTGGTGCTCTTTGAGGAGGATGAGATGCTCTATATTTTTATTTATTATTTTTTTTTCTTTCCTCTCAGGTGGGTATCTTGTACCCCTAATTCTACTGTCGGACACTTGTCCATTTTTACCTCTCTTCTCACACTTTTTTCACTTTTTTTTTTCATCGAGGTTCCGAGCACTTGCTCCTTTTTATTTCCTCGTAATATTTTTCTTTTCGAGGTTCCGGGCACTTGCCCCTTTTTATTTCCTCGGATAGAGCACTCATCTCCTTAGAACAATTTAGCAAGTGGTAGTAACCAAAATAACTTGAGCATTTATTTCACAGGGAATAACAGGAATAGGAAAAATGTTTTTGACTATTCTCTCCCGGGTTAGGAGTAGAATAATTTTGTGTGGATCTGGAGATGGGAATGGATGTATGTGGATGCGTACTTCCGGAGTAGAAGCAGCATATATGAGTGAACGTGCAAGTGAATCTTGATTTAACCACATGACAAGCTCCTAAGGGTCTACACAGCTTGACTACACTCAATGCTCATAAGTAGTAAAAAGTAAATGTATAGCTTAAAGTCTAGCAAGCATGTATGTATGGCCGTGGTAGGAATTTAAACTCTCATCATAAAGGAACTCATCATGTAGCATTTTAAAGATTTTCAAAGATAAAATTCTCCAGAATTCTAGCATCTCTAGGAATAGATAAACAGCAGCTCAACCTTCCCATATCATATCCGTTAACAACTTAGACTTTAGATCAAGTTCTCTTCCCACAAGTTCAGGTTTAGAGTAAGCTTTTAAATAATAACAGTTATGTCTAAACTAGAGAGAGAACTTCTAATTGAAATTAGGCAGAGCAACTATTCATCATATCCATGCTAGAGTTTTATTATCTAGATTCATTTTAGCATAGCCACTTTATTTATTTATTAAACACACTAAGCAAAAGATATAGATATATATATATATAAGCACAAAATCTTTATTTGGTTTTATTTTAATATAGTATAAGTATAAATATAAAGATAGATATAGAAATACTTAGCGAGATAACGGGGGTGCTCTCCCCCAAGCTGGATCTTGACGTAGTTTCTCTTGATGTAGCTAGCAGATAGCGGAGGTGTATTTGAAAGTCGGCAGCACCCTGACAGCGATTAGAATGTCCTCCGTCTGCTAGTCCTCTTGGATTCTGTGAAGCTCAAATAGACAACAAAGCTTGTGGAACTGATTAAGTGTTAGCATAAATATCTAGCCTTTATCATGTTGAGCCTCCTTGATTATTTTTATGTTTTCATTTTATAAAGCAGAAGAAAATATTTATTTATTTTTTTATGCCACCACAGTGAATGTACTTATGGGTTTTATGCCACTCGTATACTCACATGGGGCTTCTAGAGTTTTTTTTTAACATTTTTATTTTCTCTCTAAGATAACATGAATATGATTAACTAAACAAACTATTAAGTAAATATCTGAGAAGGGAAATGGATAACTACCAAGTTACCTCTTGGCAAGGCGTCCGGCATTTTTAAGTCCTCCGAACGGGACTCTATGTGTACTCAGTTGTCTTGGGAGTCAGTGGATGGCGTAGTCGGTGGTTCCGGCAGCGCCTCCTCCTCGTGTTCAACTGTCTTTTCTTTCCACACTTGTCTTGGTGCTTCGGTCTCTTCAAGACAGTGCTGATTGAGTGGTATGTCCTCAGATCTTACCACTTCTCCTTCGTAGTCTGCCCATCCATCCTTGATGACCGGTTGCTCCTGGTTGCGGTTCCGCCTCCTTCTCCTTGTCCTGACCTGCTTAGATTCTTCAAATACGTAGTTGGGGTCAGTAAAGTAAAGGCGTACCTTCTCAGAGGGGAAGTGCATGTGGACTTCTCCAGTTCCAATGTAGATGATTGCTTTGACAGTACTGAGGAACGGTCTTCCAAGGATGATAGGTGGATCATACTCGTCTTCTCCCATGTCAACAACCTGAAAGTCTGTATGGACAAAATGATCGTCTATCTTGACAGGGACGTCAGTTACTGTACCTTCAACCTGTCGGAATGTCTGATCTGCCATCTGGAGACGAATGTATGTCGGCTTCAAGGGCATGGTTCCGAACAGCAGTTCATAGGTGACCTTGGCCATTATGTTGACGCCCGACCCAGTGTCGCATAGTGTCTTGTAGAAGTTGTACCCATTAATGGAGCAATAAATGCTTGGCATACCTGGGTCGTCCTTCTTGTCCAAGAATGGTGACTTGAGTTGGCGATCTTGACCTTTGTGCACGACAGTGACCATCTTGACTGATTCGGTCCACACTTGCTTTTTGCTCTTGTTCCTCTTGTTGGTCCTCCTTGGTTCATATTGGGGTTGCTCTAGGATTTGTACGGTCTTGTTCTTGAAGGAAAACATTTCCTTCCTCCCCTTTATGTGGAAACTGATCTTGGCAGCACTAGCATAGATGACAGCTCCCGTGGTGTTCAGGAATGGCCTCCCTAGGATGACGGGAGCCCTCTCGTCAGAACCGGTCTCTATTACTACGAAGTCTGCTGGAGCGTACGAGGAACCAACTCGGACACAGATGTTCTTCAAGATTCCTCTTGGGTAACTTAGTGTCCTATCTGCAAGCTGCAAACACATGGTTGTTTCTAATAATGGTTGTGAAAAGAGTTTTTCGTAGAGTACCCTGGGCATGATGTTGACGCTTGAGCCAAAGTCACAGAGTGCTTCTGGGAAGTCTCGCATGCCGATGGAGATCGGGATGACGGGGCGTCCTGGGTCGCCTCTCTTGACTGGCAGAAGTTCAGTACTTACCTCAATGATGGGGTTACTCCAGTAATCTCCTGCATCAAATATGTCTGAGTAGTTAGGCCTTTGTTGATTCCAACCTTGATTCTGCTGAGGACGGTTGTAGTAGTTATTGTTGTTGTTGTTGATGTAGTTCACGTCCTCTAGCAACTCGGGACAGTGATTGCCCGAATGTCCAACACCTCCACACTCCTCACAAGTCATGTGGGAGTCGTAGATGTGCATTACTTCCTTCTTCTTTCCAGCTCGGTCATCGAGCTTCTTCATGAGTAGGTCTAGCTTGGCAGACAGCATGTCTACCTCCTTGAGCTGATGCATACCTCCACCTCTCTTGCGGGTCTGAGTTCTCTCTTCATTCCAACCTTGGTTGGACGCCATCTTCTCCACAAGAGCTGTGGCTTGTGGTATGGTGAGTGATAGGAATGCTCCTCCAGCTGCAGCATCCATGGTCTCACGGGCACTATTGACGAGCCCATGATAGAATGTCTGCATCAGCAACCAGCTCTCCATTCCATGATGGGGACATTCTAGGATGTAGTCTTGAAAGCGCTCCCATGCTTCTGGAACGGATTCATCGTGCTGTTGCTGAAAGCTTGTAATCTTCCCACGGAGAGCATTTGTCTTGCCCATGGGAAAGAACTTGGCTAGAAAGTTCGTGGAGCAGAGTGCCCACGTAGTATTCTTCTCCTTTGTAGCGTAGAACCACTGCTTCGCTCTCCCCAACAGTGAGAATGGGAAAAGGCGAAGTAGTATGGCGTCTCTAGGAACATCAGCCATGGTGAAAGTGCTGCAGATCTCCAGGAAGTGTTGAAGATGAGCACTAGCATCCTCGTGTGGCTTCCCACAGAACTGGTTAGCTTGCACCATGTTGATGAGCCCAGGCTTGAGCTCGAAGTTGCGGTCGATCTCCACAGCAGGTCCAGTGCGGATGTTGTCCGTAGTGGGAGCTGAGAACTCGCGGATCGATTTGTTCGCCATAGCTTCGAATTCAGCTGACAAGTTCCGGACGAAACTTCGGCGGTCTTCTGATTTGGATGAAGTTTTGCGCTGAAGTGTTGACGATTTGAGCTTGGCTCTTGTTCTTCTGAATAAGGCTTCGGGGTCGTCAACAAAGTTGTCTGGAAGATGTCTTCTATTCATACATCACCCTGAAATAAAATAAAAAATGGAAAATGCAGGGGTAAAACTGTACGAGAGAATTGATAAGCTCGAATATATTAGTGATGCGAATGATGTCTCAAAGTTCTTTATTCATTCCAACTTAGAAATCAACCCTCCCCGGCAACGGCGCCAAAAATGCTTGTTGGGCATTCTTAACGTCATTACCAAAAGTAGACTTAATTCTCTAATTCTGATAACGGCGCCAAAAATGCCAAACCTATCCCTCATGCCACTTAAGCCAAGTTGTCATCCCCAGCATGACATGAGAGACGCGGTATTGAAATATGCAATTGCTCATCAAGATAAATAAATAAAGGGAATCTGCAAGCGCACAGATTAATACCGATGCAGCATTTTAACCGGGAAGTATTCCAGGTATCGTTATTTATATTTTTACCACTGGGAAGGGATTCTAAGCATCGTAGTTGATCGTGGAATGAGAATATAGAACTGAGTATCTATCATTGCATGTATAATATAGAGCATCTATCTATCTCATCATACAGGGATAAATGTCACACAGAATATAGATAAATATGAATAGTGACAAGGATAATTAATCTGATCAGCATAACTAGCCACATATAATAATGATAAGCACCTCAACAGATATTCTAGCAAGTCATTAGCATGGAATTAGGATGAACTACAAAGATATTCCCTAAGTAATTATTAACTATAAAATCTAGCATTATCATAGTTAGTGCAATTATACTTGGCAATCATAGCGAGAAAAGACTACACCCATGCATAGTGAATATTAGCAAGGAAGATGAAGAACATAGCAATCACTCCCCTGTAATAATGTTGCTCTGCCTGCCCTATACACGAGAGGGGGACTATATAAGAATCAACGAAGCTGTCACTATCGCGAACTACCCACCGATCCGGCATATAGGGTGCAATCGCAGATAAAGACGGTATAGACACCACGTCTACACAATATTTATCATTCACCCACTGCGCACATGGATAAACGCTATACGATCCTAGGCATGTATATAATTCCAATCTAACTATGCCAAGCATATAACTACGATAAACTAAGAACAATATAATTGCTAATATAATCAAGTAGAGCAAAGTCATATTCAATATATTGAAATAGAACAAAGTAGTATTCATAATATTGAAGAACAATGATGAACAATTGAAGAACAAGAGAGAAATTACCAAGAATCCTCTTGACAGATCCGGGAACCAATCGAAGATTGACTCCTTCTAGTTCTAATCCTATGTAGCTATGCTAAAACTAGAGATCTAGTTGATGTGGTGGCTCTAGGGCTTGATCAGAGACTCTCTCCTCCTGATGACTGAATTAGGAACTGAATAATGAGACAGAGGTGCCTGCTCCAGGGTCCAGGGCCTTGCTTATATAGTCTTTTCGGGTGAATCTGGGCCGTTGGATCAAACCGACATTGAACGGACGGTTTTCCTTAATCCTTTAGGTCGGTGGAGCATAATCCTCGAGGCGGAGCCTGATTGGCTGAGGGGGCAGGGCGGGCGCCCAAGGGACTAGGGCGGGCGCCCTGGTCCCGGGCCCGTTCGGCCTCCCGCTCGTTCCCGTGGCTTCTGGACTCTTCCACATTAAGGAAAATTGGGGGTTACGTTAATTATCCGTCATTAACCCGACATGTGGGCCTTTCCTTCATATTTCCTGATAACCCCCTGCAGAAATAGATAAACAGCAAAACTCGTGGAATTCTGTCAGATAAAACCCTAAGTCTGGGTGTTGGTTTCATTTAGATCCTTTTCTCTATTTATTTGATAGATATAATTGATACTTAAGGACCGTCAACAGCCTCCTTGATGGCCACCTTGTTGAACTTGCCCCTGGTCTTCTTCTTGTCGGCGGTGTGCTCGCACTTGTCCTTGCGCCTGGAGTTGTTGTTCCGGCCGGGGAAGACCTTATCCTTGTTGGGGCAGTTCGTGATGAAGTGGTCAGGGTCGCCACACCCGAAGCATCCATCCCTCACACCACCACGCCAGCGGTTCAAGCGGTTGTTGTGGAACCGCGAGAACCGACTAATGATGAGTGCGAGCTCATTGTCGCCTAACACCTCCACCTGCTCCTCCGTCACTGAAAGCAAAGAAGACAAAGCAAAGAATGATGGTGAAGTGTTAGCGAAAAGAGTCGACCCGCTCCTGCCCGCGACCAAAGCCATGGTATGTGAAGATGGGTTCTTCAGCTTGACCTGGGTCTGAAGGTCGATCTCAGTGGACTTAAGCTTGCTGAAAAGCTCATCCACAGTGAGGGTGTCATAGCTAGGCGACTCAATGATAGTCGACACCTTCACCTCCCATACCTTCTGATCTAGGGCATATAGCAACTTGAGTGCCCTCTCATGATCATTGTTGGCAGTGCTTACTGACAACTTTTATAAGCCAACCAAGGACAAAACAAAGCACACTTACATACATATGTTATCACCTTAACCTATTTCCACTTGTATTGGAGGATTATTGTTTTATAGGCGTCAACAAAGAAAACAGTGGAAAAGGCGAGAAGAATACGCTTTCCGACAAAGCGTATAATCAAGAAATAAGAAAGAAGCCCACCTAAAGACCAAACCTGGGCTAGCAACCACCATAGCAACCATGAGCACCAAGCCCACGGCCCACCACGCAAAGGCGGTGGCCAGCGGGCCCACCAGGGGTGCGGGCGCACTAGGGGTGCAGGCGCACCGCCCCTGGCCCCACTGGCCACCGACCTTCTGTGGTGGTTGCATGGCGGCATGCAGAGGCGGTTCCATGGGGTTTCCATATCTACATCGCCCGGAACTGACCTCTTGTAGTATAAATGTAGGGGTAGAGCTCCCTCTCAAGATCATCATCATCAACACATTTCTCATTCATTCCACTTTGTATTTGGAGCTCTCTACCTTAGATTAGTTCCTCTAGTAGTTGGAGCAAGTACTACTTGCAAGAGAGGAGGATAAGTTGTAAGGATCAACTTGGTATGAATACTAAGTTTCTCTTTTCATACTTGTTCTTGTTCTCTTATGATCAACATTGTTATGTTCTTGAATTAGAGCTATGTTCTTGTTCATTGTTCATCGTTCTAGAACTAGTTCATAGTTTTAGACCTATGTTCATCATGAACATGAACACTGTTCTTCATTCAACATGTTTAGATCTTGCTAGCTTAATGTTAAGTGTTGGGTGGTGTTTTGCTGTGCCTTCGGGTGCGCTTACATCTTTATCGGGGAGGTGTAAGTGTTCTTCATGTACGCGAGAGTGGTTCTCGGGTATATGGAGATGGATGAATGCCTGGCTTAGTCCACGGTTGAGGTGGTAGGCGGCAGGTGGTGACAGCCCTGTCCATCCCTTGTAATCCCCCACGTTCGGCTTTGGGGTAGGAGTCTAAATTGTCCGGTGTATCCTGCTGGCAGACCAGTGTTCCCGGGTCTCCTAATCCATCCAATACCTAATATTAATATTAACATGATCACGACATGTATGCTTAATTCATTAACATAACTTTGTTTAGGATCCATGCTCCGTAGGATATTCTTTATTCTTTTATTCTTTATTCATTCTTCTATCCCCATAGAAGCTCCATATATCTCATGATGTGTGTGTGATGATCCCACTATCAAAACCACCGTTTATCCTCCTGCTATGATTAATTGGTCAACTATGCAAGTATTATGTTCTTGTCATGAGTATATCTTGAATCCTTCGCATCTAGCCTTCCCTGTGGTAAAAATATAAATAACGATATCTGGAATACTCCCGGTGAAATGCTACAACGGTAACCCCGTGTGCTTGCAGACCCTGTCTGTAAATGAATTGGATTACCAGGCCAGCCTCTCAGGCCGTCGCTAAAGTCACACGTCCCGGTATATGAAGTGCCATCGCACTTCGGTGCCGATACCGGATGTGTAGCTAGAGCGACTGCGTCTGAGGCTGACACTGACATCTTTTGGTAGCATCGCTAGGAACCAAAATACTCGGTGTATGTCATTAAGGAATGTCAACAGGCATTCCTGGCGCCGTTACCGGGGATGATGGCCTATCCTAGTGATGACGCTAAGAGATGCCAGTAAGTATTTCTGGCGTGATTGCCAAGGATAGATCTTAACCTATCCTTTGGTGGTTGCGCTAAGAAATGCCAACAATCGTCATAAGGTAGGTTGGCCTGATTGACACGCATCTTGTTCACAATCGTCTGAAAACGTGCGAACATGCTGTTAATCGACTCTCCCTCCAACTGAGTGAAGTTCTCATACTCTCGCTTGTATGTCTCGAAGAGTCTGGTCTTGACCTGAATGGTCCCCTCGTGATAGCTCTGAAGCTTCACCCAGATCTCTCATGCCGTCTCAAGCTCAAAGACACACCCAAACTCAGGAAGAGAGATGTTGGCCAAAAGCGCGTTACAGGCCTTAGCGTTCGCGTTGTGCTGGTCAATCTGGAACTGACCTATGCGAGCCGCAAGAACCTCGTAGTTCGTGTCCTCACATATCTCCCAAATAGAAGAATCGATGCTGTTGAGATAAGCATGCATCCGAATCTTCCAATAGGGATAGTTTGTTCCATCGAAGAACAGAGCTTTGCCAGAACCACGCTCCATGTCACCTTCGCGGATCTGAAATTGATTAAGGTAGAGAGATCCTTAACATGCTCTGATACCAATTGAAGGACCAAAAAGGGTGACCAGAGGGGGGGTGAATGGGAGCCTCAAAATCTTTTTCAAGAAATGAACGACCCTTGTCCCAAGTTCGAACCTCAAAAGAAATGCTAACCTATGCAATGTCCACGTCCCTAATGATAGGGTGGATGCTTCCAAGGAACACAGCGGGACACTACTAAGGTCAAGGAACCACACGCAAAAGTCGGAACTCAAATCTAAAGCCAGACGGACGAGCTACGGACAAAACAGCGCGGAACAAGGACCATCAGACGCTGGAGAGTCTGATGCCTTCACGTCAGACGCATCCGATGTGAATAGTGCCTCTCTGGAACCTTACTGTTCGGGCATCAGATGCATGAACAGTGTTTCTTTAGCGTCCGATGCAGGTCAGAAACCCCTCAGATGCTGTCAGCGTCCGATGCTCAGGCACCTGACGCGTCCGATGCCAGATGAGGGTTTTTGGAACCTCACTAGATGACCATCGGATGCTAGCATCCGATGTCCCTTTAAAATGTTGCAGTGCACAGCTGGGCAGCAGAGCGTCCGATGACTTCGAGGTCAGCGTCCGATGCTATGAACAGCAGCGTCCGATGCCCCGAAACAGCATAGTTCTTCCACCGATTCGACCCGATATCCCTCAAATCAAAAGCTCTAAGGCTCAAACTTCGTGTGAGGGGTCACAAGCAAGTTAGTGAGCTACTCCTAAGAGATCATGGCTCAAACCTATCTGCAAATCGGTGAATCAAAGAAATTCTTCGGAGAAAAGGAAGAACGAGATTCAAAATAAAATCTGGCCGATCTGTGTGCTCGTAAGGAATTAGAGAAAATCCTTTGGTGGAAAGATGACTCTTATGATGCTACACAAACTGGTTCAAATGCAATTTCAAACCAACCCTCAGATCAAGAAATCTCGTGAAGAATCAAAAGAGGGGAAATGAGGAACGCGAAGAACAAAACGCGATGCAAAGATTTCAGCCAAAGCTCCAGAGGAGACAAGGAGATTATGGTCTCCTTTCCTGAAATCAAAATACATAGATGAATTGTGTCATCTCTACGGATCTCTACAGTAGCTATGAGAGAGGAAAGCCTAACAGATGAAGTTTGCTGGAATGAACAACTGAAGAGATGAAGTGGGATGAGGGGTGTCATCCCTTATTTATAGCCTATTACACAATACCCCTTCTACCCCTAGATACATAGAGCAAACTAGCTAACCCTAGGGGTATTCTAGTCCAACTCTGTCAGGATTCCTCATCGACGGTCACACGCCTTCTCATCGGTCGCTTCGCCGCAACGCAAGCTCCCAGATGCCGACACGTGTCGTCCCGACGACCGCCGCACCTTCTCACCGCTAGCTTCACCTCGACGCAAGCCTCACGGTGCCACCACATGTCATCCCATTCCGCATAGGAACCTCCGCCGGGTTTTGAGGCCTAAACCAGCAAACTCGCCATCCTGAGTTTTGAGGCCCAAACTCAGAAACCGATCACCCCAGGTTTTGAGGCCCAAACCTGGAAACCGTCGCTGGTGGTTTTTGAGGCTCAACCACCAAACCCGCGCCGAAGACGGAGCGTGGGTCGCACGCCCCGTTGCCGATACCAATGCCGACTCATGTCTAGGTCGCTAATGCCTTCGCCGAGCACAATGCCTTCGCCTTCCTTCCTGACTCGACCGACGGCACTTGCCCCATGCAAGCCCGTGTCCGGCCTCCGCCAGGTGCCACGACGCCATCGTCTTCCATCTCGACTTGGCCGATGTAGTCGCACATCCCCATGTGCTCTTGCTTGCTGCTGCCAAGTGCCAGCTACCGCAACTGGTCCTCCGGCCCTCCGGTCCGTCAGTCCAAGCCTCGCGTCCGCCCTTCGCCACTCCTGGTCCATCGGCACAGCACGTCTCTACTTGACCTTCACCTCGCCATCGACCATTGCCTCCGAGCTCCACACCTGCACAGCAACATAGCCAAGAGACATGTTGCCCACTCATGCCTACCTGTGAGCCTATTGATCAATCACTCATCACAAAGGGCCGAACCACAAGGGCACATATCAACCTTGTGTTCGCAACAAGTATTGGAGAAGGTGGCCGCAGCTGCCTGTGTTGATCCGGGGCATGCAGATGGTGGCAGACGAAGAGAGCATGGACACGGTGCTACTCAAGTTCCTAAGTGTGGAGGAGTTCGAGGTGAAGGAGGTCGTGGCCCACGGTACTGCTCAAGTCATCCCTCTCTTTCACCTGTCTTATATTTGATAAATATTGGTAGATTATAAGAGTAGATTGTAAGAGAAGTTCCCCATTCACCGTTCAAACCTTACGAGAGAAAGAGGCCACATAATATCAAATTCAGATATGAGAGTTGTTCTACTAGGAGATGCACTGAACTTGCACCAAGTTTATCTCCTACATCTTTTCTTTTGCACTGAATGGATACAAAATTATGCAGGGAGGCAAGCAGTACCAATAATCAGCTTTCCATCTGTCGGCGAAATTGACAGAAATTGCTTCAGTTACAGCTAAAGATAACCATGGTAACATTTCCTGACTATTGTGATTTCCCCAAATTCTTAAAAGATAATAAGAATCAAGCATTGACACATGTATAAAGATTCTGCTTAGCGAAATAATACCGATAGCTTTTTCAAACATAGCTGTTTTCTTAGTTCCATGATATGGCAACAATATGGATCAGCAAAACATATGCACAATAAGCTAATACCGATAATTTTGTATATTTTAGGACCTTGTCAGAATTATTGTAGATTAATACTAATAAAGACAATAAGAACCTGATTATATGCAAAAAAAATTGTTTGCAATTTTCCCAATTTGAATTATATCAGTTCTGTCAACTGAACAGCGGATCTACCAACTCTTTTATTTTTGAGATTGATCGAGCAGCACAAAGCGGCAGCAAGTTTTCAGTAGGACATTTGAAGAAGTGGCCACTGTTTCAGGTATGTGTATCAGAATTGAACCCTACTTTTCATTGAGCAATGTTCATGGAAATAGAACAGCCTGCAACTTCTCTATATTGATAGAATTTATATTATGGCACATAAAATCTGATTCACCTCCACTTTGATACTAATGGTTCACTACAAAGTTCTTATATTCCCACTGCAAAAATTACTTACTATATTTGAATTGTCCTTCCTACGGATTTACTTGTTGTTTGCTTAGTCTGTTAGGGGTGTGCCAATTTTGCTGGGCCAAAGAATGGTTAGCAACACAGAGGACCAGGTTGTCGGGTCTTGCTGGCAATCTGAAGGTAGTGCCCACACATCCACATCAGCAGTAGATGTGTGGGGAACGTAAATCCAGGGCGATCCACACTTCATTCTTTGCTAAGATTACAGCCAAAGTAGACATGATGCCTGGGAAGGGAGATTTTGAACAGCCACCATGATACCCGGTCTACACCAATGGCTTCTTCTTTTTTGCTCATGTATTTCTACTGTTTAAGGCGATCGGTTCACCTTTTGTTGTAACCAAACTCTCTCAATCGATCTTAATATAAATCCAGGTGGGGAAGCTCTCCGCTCCGTAGTTTCTTGTCAAAAAAAAGATAAGTTACTACTTACTAGCAGTGAATTATGTATGAATGTTGCTGAAAATATGTCATTTAACTAGATGTGTAGATAAAGAATCACTACAGCAAAGACAGGCTTCGCCGAGTGCCGGCCAGTTTGCCGAGTGTCAAATTTCGGGCACTCGGCAAACAGTCTCTTTGCCGAGTGCCGGAAATCTGGCACTCGGCGAATACTGCGCACAAGGCAAAGACTACTTTGCCGAGTGCCCAACACTCGGCAAATAAAAACACTCGGCGAAGTGACCTCTTTGCCGAGTGCCGCACACTCGGCAAACACGAGCACTCGGCAAAGTGTCGCGGACCGGACGACATCCAAGCCCGTTAGATTTGCCGAGTGCTCGCCGTCTGGCACTCGGCGAAGACCCCCTTTTTGCCGAGTGCCAGACACGTGGCACTCGGCACAGCGTGTCGCCCCGTTGTTTGACACGTGGGCTGTTCGTTGCCGAGTGCCACGTGTCTGGCACTCGGCAAAGAGGGGGTCTCCGCCGAGTGCCAGACACGTGGCACTCGGCACAGCGTGTCGCCCCGTTGTTTGACACGTGGGCTGTTCGTTGCCGAGTGCCACGTGTCTGGCACTCGGCAAAGAGGGGGTCTTCGCCAAGTGCCAGCCATGTGGCACTCGGCAAAGCACGTGGGCTGTTCTTTGCCGAGTGCCAGGTGGCTGGCACTCGGCGAAAATCCCCTCTTTGCCGAGTGTCAGTCCATGTGGCACTCGGCAAAGTTTTTTTTTTGGATTTTGGACACCGAATTTTTTGTGGATCATCCCCACAGTACTATGGCCAACATGTTGAAATTTGACAGTTTTTCAAAACTTTTCGTTATATTTTTTGACTTTATTTCTTTTTCTTGAATTTTCCCGAAATACGCAAGTTTGAACTGCGGGTGCATCGCATAGTGGATTTTCATGATTTAAAAAATGTTATTCTTGTTCTTAACCGTATGTTGAGGCGAAATCCAAAACCTGACCCTAGGTTTCGATCAACGTGCTCACGGGGCAACGCCTCCAAATTACGTGCGGATGGTTTTTTAATTATAGAAAATGCAAATTAATTCCGAAAATCGTGAAACTTGGCGAGATGTTGTTACATCATATGCGTATGCCGTGAAAAAAATTTGAGAAAGTTTCGAGCAAGTTGTCACGTACGATGCTTACAAACTTTTCGGTCGTCCCCGTGGCCGTCGCCGAAGCTCGTTCTTGCTATTCTCGTCACGAAGGTATGCCCTATATAGTTAGTAAATAGTTAGTAGTTGTAGTTAGTAGTTAGTAGTTAGTAGTTAGTAGTTAGTAGTTAGTAGTAGTTAGTAGTAGTTAGTAGTGTTAGTGTTAGTGTTAGTGTTAGTGTTAGTAGTAGTGTTAGTGTTAGTAGTAAAGTATATGGCTCATCTTGGTACTATTGTGATTGTTGGTCTTCGTGACTATGTATGCTATACATGTGGTTGTTGGCCTTCGTGCCGACGTTTTCTGCAGGTTTTGGGAACCTCGCCGTGCAGGGGAGGTGCTGCCGAAATTTTTGGTCGAGACTAACCATATGCTTTTTTTTGGCAGGAGGAGGACCCGGCGGAGGGACTCGGCGACCCCGATCGTCTTCGTCGGCGTTGCGGGTCTGCCTGCACCGCGTCGTGTCGCCACTGCCCCGACTCACCACTGCCCCGCTACCCTGACCTCACCGACACCTTAGGTATAACCCCTCTATCCGTATCCTTAGGTATCTGATCTTTGGTCGCGTAACCTAGTTAGACGTCTCCCGTTCGAAAGAGATACAGTCTTAGATATTCAGTCCTTTGCATATCTGCGACCGTATCTCTTTCGAATTGTCCACGTATTTTGGACAGCCCGCGGATGCGTAGATGAGCTAGTTTCCATGTTCTGCTCCTGTCAGAGTCAGAGTTTCAGCACCACCTCCTCGTTGTTCTTCGGATACACACTCTCCCTGCCAGGACGTGTATCGGGAGAACAGCGAGGAGGTGCTGCCGAAATTCTGTCTCGGGTAGGAGTAGAACATGGAAACTAACCCATCTGCGCATCCTCGGGTGGGATTAGGACCTATCCTTCTCCTATTAGATGGTAGGAATGCCGTGTAGATGCAATTTGCTAGTTTTATTACTCGCTTACATATGTATATGCCAGAGGATGGATAACCGTGACTGGATGTACACGGGCCACGCAAGTAAGAGCACAGAATGGGTTACTAAGACCAATGCTTTCTTAGAGCATGCGTTTGGTCCGGCTGCTAAAGGGTCGAGTCGGATGCCGTGTCCCTGCAGCAAATGTGGGAACAAGAAAAGAAAATATAAGAATAACGTGGGGGTAGATCTTTACAAGTACGGATTCGTTGAAAACTATACTTGTTGGGTCCACCATGGTGAAGCCGATCGGATTAGAGAGGAGGTGGTGAGACAACGTCTCGAGGAGTATGATGGAGATGCCGGGGTAGCAGACATGATGGGAGACTTTCAAGAGGCTCAATTCGGTGAAGGATTGGAGGAGCCAGAGGACACCGCAAAGGCGTTCTACGACATGATGTCTTCGGCACAGAAGCCCCTTCATGAAAAGACAATGGTTTCACAACTGGATGCCATTGGACGCCTAATGGGGTTCAAGTCCCAGTATAGCTTGAGCCAAGACGCCTTCGATGGCATGTTGGCAATTTTGGGCACCCTGTTGCCGGAGGGTCACATTCTGCCGAAGAACATGTACGAGTCACAGAAACTTCTTCATGCACTTAAGATGCCGTATGAGCAGATCCATGCTTGTCCAAAAGGGTGCGTCCTATTCAGGAAAGATCACGAGAAAGCAACACACTGTCCAAAGTGCAAAGCCTCTAGGTATGTGGAGGTAGACCATGGAGATGGCAATAAGGAACAACTTAATATCCCCGAGAGGGTCCTACGGTACCTTCCTTTCATACCTAGGATCCAACGACTGTACATGACAGAGGACTCTGCGAAACAGATGACATGGCACAAGAATGGCAAAAGATACAATCCTGACAAGATGGTACACCCATCGGATGGTGAAGCATGGAAGCACTTCGATGCCATGCATCCTGGCAAAGCTATGGAGGCTCGAAATGTACGTGTGGCGCTGGCGACAGATGGGTTCAACCCGTATGGAATGATGGCGGCCCCGTACACTTGTTGGCCTGTGTTCGTGATCCCCCTCAATCTCCCTCCCGGTGTTATGTTTGACCCTAAGAACGTATTCTTGTCGCTGATAATTCCTGGACACCCGGGGAACAATATGGGTGTGTTCATGGAGCCTTTGTTGGATGAATTGTTCAAAGCTTGGGAAAACCCGGTACTGACATATGACCGAGCAACAATGAAGAACTTCAAAATGCATGTGTGGTACCAGTACTCCCTGCATGACTTCCTGGCGTATGGCTTATTCAGCGCTTGGTGTGTTCACGGGAAGTTCCCATGCCCAATATGCAAGACAGCTGTGAAGTTCACTTGGTTGAAGAAGGGAGGGAAGTATTCTTCATTCGACCAGCATCGTCAATTCTTGCCTCTTGGCCATCCATTCAGAAGTGACATCAAGCACTTCAGGAAAGGTGTTCAAGTCACCAACCCCATTCCTCAGTTCAAGAGCGGTTCTGAGGTCTGTGCCGAAATAGAGGCTCTGAAGTTTGATAAAGACAACGATCGCTTTTTCGGGTACGGAGAGGAACACATGTGGACCCATAAATCGGGATTGACTAGACTCCCCTATTTCAATGACCTTCTTTGTCCGCACTACATCGATGTAATGCACACAGAAAAGAATATCGCTGAGGCACTCTTTGCAACACTCATGGACACAGAAAAGTCAAAGGACAACGTTAAGGCCAGACTGGACCTGCAAGAGATGTGCGATAGGCCAAAGCTAGTGATGAGGGCTCCCGGTGCTGGCAAGAAATGGAAAAGAGGTCCGGCCGATTATATATTGAAAAGAGACCATAGGAAGAAAGTACTACAGTGGATCCAGGCGTTAAGGTTCCCTGATGGATATGCGGCGAATCCGAGGAGGGGAGTGAACTTGTCTACTATGCGAGTGTTAGGGATGAAGAGTCATGACTACCACATATGGATCGAGCGGCTCCTTCCTGCGATGACCCGGGGATACCTCCCTGAGCCTGTGTGGCGCGTGCTGGCAGAGTTGAGCTACTTCTTTCGCCAGCTTTGTGCCAAGGAGCTATCTTATGACGTGATTGCTAACCTAGAGGAAGTGGCACCTGTGTTGATCTGCAAGTTGGAGATGATCTTTCCACCCGGCTTCTTCCTGCCGATGCAGCATCTGATTTTGCACCTACCGTACGAGGCACGGATGGGGGGGCCCGTGCAGTGCCATTGGTGCTTTCCAGTCGAGAGATGTCTAAAGGTTATTCGGAAAAAGTGTAGAAATAAAGCCAAAATAGAGGCTTCTGTGGCAGAAGCATTTATTCTGGAGGAGGTGTCGAACTTCACAACAACATATTATAAGGATAACCTTCCTAGCGTGCACAATCCACCCTCTCGTTACAACGTCGACGAGAGTTTATCGAACCTCAGCCTTTTCAAAGGCCAACTCGGAAGAGCAAGCGCATCGAGGACCAAGATGTTGCGGCATGATGAGTGGCACACTATCATGTTGTATGTGCTGTTGAACCTTGACGAAGTGACTCCTTATGTGCAGTAAGTTCTCAATGAGCTTGTTACATGCGTCGTCACTATCTTCAATCTTTTGATTCGATGTCCTTGTTTTCAAGGAAATTTATTGATGAATACTGGAGAGAGGATAGGGAACCTTCCTCTGAAGAACAAGACCATCTTGTCAAAAATGGTGTGCCCAATTTCATTTCGTGGTTTAGTACGAAGGTACGACCCAATTAACCTTGTATTTCATTTCATTTCTTGTTTCATTTGATGAAACGATCTACCCTGTCTCAACTTACAGGCCCGCACAGATGCGGAAATGATGGATGAGTTGAAACAGGTTGCCAATGGCTTCGACTATAGGGTCAAGTCATTCAACGTTTATGATGTGAATGGCTATCGCTTTCACACAAGCAGCTACGAGCAGAGTCGGCCCAATCGAAAGACCTCAAATACCGGAGTTCGTACGCCCGGCACCGATGAGCGCGACTATTACGGCATAGTCGAAGAAATATATGAGCTCAACTTTGAGGGTACCAAAGCTATTAATCCAGTGGTATTCAAATGTCATTGGTTCGATCCTGATATCACGAGAAGAGCCCCTGAGATTGGGATAGTCGAAATTCGACAGGACACCGTTTACAAGGGAGACGATGTCTATATTGTGGCTCAACAGGCCACACAAGTTTATTATCTCCCATGGGCGTGTCAAGAAGACAACAATCTTATGGGTTGGTACCTTGTGCAGTTAGTATCGCCGCGCGGTAAAGCGCCTCTCCCAAACGATGATGACTACAACTTTGACCCAAACACATATAACGGAGAGTTCTTTCAACCCGAGGGGCTAGAAGGGAGGTTTGACATTGACATTTTTGAGTTGATGGACATGGAAGAAGACGATGACAATGATATTGATGAGGACGATGGTGATGAGGTGCACAATGCCAAGGACTTAAGAATGCTTGAGCGATTACAGTTTGGTGGTGACATTGATGAGGACGAGGGTGATGAGGATGATGGAGACGACGCCGATTGTTTCGACAGTATTGACAGTGATGATGACACACGTGTGCCACAAGCCAACACACGAGGGGCACTAGCCACTGACAATCGCGGAGATAATTTTTAATTCATGTAATGCTATATTGTTATAATTATTCTGCAATTATGTTTCGTTCATTTTGTGTCTCTTTATAAATACTTATCATTTATGCTAATTGATTTTATCTTTGTATTGGCAGGCACTCGATAAAATGCCGGGCGGAAGGCGGCAACAGCGGAGGGTCAACTCGCGGTACCAGAGGTCCAGCTCACCACCCACCGCAGCCGAGGAGCCGTCGACGAGGAGGGCGAGGACCGGCCGCCCCGCGGACGTCCTAGGAGGGAGCCGACTCCCGACCCGACTCCCGACCCGGCGCAGACCTCCTCGGACCACGCCCAGGGGGACGTCACAGGGACGACCAGGAGGACGTCGGACGACGACACCACTTCCTCGGAGCGTCGCCAGGGGGACCAGGGGGACGAGAACGTAGGTGCCTCAGGAGGGGGTTCCACTTCCTCTGCTTCGAGCAGAGTGTACTTGCGCGGCCCCTCGCAGCTCCCGCAGCAGCGGATCGCACATAGCCGCCGCCCGGTGATTCGACCTTACGGCGACAATTAAGTTACCATTAATGTTTTCACTACTTGTTCACATGACATGTTCAAAATTGAACTTCCAACTAACACTTGTTCTTAATGACCCATGCAGGAACTGGGAACTTCTGGCAGGGGGCAAGACACGCCATATCAATGGCACGTTAAGTCTTCTGATTCGGAAGAACTATCCTGGCTTGGTCACCTACGCCGGGGTTAGGTCACCGCCCTGGACGTGGGACCACTTCGGTGCTGCTGTGGACCCCACGTACACCACCGTTGGAGCGCGGATTAGGGCCGAGTTCTGGGTGAGTCTTGCTCGTACAACATTTCTCAATGATACGTATTTGTCGGACGTTCTTCAAATAATGAAAGGGTACTTTGCGTGCAGGAGTACTTTGCGTGCGAGGCAGGGAGAGAGGCCGAGGCGTTGCACGTGCAGGACAGGGTCTGCAGGTCCCGGCTAGCGGATATGTACCACGAGGCGCGGATCCAGTGCATCATCAACTACAACGCCGACGTGTTGGGGACGGCGGTGAAGAAGACGGATGCTAGGCAGATGATGCTCACCAGGGAGACCGACCTCACTAGGGAGCAGTACATCCAGGTACGTACAAAACAGTAGTACTGATTGGTCCATCCATCACTTAGCGGCTCTTCTAACATATTAAATACTTATTGTCTTGCAGTTCTGTCCTGGTTGGTGCGCCAATCACCTAGACTGCTGGGTGGCCATGGTGGACAAGTGGAAATCGGACGAGTGGTACGAGAGGCACAGTGCCCGCCGAGACTGCCGCCTGCAGATGCCTGGGGTGCCACACCACCAAGGCAACCTTAGCCTCGCTGCGTACGCCGACAGATGGGTATGCTCTACTGATTTTTTTATTCTAACACTCAATTACTCATTACTTGTAATCATCTGTGTTTTCATCGCAGTCCCAGTCGCATGGTGGTGAGGAGTGCCTCACTTTCAAGGCGTACCACTTGTTGCACCAGGGCAAGGCGACTGCAGCGAGCACCCAGTACAACCCAAACGCCGGGCCCGAGGCGTTCACCAACACGAACGCCTACACCAAGGTCACCGAGTACACCACTGCGGCTCGCGAGCGCCATGGGGAGGACTTCGATCCGGCCACCCAGCCCCTAGATAGACCTGGTGATGAGGCTGGGAGGAGGGAAGCAGCACGGCCGGTACTGGATAGCCAACAGCGCAGTTGACTCGTCCTCTGTTCCCAACCTCGTTGAGATTCGAGCTGCCAGCACGAGCTCCTCCGTCCCCATACGACCTCGGCAGCCGACCTCACAGCAGATGATGGCAGCACTTCAGGTAAGTACTTGTTCTATTCGTCGTTCATTGCTTTTACACATATACCTTGTCTTTGCATTGTTTAAACCTTACGGGACGAATTTTGCAGGCCCAGATGCAGGCCCAGGCGGACCAGATGCAGAGGTTGCAGGCCATGCACGAGGCCGAGGCGGCGGCCCATCGTCGCGACTTACTGGCCGTCCAGCAGCGGGAGGCGCAGAGGACGCAGGACATAGCTCACTTCTTTGGGAGCCTGAACATCCCTGGTGTTGTCGTGCCTCCCTCGCTACTCACTCCTTTTGTGCCTCCTGTTACTCCTACGACAGAGACTCCGGTGAGTATATATGGTTGTTTATATTTCTTTAACTTTTACGGCTGTCCTCCAGGTGCTAACGAATTTGCTTCTCCTTTGTGCACTCACAGTCGGAGGGTTCGGCACCGACTCCTCAGCCTGGCCTTCCTCCGCACACTCTGCAGATCACTGGTGGCCCTCCTCCGCAGCCTGGGTGGCTCCCCGGTGGCCCTCCTCCGCCCTATGGGTGGCCAGGTTACCCTCCTCCGCAGTCAGGGTACACCGGGTGGCCATCTGGACCTCCGCCGCCTGGGTGGCAAGGTTGGCAAGGTGGTCCTTCGGGCGGGTCGTGGGACGCGGGGCAAGGTGGGAGTTCTTCACAATCTGAGCACCAAGGTGAGCAGTGATGGCCGACTTAGATTTGTGATGGATGTGATGGACTTGTGAGATGCATGTGATGGACTTGTGAACTTGTGGACTTGTGATAAACTTGTGAGCTTGTGACAATGTTTTCCTAAACAGTAAACGGTAAACAGTCGGTCACTCTTTGTTTAGCGTTTAGGCCGTTTAAACGGTGTTTAAACGGAGTTAAACGGTCTAAACGGTTTTGTATGGTAACACTAAAATATACATATTTATGTATGTAAAAATTAAATTTGATAGAAACTGCACATATTTGCACATGTAAAAAATAAATATTATACCAAATAATATTTTTGGAACAAATCTAAATCCCACAACATTTCATATACTCACAATGTTAATTAGTTTTGTGTTGATTATAGTAGCCGTAGTCCTCTAATTAACCAAATTATGGATTAAATGGTTGTTTAGATCATTTAATCATGTCTAACCTGATTTTCTTTAGACCATTTAGACGGGTTTAAACGGTTTAAACGGGTTTAAACGGTCCAACCGTTTAATTCACCGTTTAGGGCCTAAACAAAACAGATGACCTCTGTTTACCGTTTAAACGGTGTTTAAACGGATTAAACGGCCGTTTAGGCGAACAGAGGCTTGTGATGCATGGAGACTGAACATGTGATATTTGTTTGAAATGGATATGTATGTTATGGATGTGTGATATATATGCATGTGATATTTGTCTGAAATGGAATATGAATGTGTGATATGTTTTCTGTGTACGGAAATGAAAACAGGAAAAAAATTTCCTTTTTTCCCAGCTTTGCCGAGTGCCACACTCGGCAAAGAGGTCATGGCACTCGGCAAAGCTGGGCAAATTTTTGCTCAGCTCGGCCTCTTCGCCGAGTGCCTTGACCCTGACACTCGGCAAAGAGGCACTCTTTTCCGAGTGCCGGGCTACGTGGCACTCGGCAAATAGGAGCTCTTCGCCGAGTGCCGGGCTACGTGGCACTCGGCAAAGAGGAGCTCTTCGCCGAGTGCCGGCCTACGTGGCACTCGGCAAAGGGGCCCTCTTCGCCGAGTGCCGGCCACGTGGCGCTCTGCAAAGGGGCCCTCTTCGCCGAGTGCCACGTAGGCTGGCACTCGGCAAAGAGGCCGTCAAGTGACGGCTCCCGTTTGCTTCGCCGAGTGCTGACCTGGCACTCGGCGAAGCCTTCGCTGAGTGCCCGATATTTGGCACTCGGCAAAGAAATCGTTGACGACAATTTCTTCGCCGAGTGCCTTTCGCCGAGTGCGGCACTCGGCGAAGCCTTCGCCGAGTGCGAAAGGGCCTTCGCCGAGTGCATCCAGCACTCGGCAAAGCGGGCGTTCCCTGTAGTGAATAAAGCCATCTTTGCATGCCCAAAATTGCAGTCTTTATGTTAGACCTTGGATATCCCTTGTTTCTATACCTTTACCCTGTATTTTTATGCTGAAATATGTGGCCTACCATCTACAAACAGTTAGTGCATGTTGCTTTTCTTCTGCAATCACATGAACTTATTTTTTTCATGCAAATACTCTAACATGCTACCTCGCCCTTTCACAACATGGTTTGAGTTTCTTTTTCATAACAGTTTAGCCTCTCTCGATCTCTTTGTTATTGTTACGACAAGATCCTCTTCCTCATTTTTCAATACTACTGATAGATTTGAAATATTTTGTTCTATTAATCCTATTTGCAGTCAAGCAACAAAGGGACCAATTCTTAGTTTCTTTAGCACACTAATCATTCAGGTTGCTACACGTTCATTGATAAAATGAATTACATTGGTGTATGTGCAGCACTGCTCGGCTGTGGTTAATGTGGTCCTGATCGATGTTCCCTGTTCTTTCTGTGCATTGTGCAACCCATGCTTACTGAGCCAGTCTGATGTTTCTACGCAGCGCAGCACAGCTCATGGATGCATTGACTGCAGCCAATTTGGGCTGCATGAGAGCAGTTGTGTATAATAATGAGTGCATATATTTTTTTAAAAACCCACTGTGAAGTATTTTATTTTTCATTTTGATCAATCACGTTATGCAAGAGAAGCAAATTTTTTGTGTTTATGAGTGAATGGAACTATCAATAAATGAGTGAAGCTCTTGCTGGAGCCTGGAGGACATTGTTCTTCCATTCAGGATCAATGTTGGTTCTACTTGTGTTATTTATTTGATCAAAGATGGTGTTGCTGTTGGTTTGAACCTCATTATTGATATTGTGTTGGTGACATCATACAAATTAGATTCAGTAGGGTTTTTTATCGTGTGAAACGAAATAGTGTTAGTTTACATTTGCTTAACCTAGCTAAATATATAATTTTATGACTTCTTTTAGGTTCCCGTTGCAACGCATGGGTATTCAACTAGTATATATATATATATATACATATATATATATATATACATACTGTAGCTAGCTACAAAATATCTTATTCTGTAGCCAGGTCGATCAGACGCGCCATCATCCCATGATTCCGACGTACCAGACCGGTTCCCCCCTTAATCTAGCATTAACTATTCACTAGGTAGCATGCCCGTGCGTTGCTACGGGATAGAAAAACTTTTGTATGAACAATATACACGGATCATATGATAAGATAACAATATTATAAAATTAAATACCAACGACTTCCATGTATTTTTACGAACAAGATCAAAACCAATAAATTAGTGGACATATATCACAGAGTATGCTTGCTTCATAAAAGTTTTTTTTTATTCCATCAACAAACAAGTTGTTTCTAAGAAATTCTTAGCATGATACATAGTGAAGAATTTCTAAATGTCCAAATCCTCAACCGTTATAGCTTTCACCATAATAAGCAGTCAAAGCTGTCATTGTATATTACACGTATTGACAGAAACACCAGCGCTCAATAGTTTTTTCTGACCAGAAAATCCTCAACCGTTATAGCTTTCACCGAACATATTTTTGGCATATGACCAGAAAAAACTATTACACGTATTGACATCAAGAAACCATGAGTGGTTGACCATCCTATATTATTGAAGGCATTTTCAAAGGTTACAGAAATCATAATTTTAGGTAATTGAGTCCGTTTGAATTTTAGTACACTATTAGACACTCATTAGCATGTACTAAAGTTAATAAACAAGATCCAACATACCAGAGGAAAGGATCACAAACTGTGTATACACTCATCGCTGAATCTAAGTTAAAGTGCCCACAAGTTCAATTATTCCAACAAGCTGAAAGTATTTGAAAAGGATACTTTTACACATTATACCCCGAATGAATTTTTATGCTTTGTTTTGATTCTAGTTTTTTATATGTTAGTCAACCAACAGAAATGTCATCTAGTAATCCACCAAAGCTGCATGTACACTGCATATTTCTGCTAGTCATTACACTCACATCTACTGCAGATTTGCAACAACAAACCAGCAGCAATTGGCACTCTCTGTACATACACACCTGGAATCAATTAGCATTTCTAATTCATTGCATTATTGATCATGTCATTTAAAAACCTAATCCCGTATCTACAATGCAATCAACAACTGAGCATCAAAGCTAAAGTACAATCACTTCCCCAGGTGGCAGAAAACGGCAAGAGGAAAGCAGTACCTGGGATCACCTTGGCGGCTTGGCCCATGCGTCCTCGAACCAGAACCCAGAAGCTCATAGTACGTCCCTGCATGACGCTAAGATCGCCTCCTGGGTGCACTCCTCGAGCAGGCGCAGCCCTGTGGTGACCATGAGCCGCACCTCCGCTAAATAGAGATTCTCTCTTTTCCAAAATAAAATAAAGTGTGTGGCAAGAAAAGATGAGAGCCCATGTGTTGCATCAAATTGATCGAATAATTATATGGTTGTACGTGTCCTAAGCCCTCACCACCTAAACAAAATAAACGCTCAGGATTCCAATGTATCCTTATCATGAATGGGCATTCTATAACATTAAGAAATCATGTCCTATGTTTGCATGCAGGAAACCCAAGAACACATGACTTTTAGCTGTAGACAGACCAAAGTTTCATTTATTTATAGACATACATGAGTTTCAGTTTGAGGTAATTTCTAGGATTGAAAAGCCACAAAATGAAAACATTATTTGCAATAACTGGATCTCTGAAATTGAAAACACTAAAAACGAATGAAATTCAGCACTCATATATATTGAGTGATTCACATTGAGGTTTGAAGGATATTAAATCGGTATGTGATACACACAAAGTGAATGGACTAATCATATACTGAGCAAAGAATGAAAAGACAACCACGCAGCCTCACCTTCCAGTGTGGCAAAGAGGAAGCAGAAGGGCTCATGTTGTCTTCGTCCCCGTGGGTGATCAGTCGAAGATGGTTGTGCAGGAGGTCTGAACCAGCAGCTTGAGTGGCAGCAACAACTCCAAGTGCTCTCTCTGCCACAAGATCTGATTTTGGTGCAGCCACACAGGGGAACAAATCAAACAAGATAAGAAAACATGCACCTGTAACAATCATATGTAATGTAATTTTTGCAGTACAAAATAAATATCAAATCATGCGACTCGCTGCCTAAGTTGTATGTGCATCTTATTAGGAAGGGAAAAAAACTCTCAATTGAGACATGATGTATGAATTGATTATTATAAATTGTTTGGTTGGTTGTGCTGGCCCTCTTCCTGTCAACAGAGCAGGTTGCTATATTAAGATCCAGCAGTTGAACATATAGTACGAACTGGAGTGACTTAGGGAGAGAGAAGGACTGAGATTAGAACCCAAAAAAATATTTGGTAGAAAATGGTCCAAATGCAATGCACATTGCTGAATCATTGCCTCCAGTCTTGCCATAAATAGATAAGCACATTGCTAATTCTTGCAGAAAAATACCAGTGCATTCAGATGGCCTGCTTATTTTTTTAGTTTAGATGCTTAAAAACTATTGAATCAAATAAAGAGGCCACATTAAGTCCAAAGTTAATTCTATCAAATTTGCTAATTGTGCTTTGTCACAGTGTTGAAAAGTGATGGTTCAGTTCTCACCGATTGATCAGTCATAGCTCAGGCAGTGCCGGTTATTGAGGATTTGAAGATCATGTGATGGGAACAAATATATGCTAGAAATTTGATGGATGGTATACTACAGTTTGTTTACAAACTCACCCGAAATGAATTGAAGTACAACACTCACTACAGGAAAGACAGGCTTCGCCGAGTGCCGGAGAGTTCGCCGAGTGCCAAATTTCGGGCACTCGGCAAAGAGCCTCTTTGCCGAGTGCCGGAAATCTGGCACTCGGCGAAGACTGCGCACAAGGCAAAGACTGCTTTGCCGAGTGCCCAACACTCGGCAAATAAAAGCACTCGGCGAAGTGACCTCTTTGCCGAGTGCCGCACACTCGGCAAATACGAGCACTCGGCAAAGTGTCGCGGACCAGACGGCATCCAGGCACCGTTAGCTTTGCCGAGTGCCACGTGTCTGGCACTCGGCGAAGAGCCCCTCTTCGCCGAGTGCCAGCCACGTGGCACTCGGCAAAGCGTGTGGCCCCGTTGTTTGACACGTGGGCTGTTCGTTGCCGAGTGCCACGTGTCTGACACTCGGCAAAGAGGGGATCTTCGCCGAGTGCCAGACGGCGAGCACTCGGCAAAGCACGTGGGCTGTTCTTTGCCGGGTGCCACGTGGCTGGCACTCGGCGAAGATACCCTCTTTGCCGAGTGTCAGTCCATGTGGCACTCGGCAAAGTTTTTTTTTTTGGATTTTGGACACCGAATTTTTTGTGGATCATCTCCACAGTACTATGGCCAACATGTTGAAATTTGACAGTTTTTCAAAACTTTTAGTTATATTTTTTGACTTTATTTCTTTTTCTTGAATTTTTCCGAAATACGCAAGTTTGAACTGCGGGTGCATCGCATAGTGGATTTTCATGATTTAAAAAATGTTATTCTTGTTCTTAACCGTATGTTGAGGCGAAATCCAAAACCTGACCCTAGGTTTCGATCAACGTGCTCACGGGGCAACGCCTCCAAATTACGTGCGGAAGGTTTTTTAATTATAGAAAATGCAAATTAATTCCGAAAATCGTAAAACTTGGCGAGATGTTGTTACATCATATGCGTATGCCGTGAAAAAAATTTGAGAAAGTTTCGAGCAAGTTGTCACGTACGATGCTTACAAACCTGAACATCTCAACATGTGACTTCAGATATCACAAAAGAGATGTTCAGGTTTGTAAGCATCGTACGTGACAACTTGCTCGAAACTTTCTCAAATTTTTTTCACGGCATACGCATATGATGTAACAACATCTCGCCAAGTTTCACGATTTTCGGAATTAATTTGCATTTTCTATAATTAAAAAACCATCCGCACGTAATTTGGAGACGTTGCCCCGTGAGCACGTTGATCGAAACCTAGGGTCAGGTCTTGGATTTCGCCTCAACATACGGTTAAGAACAAGAATAACATTTTTTAAATCATGAAAATCCACTATGCGATGCACCCGCAGTTCAAACTTGCGAATTTCGGGAAAATTCAAGAAAAAGAAATAAAGTCAAAAAATATAACGAAAAGTTTTGAAAAACTATCAAATTTCAACATATTGGCAGTGGTAGTGTGGGGATGACCCACAAAAAATTTGGTGTCAAAATTTAAAAAAAAAATAAAACCTTTGCCGAGTGTGAGCGCTGACACTCGGCAAAGAGCATATTTGCCGAGTGCCGTGACAGCTGGCACTCGGCGAAGAGTGGCCTGCTGGCCGCTGCGTATGTGCCACGTGGCCCTCTTTGCCGAGTGCCAGATCGGCTGGCACTCGGCAAACAGAGGATCTTCGCCGAGTGCCAGCCGATCTGGCACTCGGCAAAGACTTTCGAAATTAAAAAAAATACAAAACGGCCTTTCGGCCAGCCACACGCGCACACCCGCACACACACACATGCACCCGCAGCCGCACCGCCCGACGCCGCGCCGCCGCTCGCCGCCGCGCCCCCGGCCCCGCCCCGCCGCCGCCGCGCCGCCGGCCCGGCCCCGCCGCCGCCGCGCCGCCGGCCCGGCCCCGCCGCGCCCCCGGCCCCGCCCGGGCCGCGCCCCGGCCGCGCGCCCCCCGCCCCGGCCGCGCCCCGGCCGCGCGCCCCTCGCCCCGGCCGCCGCCGGCCGCGCCCCGGCCTCCGCTCCCCCGCCCCGGGCCGTGCCCCTCGGCCCCGGGCCCGCCGTGCCGAGGAGAGGAGGAGAGGAGAGGAGGAGGTGGAGGAGGAGAGTAAGAAGAGGAGGAGTGGGGAAGAGAGGAGGACAAGGAGGAGAATAGTGGCCTCGTCGTCAAGCCGCTTCGGTCGTCCCCGTGGCCGTCGCCGAAGCTCGTTCTTGCTATTCTCGTCACGAAGGTATGCCCTATATAGTTAGTAAATAGTTAGTAGTTAGTAGTTGTAGTTAGTAGTTAGTAGTTAGTAGTTAGTAGTAGTTAGTAGTTAGTAGTTAGTAGTAGTTAGTAGTGTTAGTGTTAGTGTTAGTGTTAGTGATAGTGTTAGTGATAGTGTTAGTGTTAGTAGTAGTGTTAGTGTTAGTAGTAAAGTATATGGCTCATCTTGGTACTATTGTGATTGTTGGTCTTCGTGAATATGTATGCTATACATGTGGTTGTTGGCCTTCGTGCCGACGTTTTCTGCAGGTTTTGGGAACCTCGCCGTGCAGGGGAGGTGCTGCCGAAATTTTTGGTCGAGACTAACCATATGCCTTTTTTTTGGCAGGAGGAGGACCCGGCGGAGGGACTCGGCGACCCCGATCGTCTTCGTCGGCGTTGCGGGTCTGCCTGCACCGCGTCGTGTCGCCACTGCCCCGACTCACCACTGCCCCGCTACCCTGACCTCACCGACACCTTAGGTATAACCCCTCTATCCGTATCCTTAGGTATCTGATCTTTGGTCGCGTAACCTAGTTAGACGCCTCCCGTTCGAAAGAGATACAGTCTTAGATATTCAGTCCTTTGCATATCTGCGACCGTATCTCTTTCGAATTGTCCACGTATTTTGGACAGCCCGCGGATGCGTAGATGAGCTAGTTTCCATGTTCTGCTCCTGTCAGAGTCAGAGTTTCGGCACCACCTCCTCGTTGTTCTTCGGATACACACTCTCCCTGCCAGGACGTGTATCGGGAGAACAGCGAGGAGGTGCTGCCGAAATTCTGTCTCGGGTAGGAGTAGAACATGGAAACTAACCCATCTGCGCATCCTCGGGTGGGATTAGGACCTATCCTTCTCCTATTAGATGGTAGGAATGCCGTGTAGATGCAATTGCTAGTTTTATTACTCGCTTACATATGTATATGCCAGAGGATGGATAACCGTGACTGGATGTACACGGGCCACGCAAGTAAGAGCACAGAATGGGTTACTAAGACCAATGCTTTCTTAGAGCATGCGTTTGGTCCGGCTGCTAAAGGGTCGAGTCGGATGCCGTGTCCCTGCAGCAAATGTGGGAACAAGAAAAGAAAATATAAGAATAACGTGGGGGTAGATCTTTACAAGTACGGATTCGTTGAAAACTATACTTGTTGGGTCCACCATGGTGAAGCCGATCGGATTAGAGAGGAGGTGGTGAGACAACGTCTCGAGGAGTATGATGGAGATGCCGGGGTAGCAGACATGATGGGAGACTTTCAAGAGGCTCAATTCAGTGAAGGATTGGAGGAGCCAGAGGACACCGCAAAGGCGTTCTACGACATGATGTCTTCGGCACAGAAGCCCCTTCATGAAAAGACAATGGTTTCACAACTGGATGCCATTGGACGCCTAATGGGGTTCAAGTCCCAGTATAGCTTGAGCCGAGACGCCTTCGATGGCATGTTGGCAATTTTGGGCACCCTGTTGCCGGAGGGTCACATTCTGCCGAAGAACATGTACGAGTCACAGAAACTTCTTCGTGCACTTAAGATGCCGTATGAGCAGATCCATGCTTGTCCAAAAGGGTGCGTCCTATTCAGGAAAGATCACGAGAAAGCAACACACTGTCCAAAGTGCAAAGCCTCTAGGTATGTGGAGGTAGACCATGGAGATGGCAATAAGGAACAACTTAATATCCCCGAGAGGGTCCTACGGTACCTTCCTTTCATACCTAGGATCCAACGACTGTACATGACAGAGGACTCTGCGAAACAGATGACATGGCACAAGAATGGCAAAAGATACAATCCTGACAAGATGGTACACCCATCGGATGGTGAAGCATGGAAGCACTTCGATGCCATGCATCCTGGCAAAGCTATGGAGGCTCGAAATGTACGTGTGGCGCTGGCGACAGATGGGTTCAACCCGTATGGAATGATGGCGGCCCCGTACACTTGTTGGCCTGTGTTCGTGATCCCCCTCAATCTCCCTCCCGGTGTTATGTTTGACCCTAAGAACGTATTCTTGTCGCTGATAATTCCTGGACACCCGGGGAACAATATGGGTGTGTTCATGGAGCCTTTGTTGGATGAATTGTTCGAAGCTTGGGAAAACCCGGTACTGACATATGACCGAGCAACAATGAAAAACTTCAAAATGCATGTGTGGTACCAGTACTCCCTGCATGACTTCCTGGCGTATGGCTTATTCAGCGCTTGGTGTGTTCACGGGAAGTTCCCATGCCCAATATGCAAGGCAGCTGTGAAGTTCACTTGGTTGAAGAAGGGAGGGAAGTATTCTTCATTCGACCAGCATCGTCAATTCTTGCCTCTTGACCATCCATTCAGAAGTGACATCAAGCACTTCAGGAAAGGTGTTCAAGTCACCAACCCCATTCCTCAGTTCAAGAGCGGTTCCGAGGTCCGTGCCAAAATAGAGGCTCTGAATTTTGATAAAGACAACGATCGCTTTTTCGGGTACGGAGAGGAACACATGTGGACCCATAAATCGGGATTGACTAGACTCCCCTATTTCAATGACCTTCTTTGTCCGCACTACATCGATGTAATGCACACAGAAAAGAATATCGCTGAGGCACTCTTTGCAACACTCATGGACACAGAAAAGTCAAAGGACAACGTTAAGGCCAGACTGGACCTGCAAGAGATGTGCGATAGACCAAAGCTAGTGATGAGGGCTCCCGGTGCTAGCAAGAAATGGAAAAGAGGTCCGGCCGATTATATATTGAAAAGAGACCATAGGAAGAAAGTACTACAGTGGATCCAGGCGTTAAGGTTCCCTGATGGGTATGCGGCGAATCTGAGGAGGGGAGTGAACTTGTCTACTATGCGAGTGTTAGGGATGAAGAGTCATGACTACCACATATGGATCGAGCGGCTCCTTCCTGCGATGACCCGGGGATACCTCCCTGAGCCTGTGTGGCGCGTGCTGGCAGAGTTGAGCTACTTCTTTCGCCAGCTTTGTGCCAAGGAGCTATCTTATGACGTGATTGCTAACCTAGAGGAAGTGGCACCTGTGTTGATCTGCAAGTTGGAGATGATCTTTCCACCCGGCTTCTTCCTGCCGATGCAGCATCTGATTTTGCACCTACCGTACGAGGCACGGATGGGGGGGCCCGTGCAGTGCCATTGGTGCTTTCCAGTCGAGAGATGTCTAAAGGTTCTTCGGAATAAGTGTAGAAATAAAGCCAAAATAGAGGCTTCTGTGGCAGAAGCATTTATTCTGGAGGAGGTGTCGAACTTCACAACAACATATTATAAGGATAACCTTCCTAGCGTGCACAATCCACCCTCTCGTTACAACGTCGACGAGAGTTTATCGAACCTCAGCCTTTTCAAAGGCCAACTCGGAAGAGCAAGCGCATCGAGGACCAAGATGTTGCGGCATGATGAGTGGCACACTATCATGTTGTATGTGCTGTTGAACCTTGACGAAGTGACTCCTTATGTGCAGTAAGTTCTCAATGAGCTTGTTACATGCGTCGTCACTATCTTCAATCTTTTGATTTGACGTCCTTGTTTTCAAGGAAATTTATTGATGAATACTGGAGAGAGGATAGGGAACCTTCCTCTGAAGAACAAGACCATCTTCTCAAAAATGGTGTGCCCGATTTCATTTCGTGGTTTAGTACGAAGGTACGACCCAACTAACCTTGTATTTCATTTCATTTCTTGTTTCATTTGATGAAACGATCTACCCTGTCTCAACTTACAGGCCCGCACAGATGCGGAAATGATGGATGAGTTGAAACAGGTTGCCAATGGCTTCGACTATAGGGTCAAGTCATTCAACGTTTATGATGTGAATGGCTATCGCTTTCACACAAGCAGCTACGAGCAGAGTCGGCCCAATCGAAAGACCTCAAATACCGGAGTTCGTACGCCCGGCACCGATGAGCGCGACTATTACGGCATAGTCGAAGAAATATATGAGCTCAACTTTGAGGGTACCAAAGCTATTAATCCAGTGGTATTCAAATGTCATTGGTTCGATCCTGATGTCACGAGAAGAGCCCCTGAGATTGGGATAGTCGAAATTCGACAGGACACCGTTTACAAGGGAGACGATGTCTATATTGTGGCTCAACAGGCCACACAAGTTTATTATCTCCCATGGGCGTGTCAAGAAGACAACAATCTTATGGGTTGGTACCTTGTGCAGTTAGTATCGCCGCGCGGTAAAGCGCCTCTCCCAAACGATGATGACTACAACTTCGACCCAAACACATATAATGGAGAGTTCTTTCAACCCGAGGGGCTAGAAGGGAGGTTTGACATTGACATTTTTGAGTTGATGGACATGGAAGAAGACGATGACAATGATATTGATGAGGACGATGGTGATGAGGTGCACAATGCCAAGGACTTAAGAATGCTTGAGCGATTACAGTTTGGTGGTGACATTGATGAGGACGAGGGTGACGAGGATGATGGAGACGACGCCGATTGTTTCGACAATATTGACAGTGATGACGACACACGTGTGCCACAAGCCAACACACGAGGGGCACTAGCCACTGACAATCGCGGAGATAATTTTTAATTCATGTAATGCTATATTGTTATAATTATTCTGCAATTATGTTTCGTTCATTTTGTGTCTCTTTATAAATACTTATCGTTTATGCTAATTGATTTTATCTTTGTAATGGCAGGCACTCGATAAAATGTCGGGCGGAAGGCGGCAACAGCGGAGGGTCAACTCGCGGTACCAGAGGTCCAGCTCACCACCCACCGCAGCCGAGGAGCCGTCGACGAGGAGGGCGAGGACCGGCCGCCCCCGCGGACGTCCTAGGAGGGAGCCGACTCCCGACCCGACTCTCGACCCGGCGCAGACCTCCTCGGACCACGCCCAGGGGGACGTCACAGGGACGACCAGGAGGACGTCGGACGACGACACCACTTCCTCGGAGCGTCGCCAGGGGGACCAGGGGGACGAGAACGTAGGTGCCTCAGGAGGGGGTTCCACTTCCTCTGCTTCGAGCAGAGTGTACTTGCGCGGCCCCTCGCAGCTCCCGCAGCAGCGGATCGCACCTAGCCGCCGCCCGGTGATTCGACCTTACGGCGACAAGTAAGTTACCATTAATGTTTTCACTACTTGTTCACATGACATGTTCAAAATTGAACTTCCGACTAACACTTGTTCTTAATGACCCATGCAGGAACTGGGAACTTCTGGCAGGGGGCAAGACACGCCATTTCAATGGCACGTTAAGTCTTCTGATTCGGAAGAACTATCCTGGCTTGGTCACCTACGCTGGGGTTAGGTCACCGCCCTGGACGTGGGACCACTTCGGTGCTGCTGTGGACCCCACGTACACCACCGTTGCAGCGCGGATTAGGGCCGAGTTCTGGGTGAGTCTTGCTCGCACAACATTTCTCAATGATACGTATTTGTCGGACGTTCTTCAAATAATGAAAGGGTACTTTGCGTGCGAGGCAGGGAGAGAGGCCGAGGCGTTGCACGTGCAGGACAGGGTCTGCAGGTCCCGGCTAGCGGATATGTACCACGAGGCGCGGATCCAGTGCATCATCAACTACAACGCCGACGTGTTGGGGACGGCGGTGAAGAAGACGGATGCTAGGCAGATGATGCTCACCAGGGAGATCGACCTCACTAGGGAGCAGTACATCCAGGTACGTACAAAACAGTAATATTGATTGGTCCATCCATCACTTAGCGGCTCTTCTAACATATTAAATACTTATTGTCTTGCAGTTCTGTCCTGGTTGGTGCGCCAATCACCTAGACTGCTGGGTGGCCATTGTGGACAAGTGGAAATCGGACGAGTGGTAAGAGAGGCACAGTGCCCGCCGAGACTGCCGCCTGCAGATGCCTGGGGTGCCACACCACCAAGGCAACCTTAGCCTCGCTGCGTACGCCGACAGATGGGTATGCTCTACTGATTTTTTTATTCTAACACTTAATTACTCATTACTTGTAATCATCTGTGTTTTCATCGCAGTCCCAGTCGCATGGTGGTGAGGAGTGCCTCCCTTTCAAGGCGTACCACTTGTCGCACCAGGGCAAGGCGACTGCAGCGAGCACCCAGTACAACCCAAACGCCGGGCCTGAGGCGTTCACCAACACGAACGCCTACACCAAGGTCACCGAGTACACCACTGCGGCTCGCGAGCGCCATGGGGAGGACTTCGATCCGGCCACCCAGCCCCTAGATACAGACCTGGTGATGAGGCTGGGAGGAGGGAAGCAGCACGGCCGGTACTGGATAGCCAACAGCGCAGTTGACTCGTCCTCTGTTCCCAACCTCGCTGAGATTCGAGCTGCCAGCACGAGCTCCTCCGTCCCCATACGACCTCGGCAGCCGACCTCACAGCAGATGATGGCAGCACTTCAGGTAAGTACTTGTTCTATTCGTCGTTCATTGCTTTTACACATATACCTTGTCTTTGCATTGTTTAAACCTTACGGGACGAATTTTGCAGGCCCAGATGCAGGCCCAGGCGGACCAGATGCAGAGGTTGCAGGCCATGCACGAGGCCGAGGCGGCGGCCCATCGTCGCGACTTACTGGCCGTCCAGCAGCGGGAGGCGCAGAGGACGCAGGACATAGCTCACTTCTTTGGGAGCCTGAACATCCCTGGTGTTGTCGTGCCTCCCTCGCTACTCACTCCTTTTGTGCCTCCTGTTACTCCTACGACAGAGACTCCGGTGAGTATATATGGTTGTTTATATTTCTTTAACTTTTACGGCTGTCCTCCAGGTGCTAACGAATTTGCTTCTCCTTTGTGCACTCACAGTCGGAGGGTTCGGCACCGACTCCTCAGCCTGGCCTTCCTCCGCACACTCTGCAGATCACTGGTGGCCCTCCTCCGCAGCCTGGGTGGCTCCCCGGTGGCCCTCCTCCGCCCTATGGGTGGCCAGGTTACCCTCCTCCGCAGTCAGGGTACACCGGGTGGCCATCTGGACCTCCGCCGCCTGGGTGGCAAGGTTGGCAAGGTGGTCCTTCGGGCGGGTCGTGGGATGCGGGGCAAGGTGGGAGTTCTTCACAATCTGAGCACCAAGGTGAGCAGTGATGGCCGACTTAGATTTGTGATGGATGTGATGGACTTGTGAGATGCATGTGATGGACTTGTGAACTTGTGGACTTGTGATAAACTTGTGAGCTTGTGATGCATGGAGACTGAACATGTGATATTTGTTTGAAATGGATATGAATGTTATGGATGTGTGATATATATGCATGTGATATTTGTCTGAAATGGAATATGAATGTGTGATATGTTTTCTGTGTACGGAAATAAAAACAGGAAAATAAATTTCCTTTTTTCCCAGCTTTGCCGAGTGCCACACTCGACAAAGAGGTCATGGCACTCGGCAAAGCTGGGGAAATTTTTGCTCAGCCCGGCCTCTTCGCCGAGTGCCTTGACCCTGACACTCGGCAAAGAGGAGCTCTTCACCGAGTGCCGGGCTACGTGGCACTCGGCAAAGAGGAGCTCTTCGCCGAGTACAGGCTTACGTGGCACTCGGCAAAGAGGAGCTCTTCGCCGAGTGCCGGCCTACGTGGCACTCGGCAAAGGGGCCCTCTTCGCCGAGTGCCAGCCACGTGGCGCTGTGCAAAGGGGCCCTCTTCGCCGAGTGCCACGTAGGCTGGCACTCGGCAAAGAGGCCGTCAAGTGACGGCTCCCGTTTGCATCGCCGAGTGCTGACCTGGCACTCGGCGAAGCCTTCGCCGAGTGCCCGATATTTGGCACTCGGCGAAGAAATCGTTGCCGACAATTTCTTCGCCGAGTGTCTTTCGCCGAGTGCGGCACTCGGCGAAGCCTTCGCCGAGTGCAAAAGGGCCTTCGCCGAGTGCATCCAGCACTCGGCAAAGCGGGCGTTCCCTGTAGTGACTGTTGCAAGGATCACCATGATATAAGCGTTGTTTCACTTGATCAGATTTCTTGCATTGAAATTGCAGTCGCCCTCTGTCAATTTTGTTTTAACATTTAGGAGTAGATTCCAGTGCAGGCTAACTGAGTTTGCCTGGACTCATTGTCATCCAGTAGAGAAGTTTGCTCTTGTCTTTTCTGGTTCAGCATGAAGGAACATAGAAAAAAGTTAAATAATACATTGATAATTCTGAACTCACATATCCAATTGTTTTCTGGTTAAATAATACATTAATAATTCTAAACTCATGTATGCAAGTAATGCAGGAAGTACTCATGGCTTAGCAATCTCTGTAATATCAAACCTAGGGTCAAGGCCTTTACCAATACCATCTAGAACTGCATAAAATGGAGAAAGCAAGAGTAGAATGACAGTATAATAACAATTTCCTTATAAAGTTCAAAACTATTATACATTGAAACCTGAGAATGCTCTAACCACAAATGTAAATATGGTAGGAAAGCGAAATAGTTCATCAGCAGCAAACGACAAAAAATCCTCTACTACAGGAATACAACATTCAACACTCCCTAGAACTTCACAGGGTATAGATTATCATCGGCTGCCTATTATGCCCAGAGAACTAACCTTGTCTAGATCTTGGATTTAGCCATCAGGGACATTGTGTGACTACGAATCAGAATTTCAGAAGGAGCTCAGGGAAGACAGAGGGATGAACCTGCAGGGGCGAAGGCTGCTGCCGCCTGCGGTCTGGAGCAGAGCGTCGAGGTTGACTCCGCGCGGCCTAGAGATGGGTGGCGAGCGGCCTAGTGAGGGACGGCCTATCGTCCTCATCCATGGCCTGTCGTCCTCCACCGTCGCCGGAGCAGCGGCATGCGGGGCCTCACCGTCTCTGTGTCGTCTCGATCCTGGAGGCCCTGCTGCCCTATCTGGAGGCTGACGGCCCCACACGTCCCTTGCTCTCGCTTCACCCGACCCGCCTCCCCAGTCTCCAACTCCGGTCGGCCGCAGCCACGCGCCGCCCTGTCTAGGATGCACATATAGGTTTATTGGGGGCACCGTGGGGGAGCGAGCGAAGATTCCGATGGCAGTGGCGTCTTGGCCGGGTCGGTGATGGGCGACGGTGGAGTAGATTGGGGATGGGTGGGGCAGTCGACCGAAGTGGGAGGGAGTGAACCGCGGCGTGGAAAAGAAAATCACCGCGGGAAAACCGGAGAGGTGAGGCGAATAGACGATCGCACATTCGCACGGACCGGAGGGAAGGGAGAGGCGAAATTTGTCGCACGAAATCACTATCTCCTCTTTAGTCTTTTTATTAGTTGTGGGATTAACCGTCCAGACTAAAAGGTGGCCGCTGCATGCAGCATGAGCTCTGGTTCCATAAACAACACAGGAGCATTAATAACTCTCGCTATAATTACGACATGCAAAATATGGTACACTACAGGAAACACGATCTTCGCCGAGTGCCTGCTAGTTCGCCGAGTGCCAAATTTCGGGCACTCGGCGAAGAGCCTCTTTGCCGAGTGCCGGAAATATGGCACTCGGCGAAGAATTAACACAAGGCAAAGGCAGCTTTGCCGAGTGCCCAACACTCGGCAACGAAAAACACTCGGCGAAGACACCTCTTCGCCGAGTGCCGAACACTCGGCAACGATGAGCACTCGGCAAAGTCTAGCTGACCAGACGGCACCCGGGCCCGTTAGCTTTGCCGAGTGCCCGCCGTCTGGCACTCGGCGAAGACCATCTCTTTGCCGAGTGCCGGCCCACGTGGCACTCGGCGAAGAGTACGGGCCTGGGCTATGCCACGTAAGCTGTGCTTTGCCGAGTGCCACATGTATGGCACTCGGCGAAGTGCTGCTCTTTGCCGAGTGTCAGTCTAAGTGGCACTCGGCAAAGTATTTTTTTTTATTTTGGACACCAAATTTTTTGTGGGTCATCCCCACACTACCACTGTCAATATGTTCAAATTTGACAGTTTTTCAAAACTTTTCGTTATATTTTTTGACTTTATTTCCTTTTCTTGAATTTTCCCGGAAAACGCAAGTTTGAACTGCGGGTGCATCGAATAATGGATTTTGATGATTTAAAAAATGTTATTCTTGTTCTGAACCGTATGTTGAGGCCAAATGCAAAAACTGACCCTAGGTTTCGATCAACGTGCTCACGGGGCAACGCCTCCAAATTACGTGTGGGCGGTTTTTTAATTATAGAAAATGCAAATTAATTCCGAAAATCGTGAAACTTGGCGAGATGTTGTTACATCATATGCGTATGCCGTGAAAAAAATTTGAGAAAGTTTCGAGCAAGTTGTCACGTACGATGCTTACAATCCTGGACATCTCAACATGTGTCCTTTGATATCAACATGTGACACATGTTGAGATGTCCAGGATTATAAGCATCGTACGTGACAACTTGCTCGAAACTTTCTCAAATTTTTTTCACGGCATACGCATATGATGTAACAACATCTCGCCAAGTTTCACGATTTTCGGAATTAATTTGCATTTTCTATAATTAAAAAACCGCCCGCACGTAATTTGGAGGCGTTGCCCCGTGAGCACGTTGATCGAAACCTAGGGTCAGTTTTTGCATTTGGCCTCAACATACGGTTCAGAACAAGAATAATATTTTTTAAATCATCAAAATCCATTATTCGATGCACCCGCAGTTCAAACTTGCGTTTTCCGGGAAAATTCAAGAAAAGGAAATAAAGTCAAAAAATATAACGAAAAGTTTTGAAAAACTGTCAAATTTGAACATATTGACAGTGGTAGTGTGGGGATGACCCACAAAAAATTTGGTGTCCAAAATCAAAAAAAAATACTTTGCCGAGTGCCACTTAGACTGACACTCGGCAAAGAGCAGCACTTCGCCGAGTGCCAGCCACGTGGCACTCGGCATAGAACAGGCCACGTGCTTTGCCGAGTGCCACGTGGCTGACACCCGGCGAACACGTCCAGTGGCGCCAGATACCGTGGCTCTCTTTGCCGAGTGCCAGATCGGGTGGCACTCGGTTAAAGAGGTCACTTCGCCGAGTGCCACCCGATCTGGCACTCGGCAAAGACGTTTGAAAAGAAAAAAAAATACAAAACGGCCCGGCCGCCACCCACACACGCACACACTCACACGCACGCACCCGCACGCCACCGCGCCGCCGCCCGCCGCCCGGCCCCGCCGCGCCCAGCACCCGCGCCCGCGCCCGCGCCGCCGCGCCCGCGCCGCGGCCCCGCCCCGCCCCACGCCCCGCGCCCGCGCCGCGGCCCCCGTCCCGGCCCCGTCGCCCCCGGACCGCGGCGTCGCCGGCCGCCGCAGCCGCGCCGCCCCCGGCCGCCCCAGGCCGCGCCGCCCCCCGGCCGCCCCAGGCCGCGCCGCCCCTGGCCGCGCCGCCCCCCCCCCCCCCCGGCGCGCCGCCCCCGGCTGCCCCCCGGCCGCCCCTCCCAGCCCACCGGCTGCCCGTCCCTGGCCGGCCAGTGGAGGAGAGGAGGAGAGGAGGAGGAGGAGGAGGAGGTGGTGGTGGTGGAGGAGGAGAGGAGGAGGAGGAAGGTGCCGGCTTAGGTCCGTCGACCCTCAAGCCGCTTCGGTCGTCCCCGTCGTCGTCGCCGAAGCCTGTTCTTGCTATTCTCGTCGCGAAGGTATGCCCTATGTAGTTAGTAAATAGTTAGTTAGTACTTAGCAGTTAGTAGTTAGTAGTAGTGTTAGTAGTAGTTAGTAGTGTTAGTGTTAGTAGTAGTGTTAGTGTTAGTAGTAGTTGTACTATTGTGAGCTATTATGATTGTTAGCCTTCGTGACTATGTCTGGTTACAGGCCCGCACAGATGCGGAAATGATAGATGAGTTGAAACAGGTTGTCAATGGCTTCGACTATAGGGTCAAGTCATTCACCGTTTATGATGTGAATGGCTATCGCTTTCACACAAGTAGCTACGAGCAGAGTCGGCCCAATCGAAAGACCACGAATACCGGAGTTCGTACGCCCGGCACCGATGAGCGCGACTATTACGGCATAGTCGAAGAAATATATGAGCTCAACTTTGAGGGTACCAAAGCTATTAATCCAGTGGTATTCAAATGTCATTGGTTCGATCCTGATGTCACGAGAAGAGCCCCTGAGATTGGGCTAGTCGAAATTCGACATGACTCCGTTTACAAGGGAGACGATGTCTATATTGTGGCTCAACAGGCCACACAAGTTTATTATCTCCCATGGGCGTGTCAAGAAGACAACAATCTTATGGGTTGGTACCTTGTGCAGTTAGTATCGCCGCACGGTAAAGCGCCTCTCCCAAACGATGATGATTACAACTTCGACCCAAACACATATAGCGGAGAGTTCTTTCAACCTGAGGGGCTAGAAGGGAGGTTTGACATTAACATTTTTGAGCTGATGGACATGGAAGAAGACGATGACAATGATATTGATGAGGACGAGGGTGATGAAGTGCACAATGCCAAGGACTTAAGAATGCTTGAGCGATTACGGTTTGGTGGTGAGGACGAGGGTGATGAGGATGATGGAGACGACGCCGATTGTTTTGACAATATTGACAGTGATGACGACACACGTGTGCCACATGCCAACACACAAGGGGCACTAGCCACTGACAATCGCGGAGATAATTTTTAATTCATGTAATGCTATATTGTTATAATTATTTTGCAATTATGTTTTGTTCATTTTGTATCTCTTTATAAAGACTTATCGTTTATATATGCTAATTGATTTTATCTTTGTAATGACAGGCACTCGACAAAATGCCGGGCGGAAGGCGGCAACAGCGGCGGGTCAACTCGCTCTACCAGAGGTCCAGCTCACCACCCACCGCAGCCGAGGAGCCGTCCACGAGGAGGGCGAGGTCCGGCCGCCCCCGCGGACGTCCTAGGAGGGAGCCGACTCCTGACCCGACTCCGGATTCGACTCCCGACCCGACTCCCAACCCGGCGGAGAGCTCGGACGACGACCAGGGGGACGCCAGAGGGACGTCCAGGAGGATGTCGGACGACGACACCACTTCCTCGGACTCGACGGGTGGCCAGGGGAACGAGGGTGCCGAGATCGTCGGTGCCTCCGGAGGGGGTTCCACTTCCTCTGCTTCGAGCAGAGTGTACTTGCGCGGCCCCTCGCAGCTCCCGCAGCAGCGTCTCGCACCTAGCCGTCGTCCGGTGATTCGACCGTCCGGCGACAAGTAAGTTACCATTAATGTTTTCACTACTTGTTCACATGGCATGTTCAAAATTGAACTTCCGACTAACAGTTGTTCTTAATGACTCATGCAGGAACTGGGAACTTGTGGCAGGTGGCAAGACACGCCATATCAATGGCATGTTAAGTCTTCTGATTCGGAAGAACTACCCGGGCTTGGTCACCTACGCTGGGGTCAGGTCACCGCCCTGGACGTGGGACCACTTTGGTGCCGCTCCCGACCCCACGTACACCACCGTTGCAGCGCGGATTAGGGCCGAGTTCTGGGTCAGTCTTGCTCGCACAACATTTCTCAATGATACGTATTTGTTGGAAGTTCCTGAAATAATGAAAGGGTACATGTTGTCTTTATGCAGGAGTACTTTGCGTGTGAGGCGGGGAGAGAGGCCGAGGCGTTGCACGTGCAGGACAAGGTCTGCAGGTCCCGGCTCGCGGATATGTACCACGAGGCGCGGATCCAGTGCGTCATCAACTACAACGCCGACGTGTTAGGGAAGGCGGTGAAGAAGACGGACGCTAGGCAGATGATGCTCACCAGGGAGACCGACCTCACTAGCGAGCAGTACATCCAGGTACGTACAAAACAGTAATACTGATTGGTCCATCCATCACTTAGCGGCTCTTCTAACATATTAAATACTTATTGTCTTGCAGTTCTGTCCTAGTTGGTGCGCCAATCACCTAGACTGCTGGGTGGCCATTGTGGACAAGTGGAGATCGGACGAGTGGTACGAGAGGCACAGTGCCCGCCGAGACTGCCGCCTGCAGATGCCTGGGGTGGCACACCACCAAGGCAACCTTAGCCTCGCTGCGTACGCCGACAGATGAGTATGCTCTACTGATTTTTTTTATTGTAACACTCAATTACTCATTACTTGTAATCATCTGTGTTTTCCTCGCAGTCCCAGTCGCATGGTGGTGAGGAGTGCCTCCCTTTCAAGGCGTACCACTTGTCGCACCAGGGCAAGGCGACTGCCGCGAGCACCCAGTACAACCCAGACGCCGGGCCCGAGACGTTCACCAACACGAACGCCTACACCAAGGTCACCGAGTACACCACTGCGGCTCGCGAGCGCCATGGGGAGGACTTCGATCCGGCCACCCAGCCCCTAGATACAGACCTGGTGATGAGGCTGGGAGGAGGGAAGCAGCACGGCCGGTACTGGATAGCCAACAGCGCAGTTGACTCGTCCTCTGTTCCCAACCTCGCTGAGATTCGAGCTGCCAGCACGAGCTCCTCCGTCCCCATACGACCTCGGCAGCCGACCTCACAGCAGATGATGGCAGCACTTCAGGTAAGTACTTGTTCTATTCGTCGTTCATTGCTTTTACACATATACCTTGTCTTTGCATTGTTTAAACCTTACGGGACGAATTTTGCAGGCCCAGATGCAGGCCCAGGCGGAACAGATGCAGAGGTTGCAGGCCATGCACGAGGCCGAGGTGGCGGCCCATCGTCGCGACTTACTGGCCGTCCAGCAACGGGAGGCGCAGAGGACGCAGGACATAGCTCACTTCTTTGGGAGCCTGAACATTCCGGGTGTTGTCGTGCCTCCCTCGCTGCTCACTCCTTTTGTGCCTCCTGTTACTCCTACGACAGAGACTCCGGTGAGTATATATGGTTGTTTATATTTCTTTAACTTTTACGGCTGTCCTTCAGGTGCTAACGAATTTGCTTCTCCTTTGTGCACTCACAGTCGGAGGGTTCGGCACCGACTCCTGCACCTGGCCTTCCTCCGCACACTCTGCACATCACTGGTGGCCCTCCTCCGCAGCCTGGGTGGCTCCCCGGTGGCCCTCCTCCGCCCTATGGGTGGCCAGGTTACCCTACTCCGCAGTCAGGGTACACCGGGTGGCCATCTGGACCTCCGCCGCCTGGGTGGCAAGGTTGGCAAGGTGGTCCTTCGGGCGGGTCGTGGGACGCGTGGCAAGGTGGGGGTTCTTCACAATCTGAGCACCAAGGTGAGCAGTGATGGCTGACTTATATTTGTGATGGACTTGTGAACTTGTGGATTTGTTGAGGAGTGCCGAGTGCCGGACTTGTGGACTTGTGATAAACTTGTTAGCTTGTGATGCATGGAGACTGAACATGTGATATTTGTTTGAAATGGATATGTATGTTATGGATGTGTGATATATATGCATGTGATAGTTGTCTGAAATGGAATATGAATGTGTGATATATTTTCTGTTTATGGAAATGAAAACGGAAAAAAAAAATTCCATTTTCCCAAGCTTTGCCGAGTGCCACACTCGGCAAATACGTCATGGCACTCGGCAAAGCTGGGCAAATTTTTGCTCAGCTCGGCCTCTTCGCCGAGTGCCTTGACCCTGACACTCGGCAAAGGGGCCCTCTTCGCCGAGGGCCGGACTGCGTGGCACTCGGCGAAGGGTCCCTCTTCGCCGAGTGCCGGCTTGCGTGGCACTCGGCAAAGGGTCCCTATTCGCCGAGTGCCGGCTTGCGTGGCACTCGGCAAAGGGTCCCTCTTCGCCGAGTGCCGTCCACGTGGCCACTCGGCGAAGGGACCGTCAGGTGACGGCTCCCGTTTGCTTCGCCGAGTGCTGACATGGCACTCGGCGAAGGCTTCGCCGAGTGCCCGATATTTGGCACTCGGCGAAGAAATCGTTGCCGATAACTTCTTTGCCGAGTGCATTTCGCCGAGTGCGGCACTCGGCGAAGCCTTCGCCGAGTGCAAAAGGGCCTTCGCCGAGTGCAGCCAGCACTCGGCGAAGCCAACGTCTCCTGTAGTGGTAAGTTTAGCATGCAACTTTACCAGAATAGAGCGCATGGAAGGTTCTTCTTACTAGAACGACTGTGTTACAAGAATTTTGTTTACGATAATATTAATAATATTTACAAGAAATTGTGAAGAGTATTTACAAGAATTCTATATTATGAATTTTCTTTTAGCATAACTTACATTGATATTTACAAGAAACGGGTACTATGAATGTAAGTATTTATGAGAATTTTGGTTGACAATAAAAAATTAGTAATATAAGAATGGCTAAAATTACCATAACATCAGTATAAGTTACATCATAGTTACAAGAATTCTATTTACGACAATACCAATAATATTTTACAAGAATTTTTGCTAATAATATTTATGAGAATTATATATTATGAATTTTTTTCCTACCTAGTTTACACTATTATTTACAAAATATAAGTATTTACGAGATATTTGGACTATGGATGAAGATGAAAATTAATAAGATTCCGACTTGTGTGTATTAACCACAGTGGCATGCCCAATTTACCATAATTTGCTTCATGGGCTTACCAAAAATCAATTTGCTTCATTGATTTACCAAAAAAGCGTTTACAGCAATGACATGATCAAGTTACTACAACATGAGTCTTCTATCAACGAGCACTGTCTCATGCTTGTTTGTCCAACATAAGATTACTACAAAATGGTGACCAATTTATCAAAAACTTTTATATATGTACTCCAACTTTTACAATATAGGTTACACCAATAGAAAACCAGAGTTGGACGTAACATACACTTAAGATACATTTATCTCAAACAAATCAAAGGTACAACAAATGAGAACATAGCCCTCTCTATTTTTCTTATACCAACCACGATATCCGAAGGCCAAGATTGAGGTTAGTGGAAACTTCTTAATCTCTGAACACTACGGGAAAATCAATCTTTGCCGAGTGCCTGTGGCTTTGCCGAGTGCCAAATTTCGGGCACTAGGCATTTGCCGAGTGCCACGTGGCCGGCACTCGGCAAAGAGCCCCTCTTTGCCGAGTGCCAGCCACGTGGCACTCGGCAAAGCATGTGGCCCCGAATTGTGCCACGTGGGCGGTTCTTTGCCGAGTGCCAGCCACATGCTTTGCCGAGTGCCACGTGGCTGGCGGTGCCTTTGCCGAGTGGCACTCGGCAAAGAATGTGGCTCCGAACTGTGCCACGTGGGCGGTTCTTTGCCTAGTGTTTTTTTTCTGACACTCGGCAAAGCCAGTTTTTAAATTACATTTTGAAGCAGTAAATTAATCCAAATGAAAAAGTTTTTAACTACAAAGTTGGTTAACTTATCAAGATGAACAATTTTTGTTTTGGTGATTTTTTCATTTGACAAACTTAAAATAAATTCGTTCACAAATCTTATATCTCTATCCGGTAGTTTATAAAACTACAAGAGTGATATATAATGTTTATGAATAATATTAGAACCACAATGTCGGATGCACAAATAGTCAAACAACCAAAATAAACTTTGTAGATCTTGACAAGTTATGAAAGTTTGTAGTTGATAACTTTTTAATTTAAAGTCATCTAGTTATGCAAAACTGCGTCGAATTTGAAAATTTTAAAATTCAAATTTTTCAAAATACCTCAGATGGAGAAATGACCAAAATAAAAGTTGTAGATCTCGAAAAGTTATGAAACTTTGGTGTTGACAACTTTTTGATTGGAAATCATCTTGTCAACGAAAACTACGTTTCAAATTGTAAAATTTGAAATTCAAATTTTTATAAACGACCTCGGATGGAAAAACTACCAAAATAAAAGTTGTAGATCTTGAAAAGTTAGAAAACTTTATAGTTTACAATTTTTTGATTTGAATTCGTTTAGGGCCTCAAATAAGCAAGTTACACATGGTTTAGTATAATATATGGGTAATCGAAACGGAGATGGAACGTATATGAGTGTGTAATGCAGTGGTAGAGGAGGCTCCGCGCGAACTAGAGGTCGTGAGTTCGAATCTTGCTGACTGCGTGAGAGAAAATTACGTGAAAAATAGTAGAACTTGCGATTTCGAGGGCGACAAGTGGGCGCTGCCTAGTGGGCCCCTTCTCCAATTAAATAAAAAAATTTCCCTATTTTTTCGGGGTTTTTTTATTTTTTTCTTTGCCGAGTGCCAATTATGTCAGCGCTCGGCGAAGCCTTCGCCGAGTGCGCGATATTTGGCACTCGGCAAAGAACCATTTGCCGTGAAATTCTTCGCCGAGTGCCCGGCGAAGCCTTCGCCGAGTGCAAAAGGCTCTTTGCCGAGTGCCGCCAGCAGTCGGCAAAGAGTGATTATGCTGCAGTGGAAGCTTAGAAATCAGCAAATCAGGGCCTTCTCCTTTTACCGGCGATTATCTGTGTCATGCTGTGGTTGAAGATGGACACGCACGTACGACGAAATGTATATCAGTACATGAATCACGGACAGATCAGGATGAGGATTTCTTCGGCCTGCAAAATAAATGTATAGTGCTTTAGAAAAGTATTATAAGAGTCTGTTTGGTACAGCTCACAATAGTTTCATGAGCTATTGTGAGCTGTTTTTTTTTTTTTGCCAAACATCTTTTTTCAAAATAGCTTCACCCATGAAGCTGTTTTATTCTCCCTCTCACAAAACCATAAGCTGAGATGAAACTAAAAAAAGTAGCTTTTCACAGCTTACACTCATATTTCTCTCTCCCAACCATGCATGAGTTGTTGATGAAGCTGTTTTGTCAAACACTTTTTTCAAAACAGCTCAGCTTCACCTAATAAGTTGCTTATAGAGCTATTTTCTAAAAAAAACAGCTTCACTAATGAAGCTAAGCTGTGCCAAACAGGGCCTAAATACAATGGTGCTAAAAAACTAGATGTATTGTGAAAGAGTTTAATATTGTAATCGAGTTGAATCCTAATCCACAGAGCCGCATTCCCTGCATGCCCGCATCAAAATTGAATGGGTTGGAGGATACCTGTCCATCACCATGGAGATCATCAGGTAAGACACAAGATCTGCGGCTTCACCGGCAGAAGGAACCTGCAGGATGACATCCGGCAGCGGCGATGCTCTTGCTCACCGGGGATGGAACCAGGCGCTGTCGTTGAAGAATGAAGATTGAACATCCAGCTGCGTGCCTGACCATGTTTTATCACGGCCTGCGGACTGAAAATAAAGTGACGTAATTATTAGGGATATAAAGACACGTGATTAGAGGATGCGGTGATTAGATCGGTTGAGTCAAGGTGAGACACGACCGTTGCGGACCGGGATGCTGTCCGCATTGTTGTGGGCTAAATCAGACGTACAGGCTGGGTAGGCTGGGTCTGGCTACAGAATAAATTATTTTATAGTCAGCTATATATATATATATATATATATATATATATATATATATATATATATATGTGTGTGTGTGTGTGCGCGCGAGATTGTCACGTCTCCATTTCTCTTCGTTTGGGAAAAGTGTGCACTAGTTCATCAAATTAAGACGTTTGGGAACAAGCAACCCATACAATCCTGTACAGAATTCAACTTTATTTCCTAATCATTTCATCAAGTTGCTCACAAATTTAAAAAACAAACTGCGGGGGTGACATAAACGACGAAGAGCAACGAATGACGTTCCCTGATCAGTTGGAATTATACTTGTACGGTTGTACCTGACCTTAAGAATGAGTCCTCATATTATGTCAGAGGTGCTCTGATTTCTCACAGGATTAGCTGAACAAGCAATGCAAGTTAAGTATCTTTCCCCAACTCGGTCAGACAAAACCAGTTCAATGTGCAGGAAGCAGACAAATGAAACGAAGCTGACTTTGTGTCCTAATTGTTGTCTCCGACTCTCTAGGTGTAGATCGGTGTGGGGAACACATGGATTCGGGATAAAACACATAGATCAAGAACTGGGGAAGTAGAAGGAGAAGGGAGTGGAGATGCAGACCGTCCGGGATGGAGGAGGACCTGGCGGCTATGGAGTCGTTGTAGGTCTGCGCACGAGCAGCGACGGTCGGAGAAGAGGGTCGCCGGAGTTGGTGAAGCGACAGCGACGAGATCCAGTAGTGGCGGCAAACATCGATGGTGCTTCCCGTAGCTCACAGCACTACCCTCTGGATCGGCTAGGGTTAGGAGTATCGGTGGGGCGTCTGGCGGCTGTAGGTCAACCTCGTGACTTGAGCCCCGGCTCTCACCTTCTCTTTATAGCGCTGCGCGATAGGGGCCCACTAGTCACTGAACGGCTGGGTGCCCCCGATCAGGGCACAAGACCAAGCCCAGTGTAGCCGTTGGGCTTCTCTGGTGGAGATCAGATCCAACATTCTCCCCTTTGTTCTCTCCTTTACCTTAACTCAATCCTTTTCCCATTTCATCACAGGTCAGTGCATAGAGCATGCTTTATCGTCACGGTTAATTGCCGATAGATTTAACAGCTACGGCACACCTCTCCGTTTTGAAATAGATTCTTTTAACTTTGGGCCCTTTATTGTCCAGGAATCATAGGCTTTCCCTTAAATCCATGTCGGCTACATGTTCTCTGAACACGTTGGGTGGTAAGCCTTTAGTCAGCGGATCTGTGAGCATCTTCTCTGTGCTTATATGCTCAAGACTTATTATATGACCTCGGACTTTATCTTTCACAACATAGTACTTTATGTCATTGTGTTTGGCAGCACTACTTGACCTATTGTTGTGAGCATACTGTACTGCTAGATAATTAATGCAGTATAACTTAAGTGGTCCATGAATGTTGTCAACCACTTTGAAACCGGGTATGAACTTCTTTAACCAGTTCACCTGCTTCGAGGCCTCAAAACATGCCACAAACACGACATACATTGTGGACGATTTAGTGATAGTTTGTTTAGAGCTTTTCCATGATATGGCTCCTCCTGCAAGAGTAAATACATACCCTGATGTGGACTTTCTATCATCTCCCGCATAATCAGAATCCAAGTACCCTTCTATGTGCAAGGAATCTGATTTTCTATACGTTAGTATGAGACCTTTCGTGCCTTGCAAATAACGCAGGACTTTCTTTACTAGTTTCCAGTGTTCTAGACCTAGATTGCTCTAGAATCTGCCAAGTAACCTGGTAACGAATGCTAAGTTAGGGCATGTACAAACTTGAGCATATTGTAAGCTTCCGATAGCTGAAGCATATGGAACCTCTTTCATTTAATCGATCTCATACTGGTTCCTGGGACACTAAAAGTCTCCATATCTATCGCTCTTGACTATGGGTGCAGGTGAAGGTTTGGACTTATGCATACTAAATTTCTTCAGAACTTTTTCCAAGTATGCCTTTTGTGATAGTTCTAATACCTCTTTGTTTCTATCTCGATGAATCTCGATCCCTAGAACGAACGAAGCTTCACCAAGATCTTTCATATCAAAATTTGAGGACAAAAACTTCTTTGTCTCTAGCAGTAGACTGACATCATTACTAGCAAGTAAGATATCATCCACATATAGGATTAGAAAGATATACTTTCCATTCCTAAACTTTGCATAAACACAATTGTCCTCAACATTTCCTTTGAATCCAAACTTTCTTATCGTACCATCAAACTTCAAATACCACTGTCTTGAAGCTTGTTTTAATCCATAAATAGATTTCTTTAGGCGGCATCTCATTCGTTCCTTTCCTTCTCTGACAAAACCTTTCGGTTGTGCCATATAAACATTTTCATCTAAATCCCCATTGAGAAATGTTGTCTTTACATCCATCTGATGTAACTCTAAATCATAGTGGGCTACTGGCGCCATTATGATTCTGAAGGAAACCTTACATGAGACTAGAGAAAATGTCTCATTGTAATCAATTCCTTCTCTTTGCGTGAAGCCTTTTGCCACAAGTCACGCTTTATATTTTTTATATTCCCTTGGGATTCATATTTGGTTTTGTAGACCCATTTACAACCTACTATTTTGGCTCTTTTAGGAATTATCTCCAAGTCCCAAATCTTGTTGGTACTCATTGATCTCATCTCATCTTCCATGGCCTCAAGCCACTTTGATGAGTGGTTGCATCTCATGGCTTCTTCAAATGAGGTGGGATCACCCTCCATTTGAAATTCCTCAGTATTATACACTTCGTAATCATTAGGAATAGCTAATCTCCTGACTCTTTGAGACCTTATGGGAATGTCGTTAGTTGGCCCTTGTTCTATGTGGGGCTATTGCTACTCTTCCTCATGCGCAACTACAGTTTCCATGGGTTCCTGAAGGACAAATTCCACATGTTCACTTGTTGTTGGCATGGGAGAACTAACAACAGGTGTTGTCACTATAGTGTCCTGCACTGTCAGTGCAGCAGGAACAGGCAGCGAGAAAAATGGTTCCTGAATCATCGGAGTGGACACATATACCCGCTTCTTCTCAAGATCAATTTTCGTGCTGTCATGCTTCCCCTGATCATTTGGTCTTGTAAGAAAATAGCATGTCTCGTTTCTACAAACTTTGTGTATCTGTCTAGACAGTAGAAACGAAAACCTTTTGACTTTTCAAGGTAGCCAATGAAATGACAACTCACTATTTTGGGATCTAGCTTTCCAATGTTTGGGTTAAACATCTTAGCCTCAGCAGGGCTCCCCCACATACGTAAGTGATTTAGTGAGGATACTCTTCCTGTCCACATCTCATATGGTGTTTTGGGCACCGACTTACTTGGTACTTTGTTGAGAATGTGAATGGTGGTTTTTAACGCCTCCATCCATAAACTCAATGGTAAGGTGGAGTAACTCACCATACTGTGCACCATATCCATCGGGGTATGGTTACGCCTTTCAGCTACTTCATTCTCTTGAGGCTTGCCCGGTGTAGAATACTGGGCTACTATACCATTCTCCTGCAAGAACCTTGCAAAAGGTCCAGGTACTTGTCCATATGGGGTATGCCAACCATAGTACTCCCCCACGGTCGGATCTGACTATCTTAATCTTTAAGTCATGCTGATTCTCAACTTCAGCCTTAAATATCTCGAATTTATCCAACGCTTCTGTTCTTTCTTTACTCTACTACTACTACTCCACGCTTACTGCCTCACTTACCACTGTTGGCGGTTTTTAACTCACATTTTATACCGCCAACTTTCATTTAAAAACTGCACTTTCAAAACCAAAACCTAGGATTAGGATATAAACACACAATTTCCATGAGTTTTGGATGTATCAATTGTTTTGCAGGAATCAAGGGAAAAACTACACTTGGGATGGGCCAAAAGTGCATACCAAATTAAACACATCAAAGCCCAGCACTTCCGGCCCATCCAAATAAAGAGAATTGGAGCTCAAGGACCATCAAACTCTACATCTAGGCTAACAACCCACATAAGGGACATCCAGGCCTAGCCAGCAGCCCACTACGCGAAGGCAGTAGCCAGAGGTGGGGCCAGGGGTGCGGGCGCACCCATGGTGCGGCCGCACCGCCTCTGGCTCCTCTCGGGCCCACCTTCAGAGGTCGGTTGCATGGCGGCATGCAAAGGCGGTTCAGCAGGGTTTCCATGTTTAGATCACTAGAACCGACCTTGTGGCAGTATAAAACTAGGGGTACAACTCTCTTCACAACATGGAAGCATAGATCAACATAGTGTAGAATTATATTAGAGTAGTGTAGTTCCATTTCCCACCTTGTGAAGGAGCAATTCTCGAGAAGAAGTAGTGCCTCATATATCTTAGCTTTAGTAGCTATTCAGAAGAGGGAGCACGTGAGTGCAAGTCAGAGAAGTACCAGAGTTGTCGGCTACCTCCTCAAGTGTACGTCTACACTTAGCGGAAGGAATACCGGAATCGCCGGTACAACTTCGCTTGTACCTCGACGAATCACAATACTATTTGGAGTATTAAGGTTCGTGCTTACCTTTGTTTACAAATTCTTATCGTGTTCTAGCTTATCGCTTTCGTAGCTAGCTGGACCAATCGTTCACCCTCGGGTGAGTGCTTTAGCGAGAGGGCGCAAGTCCTAGCTACCGCTAGAGTAGTGACCCTTAGCGTAAACGCGGTGTTTAGGCTAAGTGGTTGCAGGTTGGTTGCCTGGTTCTCCACGGTTGAGGAGGTAGGTGGCAGGTGGTGACAACCCTGTTTGTCCTTTGTAATCCACCCAGGTTCGGGAATCCAGGTAAAGCTATATCGGCATAGATTGGGAAACCAGTCTCCACCCGTTGACCGAAGCAGGCTACGCTTGGCTGAAAGTTAGATCACTTAGGAATCCGTTACCCAGAGGAACCTCGTTACCCTAGGGTTGTTCTTCTTCTTATCTAAAGCCAGGAGATCTATACCCAGAGGCTATAGCACACCGTTCCCTGTGGAAAATACGATACCCTAAAATACTTCCGGGTGAAGTGCTATAACGGTACTTCCTTGCGCTTGTGGACTTTTCTGCTTACGCTAAGAAATACCAACAAGCATTTCTGGCGTCGTTGCCGGGGAATAGATCTTAACCTATCTCTCAGTGGTTGCGCTAAGAAGTGTCAACAAGCATTTCTGGTGCCGTTGCCGGGGAACGGTTGTCGCCTTTAGTCTCCGAACCTAGTTCACCCGTGTATCCTTTGCATTCTATCTTTCTTTTCTTTGTCCTTTACCTATGGAGCCATCAACCTCTATCCAAAACCTATCCGCTCCACGGGCCGAGTTCTGTGAGCCACCACAATCGTCGAAGCCAATCACAGCTTCTGGCTATGAACTCCGCCCTGGCTTTATAGCCATGGTTCATGAACATCCCTTCTCGGGGTTCGATAGCGAAAACCCCTATTACCACTTACGGGAGTTTGAGCAACTCTGTGCATGCCTAAAAATTACGGGCATGTCACAAGAAACACTGCGTTGGAAGTTATTCCCATTCTCTCTTTCTGAGAGGGCGAAACAATGGTACAACAATAACGTAGGAAAAGTTAACAGAGATTGGAAGGACTTGCGAAACAAGTTTTGTATCGCATTCTTTCCTATATCTCGTATTGCAAACCTACGACAAGAGATACTCAACTACCGACAAAATGAGAAGGAGTCGTTAGGTGCAGCCTGGGAGAGATTTACAACCCTTTCATGATCAGGCCCAGACTTGTCCCTCCCTAACCATGTAATGTTACAACATTTCTTGTTAGGGCTGAACAAGGAGTCTGCCCTACAGCTGGACATTTCCGTCGGAGGATCCTTCCTGTGCAAAACCACAGAGGAAGGAGAGGCCCTTCTAGATCTCATTCTAGAAAACACGCCCCTTCCTGATCCCCTCCAACTAGAAAGCAAACCACAGCATGAGGAGGTCTCTTCGGTTAAAACAGAACCTGAGATTCAAACTCAGAGACCCTCATCGCTAACAGAACCTCCAAAGGAAGTTTTCCTCCCTTCAGACTTTCCGTTCTTCGAGGAAGAACATCTTGATGAATATGAAGATACCTTGAAGTATACATACAGAAAGAAACCACCAGTTCCCACCGCTCCTCTGGAGCCTCTGGAAGAAACCTTTCTGATAGAGTCCCTGAAGGAGCTAACCACAGTCATGAGTAGCGAATGGGTGGAAGAAGCGGAATGCTCTCCCGAAGAAATTCGGATTAGCCCCGCTTGTTCTAACATCCATGCTAGAATAGGGTAGAACTGGATTGAAGTGCCTTATAATCCCACGGTCGGGGTGAACATAATGTCCGCATCCTTTGCGAACACGTTCCCTCATGAGCCTTTCATCCCGACTGGAAAGAGATTAAGGCTCGATACAAGAACAGTCACGGACGGTCTAGGCATCCTTCACAGAATATCAATTAAACACGATGATAGTGTGTTGATGCTAGACTTCCACATCTTTGACATCCAAGACTTTGATATCTTGATAGGGCTCCCCCTACGGAAACTGTTGGAGGAACCTCCAACGACTGAGGAATTAGCTGTCAAATTAGGGAGGGACACCTTTTCTATACCGATCCTACAAGCCAAGAATTCGGTAGCAGAATCCCTCTCTAATCCCTATGAGCCCGAAACAGTTATGTTGGTAGAAGCTTTTGAGTCTCTCGAGTCGATTCTAGAAAAAGATGCTGAACATTTTGTGCATGAAAAGAACGACTCGGAAGAAACCATAGATCTTCCAAAAGAGGAAGTACCGGCACCACCACAAATTGAGCTAAAACCCTTACCCGCTGGCTTGCGCTATGTTTTTCTGCATGACAACAAACACACTCCTGTCATCATTAGCGATAAGCTTTCTGAAGAGGAGACGGCCAAACTCATTGTCGTGCTAGAAAAACATCGCTCAGTCTTTGGGTATTCCTTGCAAGATCTGAAGGGAATTAGCCCAACTTTGTGCACCCATCGCATTCCTATTGATCCTGAGAGCACTCCTTCACGAGAACCTCAGCGCAGGCTCAACAATGCGATGCGGGAAGTCGTGAAGAAAGAAGTCCTAAAACTTCTTCACGCCGGGATTATTTATCCCGTACCACATAGCGACTGGGTTAGTCCCATCCAAGTGGTCCCCAAGAAAGTAGGTATGACGGTCGTTGAAAATAATAAAAATGAGTTAATCCCACAACGAACCGTCACAGGGTGGAGAATGTGCATTGATTACCGGAAACTCAACTCGACAACAAAGAAAGACCACTTCCCGATGCCCTTCATTGACGAAATGCTAGAGCGGCTGGCGAAGCATTCTTTCTTCTGTTTCCTTGATGGGTATTCGGGATATCATCAAATCCCAATCCACCCCGATGATCAAAGCAAGACAACTTTTACCTGCCCGTATGGAACCTATGCTTATAGACGCATGTCATTCGGGTTGTGTAATGCACCCGCATCGTTCCAACGGTGCATGATGTCTATCTTCTCAGAAATGATTGAAGAAATCATGGAAGTATTCATGGACGATTTCTCCGTCTATGGCAAGACTTTCAAAGATTGTCTTAAGAATTTAGACAAAGTCTTGCAAAGATGCCAGGAGAAGGACCTGGTACTTAATTGGGAAAAGTGCCACTTCATGGTTCGAGAATGCATCGTTCTTGGGCATCTGGTGTCCGAAAGGGGGATTGAGGTAGACAAGGCAAAGATCGAAGTAATTGAACAACTACCTCCTCGGGTGAACATCAAAGGGGTCCATAGTTTCCTAGGTCATGCGGGGTTCTATAAGCGTTTCATAAAAGATTTTTCTCATATCGCTAGACCCCTCACAAACCTTCTCGCAAAAGATGCACCCTTTGAGTTCACAGATGAGTGCCTCACCGCCTTTCATACTTTAAAGAAGGCACTCATCTCAGCACCAATCATCCAACCTCCAGATTGGACGCTACCGTTTGAGATCATGTGTGATGCTAGTGACTATGCTGTTGGTGCGGTCCTAAGCCAAACCAAAGATAAGAAGCATCACGCGATCGCTTACGCCAGCAAGACACTAACAGGAGCTCAGCTTAACTATACCACCACTGAGAAAGAGCTCCTCGTTGTTGTCTTTGCTATAGACAAGTTTTGATCTTACTTAGTAGGAGCAAAGATTATTGTTTTTACCGATCATGCTGCTCTAAAATACTTGCTCACTAAGAAAGATGTGAAACCTCGTCTTATAAGATGGATTCTGCTGCTACAAGAATTTGACCTTGAAATAAAAGATAAAAAGGGCGTGGAGAATACAGTAGCAGACCATCTTTCGCGTATGCAAGTCACTAACATGCAGGAACCACCAATCAATGACTTCCTACGCGACGACATGCTACTCAAGGTGATAGACACCACCCCATGGTACGCAAATATTGTAAATTTTATGGTTGAAGGATATGTACCACCAGGGGAGGACAGAAGGAAGCTACAGATGGAAAGCCATCGTCACCTTTGGGATGACCCATACCTGTACAGGGTATGCTCTGACGGACTGCTGAGGAGATGTGTGCCCACAGCAGAAGGGATGCAGATCATCGAGAAATGCCATGCTGGACCATACGGAGGCCACTATGGAGTTTTCCGCACCCAGGCCAAAATCTGGCAGTGCGGATTCTTCTGGCCGATGACGTATGAAGACACTAAAGAATTCATCAGAAGATGCAGAAAGTGTCAATTCCAGGGCAGTATCACAACTCGCAATGCTATGCCCCTACACTACAACCTTCAAATAGAAATATTTGATGTGTGAGGCATCGACTTCATGGGACCATTCCCGAAGTCACAAGACTGTGAGTACATCCTAGTTGTTGTGGACTACGTGTCCAAGTGGGTGGAAGCTCTACCATGTCGGTCGACAGACTCCAAGCACGCTCAGAAGATGTTCCATGAGATAATCTTCCCGCGCTTTGGAGTACCCTGTATGGTGATCGGCGACGGAGGATCGCACTTCATTGACAGGAAGTTCTGAGTTTTCCTCAAAGAACTCGGGGCTAACCACAATATCGCTACCCCCTACCATCCACAAACAAGCGGTCAAGCTGAAACATCAAACAAACAAATAAAGAGCATCCTGCAGAAGACGATCAATGACATGGGGAAAGGATGGAAGAACAAGCTACCTGATGCTCTCTGGGCATACAGGACAGCTTACAAAACCCCCATTAGCATGTCACCATTCCAGTTGGTCTACAGAAAAAGCTGTCATTTACCAGTTGAGCTTGAGCATCGAGCTCACTGGGCCATCAAGACCTGGAACATAGATATAAGGCTAGCTGGCAATAATCGACAAAAACAAATTACCGAGCTAGAAGAATGGAGGGAGAAGGCTTACCATAGTGCCAAGCTTTATAAAGAAAGAACAAAAAGATGGCACGACAACCGAATCAAGCCAAAGGAGTTCAAGCAAGGAGATAAGGTACTACTCTTCAACTCCAAGGTCAAGCTATTCGGTGAAGGGAAACTGCACAGCAAGTGGAAAGGGCCGTACACCGTCGTTGACACATCACCACATGGAGCGATAACCATACAAGATGACGACGGCAAAATCTACAAGGTAAACGACCAACGTTTAAAAGTTTTCCTTGAGCCTTCTCATCATAACATAGAATTAGATAGGATAGACTTAGTTTCTTTTGATAAATATAGCTTTGACTAAAATTTACAAAATTATAAACAATTAACTTGCTAACATATTCTTTGATTTAATTTGTACAATAGTCTTTTCTTTTTGCTTTAGCAAGATGATCATGAGTAGTTTACCATTTTACCCTCACTAAACCACCATGATCCTTGCTTATCTTGATCTGATCACAAGCATCTTTGTCATTAAAACTCTTGATCTTGTGATCAAAGCATATCATATACATTTTATCCTATTCATAATGTGGAGAATCAGTGGATTTGAGCGCCCAATGAAAGAATTCAAATTTGAAACCACCTTACCTAAACAGTGCACTGACAGAAGAAGCAACCTAGGAAAATTGGGGCAAGGAGGAGCCCCTGGGGGTGCGCCCGCACCCCTGGTGTGGCCGCACCACCAGTGATCCCCCTCGCCTCCAATCTTCTCTAGTGTGCCTTCCTTCTTCTGCAGATGCCTGTTACCAAGGTCATCACGTCGGTTGTGCACATTTCCATTCCAGAGAGGCCCTCTTCTCCTATTTAAACACACCCATGGCCTCTCCTCTCTTCACAATTCATTCAAGCCTTTGAGCTTTTCCCTCTCTCCCTCTGAAACTTTGGTCTTGCAACAATGTTTCATTAGTAGTAGCCATGGAGCACGCCCTTGCCTTGTACACAGACTCCACCTCCGATGTCCGCGAGGCATCGTTTCGCTCATCAAGGGAGGAGGCAGTGACGGTGGCACCCCTTGCTATCATGCCACCACCACGAAGCGGTGCGAGCAGGGGCTCCAGCTTCACATCCACAGGCCATTCTGTGGCTCTCCCTGCTGCTCCAAGGAGAGAGATGATGGTGCCCGCACGCCGTCCCGACATCGGCCTCAAGTGGAAGGCCCCGGAGACTAGTGACTCTCATCGTGTTGACATACCGCCTTTTGGCTTTGTAATGAGTAGCTCACTAGGATCTGGCTCTACGGCTCACCTTTCCCCTACGTACAGCATGTACGGGTACAAGAAACCCGGTGGTGGGTACGGGAAAGGGCTCATGCGCAGGCAAGCGCCACCTCAAAATGAGTCCGTAGAGAAACCCGCGCAGAAGCCTGCCAGCAACACCACGGCCGGGTCCTCCTCTCAGCCTTTGTGCTTCACCCATGTTCACAAGGAGATTAGAGGACAGCCGAAAGGCTTCTTTAGTGATAGTGACACAGAAGCCCCGCATCAAGGGCCAACTATCGCATTGCTAATGATGTCTCTACAGTCTCTCAGGAAGACCGTGAACACGCTGCGTGGAGAGCAGGCGAGCGCTTTGCTCAGAATAGACGAGCTTAAGAAAGAGCTCGAAGTCGCTAAATTCGGTCTTAGCAACCGGATAGCAAAAGTCGCTCGCGCTACTGGTGTGGAGGGTCCTTCCAATCCATTCGCTTAGAACCCCTCCGCACCAAATAAACTTAGGCACAAGTTATCTTAGTTATTTCCCTTCAAATTTTAATTCCAATCATGTATTGTGCCTACAGTTATCTTTTTAATATATTCATTTGAATTGTCCCCATCATTATCTTGTGCAAATTGTCCACTTGCTTTTGTACATGTTTGTATTCAAAAGAAATAAAAAGATAGGTACAAAAGCAAGTGTGGGGGGGGGGCATTCCTCGATTCGTCACGCAGGTACAATAATATTTCAGTACAATACAGTCATGTACCTGTCAGCTCCCTAAAAAGGAAAAGCGATTTATTATAATAAAACTACTTCTTCAAATTGATAAACCCATGCACCATTGTACCTTTGTTTGATAAATTTGTTCACTTGTTATTCTGGCTAAAATTCTTGCAAACTGTGAACAACTTTTTATAGGGACCCCATTTTATCTAAGTAATTGGAATATGGGATATAGTAGGATGATTTGACGCTTGCCATCTTTTGCAAAGGTACTTGGGATTTATATTTTCAGAAAAAATTTCAAATAGCATGTTCCTCTATGATGCAATATCCTACCAAAGCCATATGAACCATTTTAGAATTATAAACATCATGTATTCATATGTTACTTGCTATCATGTTGAGCTTAGTCAAATTGGTGTGACTTATGTTGAGATTCTTGTCATACACTCATGATTTGAGATCCACGTACACACCACATATATCGCTAACTCTTACACTAAGAGTTACACAAAACATGCCATCCATCCACCATAAATGAAGCTCTTTTTGTTCATGTCATGCATCTCTCTCATAAAAATCTTCCAAAAAGAGCTACGGGCTATAAAAAAGAAATATCCATACCAAAGCAGGTATGAGACAAAAAAAATCCATGCGAAAGCATGTTGGAAAAAAATGGGCACATGCCCGCCATAGAATTAGGGGTATAATCAAATACCCACCTGAAAAAAGAGAGAGAAAGATAGCCTGTGGTTTCTAAAGACTCCAAAAAGAGAGAGATCTTGACACAAGAGCACAAAAAGATCAAAAAGAAACTCCACACACTTGCACATCTCAATCAGAGTGTATGACTTGCATCTCCATGTAGTTCGGTTTTTGACTTAGCAATATTATGTGATGCAAGTATGCTTCAATTTCATCCATACCCAAAAATCCACATATGCCTTGTAGCTGGTAGGATGAAAAAAGAAGGCACAACAAAGCCTTTGGTAAGGAACCATTTACACATACTTACGTAAATGAGCGACTTGAGAGAATCATATGAGGAACATTTGCTATCTTTTGATTTCCAAAATTTCATAAAAACCCAAGTTTCTCAGAGCAAAGATGAGCAGGAAGATTTGAATCCAGGCTGTTCCATTATCCAATCACCCAAGATATTTTGTTAAACACTTTGAATGTTCACAGGTGCAGGTGAAGCCTGAAATAACTTGTGTGCAGGTTTTTTTCTCAATCAAGGAAGATAAACCGCCTTAGTCTGAGATTTACTCGAGGACGATCAAAGGGCTAAGTGTGGGGGGTTTTGTTGGTGGCTCTTAACTCACATTTTATACCGCCAACTTTCATTTAAAACCTGCACTTTCAAAACCAAAACCTAGGATTAGGATATAAACTCACAATTTCCACGAGTTTTGGATGTATCAATTGTTTTGCAGGAATCAAGGGAAAAACTACACTTGGGATGGGCCAAAAGTGCATACCAAATTCAACACATCAAAGCCCAGCACTTCCGGCCCATCCAAATAAAGAGAATTGGAGCTCAAGGTCCATCAAACTCTACATCTGGGCTAACAACCCACATAAGGGACATCCAGGCCCAGCCAGCAGCACACCACGCGAAGGCGGTGACCAGAGGTGGGGCTAGGGGTGCGGGCGCACCCCTAGTGCGGCCGCACCGCTTCTGGCTCCTCTCGGGCCCACCTTCAGAGGTCGGTTGCATGGCGGCATGCAAAGGCGGTTCAGTAGGGTTTCCATGTTTAGATCACCAGAACCGACCTTGTGGCAGTATAAAACTAGGGGTAGAGCTCTCTTCACAACATGGAAGCATAGATCAACATAGTGTAGAATTATATTAGAGTAGTGTAGTTCCATTTCCCACCTTGTGAAGGAGCAATTCTCAAGAAGAAGTAGTGCCTCATATATCTTAGCTCTAGTAGCTATTCAGAAGAGGGAGCAAGTGAGTGCAAGTCGGAGAAGTACCGGAGTTGTCGGCTACCTCCTCAAGTGTACGTCTACACTTAGCGGAAGGAATACCGGAATCGTCGGTACAACTTCGCTTGTACCTCGATGAATCACAATACTATTTGGAGTATTAAGTTTCGTGTTTACCTTTGTTTATGAATTCTTATCGTGTTCTAGCTTATAGCTTTCGTAGCTAGCTGGACCAATCGTTCACCCTCGGGTGAGTGCTTTAGCGAGAGGGCGCAAGTCCTAGCTACCGCTAGAGTAGTGACCCTTAGCGTAAACGCGGTGTTTAGGCTAAGTGGTTGCAGGTTGGTTGCCTGGTTCTCCATGGTTGACAGCCCTATCCGTCCTTTGTAATCCACCCATGTTCGGGAATCCAGGTAGAGCTGTATCGGCATAGAATGGGAAACCGGTCTCCACCCATTGACCGAAGCAGGCTATGCTTTGCTGAAAGTTAGATCACTTAGGAATCCGTTACCCAGAGGAACCTCGTTACCCTAGGTTCGTTCTTCTTCTTATCTAAAGCCGGGAGATCTATACCCAGAGGCTATAGCACACCGTTCCCTGTGGAAAATACGATACCCTGAAATACTTCCGGGTGAAGTGCTACAACGGTACTTCCTTGCGCTTGTGGACTTTTCTGCTTACGCTAAGAAATACCAACAAGCATTTCTGGCGCCATTGCCGGGGAATAGATCTTAACCTATCTCTCGGTGGTTGCGCTAAGAAGTGTCAACAACCACTACACTTTTTTCCCTGCCTCGGTTAACTTTTATGCTTTGATATATAATGATTGAGCTTTCACTGTGGCATATGCAATGATGAACTTTCTAAACTTTTAAAGATGTGCTGGCAGTGGCATATGCAATGATGTGTACTCTTTTATGCTGAGGCAACAGCTATGATGATCAAATGACCCCTATTTGTAAGCTCCTAAACTAGGATGGCTTGTATACAAGCAACCAGTTTAGAAGCGATGTGATGACAGTGGGGCTAAACTGAGCCAACTTTGTACATGAAACTTTTTTGATTCATCAATTATGTAATTTTTCTTTTATAAAATTTTGTATCCCAACCAAGTCCAAATGTAATTGAAAGTATGTAAATGGAGTTTCGAGATGAATATAATGATTTCATTGTGTTTACATTTATGAAATATGCATATAAATCTAATCATATAGCTTGCAATGGCGAACGAACCGGAAAACCACCCAACCGATATGGGAGAATGGCACGAACCTTCCCCCATCAACAGCTCAGACAACAACTTTGATGACGAGTCAACTTCATACATGAGTGTCTCGTTAACACCACTGCCTGCGAAGAAACCTCGTGGAGAGGAAGATGATGATCCTAACTATGATCCGATGGGTGAAGTACAAGGACCGAACCGAGAGGCACTAGAGCACTCACCGAACAATAATGCTGAACAAACAAGGTTTGAGGTACTTGCAACAGTGCTTGTCTTTGATTAACACAACATTTGAGGGCCTCCTGGAAATACATAATTAATGTGAGTTCTTGACCTCAACAGATACCGGTGGTGCCTCGTCGTTTGGAGTTCTGAGATGAGGAAGAAAGGGTGGAGGAACCACCCGCTCCCTCAACGATGACTTCTTCGACAACCGGTGGTAAGCTAAAGAGGAGAAGGGGCCAACATGGCAGGCACAAGGTGAACGATGATGTACATGCCATATACCAAGTTGGGCATAGGGAGAACCCTTACAGCTATAGACCATCCTCGGCACCTTCAGCAACCAATGCTCTTGTATAGTCTGGGAGATGGTGCCTATCACATACAGTGATTGGAAGTCAGTCCCAGAGCACTTAAAGACATATGTTTGGGGTGAGCTGTGGACCTGATTCTCATATCCTGTGAGCTATGATGTAAAAAAGTGCAAGGAGCATGTGTTACACATTGCATCCAAAGCTCATCACTAGTTCAGGTGGGTACAGAATGATGAGTTCGTGAAAAAGGGGAAGACACCATTCGAGCGCTACAATTTCCTCAACAGAGAGATATGGGAAGAATTCATGGCACAGAAAAAAAGTGAAGCAAACGCCAAGAGCGAGAAGTTCTCTTAGCTCGCGAAGAGGAACGTGCACCACCACCACCTAGGCATGACAGGGTATGCCGCTAAGAAACCTAAATGGCAAGAGGAAGAAAGGATCGCAGCCGAGGCTAGACTACCGGATGAGTACGTGGGCCTTGATGAGAGGGCACAGGACTTCATAAAAGCCCATAGGCCAAAACGACTGAAGGAGGGAAAGACCAAGTTCAACGAGCTACAGAATGAGGAGGCAGAGAAGAAGATCCTAGCGGTCGCTGCGGCTGAGCAAAGCAGGCCATTCAACCCTCGCAGAGAAAAGGACCAACTCACCGAGGCTCTGGGAAACCCAGAGCACCGCGGTGTGTCCATGGCATATCATCGAGACAGTGGAAGACAGTGGAGTCCTGGGGATCCGACGCTAGCTCTCAGATGAGGCAAGCATACAAGGACAGCCTTGTCCAGCAAGGCTGCAATGAGGCTATTAAGGACTTTGTTATGGGAAAGATCTCAGAGGCATTCACGAGCAACGACCCCTCAATGGTGGAGTTGAGGTCGCAGATGTTTTGTTAGGCTAGCGTGGTGCTGCCAACAACAGATGTCGTAGAAGGCCAGATGGTGCGGCCAACCGGAGGACTCCAGAGGTACCCGATCGATGATATTGTCGAACCAACGCCTTGCTAGCTCGTGGTGTTGTACGGCAGGATGTCAAAAAGATAGATGGCGGTTGGCACGAGCGCATTGCCTGGACCCATGTACGACAACAAGTTGATCCTAGAACACTATGCTAGGGTCTAGGTAACTTGGATGCACCCGAACCATCAGGATGATGAACTCGACATACCCACTCCATGTGGGGCCAAGTACATTCAAATCTTAGTCAACAAAGAAGTACTCTGGGCTCGATGCGATATTTACTTAGAAGAGCCGACGCCATCATCACAGCCCTCGCAGTCTCCCATGGGTGATCATGGCTATGATGATGACAATGACAATGATCCAGCAACCACTCCTCCATGCACGAGCAATCCACATGGAGATACAGGGTAAGGACTGGGCACTGCTACACCACCGCATGCAAGTTATCCAAACAAACAAAGTAAAGAATGTCCTTCCCCACTGATAAAGGGTATGCAACCAGAGCATACTACAACATCTACAGGTACCCTTCAGGAGAAGGATACAACAAGTGCTATTGACTATGGCAAGTTGAGTAGGATCATCCATGAAGTAGCCAGGGAGTATGAAAACTCAACAAATTTTGACAATTACGCTTCTACCAACCAAAGTCGTAGTTCAACATGTGCGAAGATTCTTGTAGAGTTTTTCACTCCTGAACATCTCAAGTACAGGATGCCATCACCGGTGGGTTGACCCTTTCGAATGATTGTCTCGATCGGTACGTGCATGGGAAGTTCATGTTGACCTTGGGCTAGCTCGTAGGTGAAGAGCCGTGGGAGGTAAGGAGATTCCATCTCTGGTACATGGAAGCGGCGAAAAGAGGCCTTGAAACTTTTGTTGTAAACGTTCCCACGAAGTATTTTCACTTGACCTCCGATGCACTAGTCATCGTAGATTTCCATGACATGCATAGGTTAGTGCGGTGCAAGGACCTCGACGTGGCTCAAGTCACATTGTTTGCCCTATAAGTGAATCATGAGTTTTCAGTGCATTGCATCGCTGCTGGTTTTGTAGGAAGAAGCTAATAATGACATGAGTTGTCCTTGTAGGATGTAGGCCCACATATGCAAGAAACTAGGCAAAAATGTTGTTTTCCTCTCTCCGATGCACAATAGCAAGAGATGCATCGTGGGTTATGATATACCGAATACGCATGAAAAGCTTGTCGGCTTGGTCGGAGCAGAGAGAGAGGCGGCCCGTAAACTTCTGCGTAACGAAATGAAGTATAACGCAAGAACTTATGTGTTTAGATGCATGAGAGAGGTCAAGGGACGTGGGTACATGATTGCCGCCCATCAGTTCAGGTAAGTCAAAAGAAAACTGTTACGTAGCTACTATTATGATCACCGCTTCTTATGTATTAGAAGTTTTAATTGTGTATTGTTTGAATAGTGCTGCGGAGGCATCATGGGCCACTGGATTGCATTTCTCATCTATTCTCAGGATGGAAGGGCAATAGTGTTCGACTCTTTGGATACTCCAAAAGCAGGTTATAAGAAATTTGAAAGCGTATTGAGATTGTAAGTGACGGTACTTCTTTTTTATTTAACAAATGTGCTAAATTGGTCATGACAAACGTGGTTTTGTATAACGCTTACCGGAAGTACTTGGAGGAACCAGATTGTATTAATCTCAGAACTGAAAAGCAGAAGAAGTACAAAACCACCCTACAAGTCAAACGTAACTTTCCGGTATGTTTCAAAAGTCGTATGTGTACTTAATATATCGTGCAAGCTCTATGTTCTGAACGATTGTGTATTACATGCAGTGCTTCAAACAACCGTCTGGCACATTATTATGTGGATACTATGTTTGTGAGTACCTAAGAGACACCGACAAGTTTAGATAACAGCTACAAGGTACTCAAGAAAGAACTACAGGGCTGGTAAAGCAAGCCATTCAACGAGAAGGCCAAAACCCAAATTGTTGCGGACATTTGTTCATTCGTCATGCACTATTGTGTGCATGAGGGTGGAAAGTTCTTCAACCATAGAAGGCCCGTTAGCAAATGGCGAGAAGTATGAGAGGATCCGAAAGTGGAGCACCCATTTGAACATTGAGAATTACATGTTGGCGGACGTATAATTTGTATGTGGTTTCCTATCGCGCTTAGCGAAAGTTGAATGTTGAACCATTATATGTTGTGAGATATAATATATATACTTGAAGGATTACTATTTCAATGGAGATATATCTATATTTATGTATGTGTTTGTGCCTTTATTAATTGATATTATCTGTGCTTTCATTGTGAAAATAAAATTCAAATTCAAATTCATATTAAAGATTTTTTTTAATATGTAAAACAATTAACTGAGGCGGGCACCTAACAACAATCCACCTCGGTTGATGTTTTAACCAAGGCGGGCGCGTTACAGTGTCCGCCTCTGTTAAAATATTAACCGAGACAATTGATAATAGTGCCCGCCTCGGTTAACAGGCATTAACCGAGGCGGACGTCTTACACCGTCCGCCTCGGTTAAAATATTTACCGAGGCGGCCAGAACGCCCGCCTCGGTTAAGCCTGATTAACCGAGGTCTTTTGTCCGAGGCGGACGGTTTGCCCGCCTCGGTTAACCTGATTTATTTGCCCGCCTCGGTTAAACATGTTGTAGTAGTGAACTATATCATTTCAAGTTGTGACCACAACTATTCCGGTAGCTGCAGTGCAAAATGGATTTCTCAAGAGATTGGTCCATACCTCATGCTGCCAAATGTCATCCAACACAAGAAAAAAACTTCTATTTTGGATGGCTATTGCAAGCTTTCCACTGAGTTCTCCTAATGTTTCATCCTGCTGTGTAACACCCTAAAAATTGCATATTTCAAATTTAGCTTGAATTTGATTTTATTTGCTTTTATGTGGCATTTAATATAGAGGAATAATTATTATTCTTGAAATAAAAATTGATCATGTAGCTAAACCATGTTTGAGCATTCATGTTGATGCATTTGTTTTACTGTGCTGAGTGGTTTTTGTTTGGGTGTAAACTTAATTCAAATGAATTTGAAAACTGAAATCTAAAACTGTTTGGAGAAAATGAAAAGGAATTCCATTCCTTTCCTTCCCTTCTCCCAGTTTTGGCCTTTTGGCCCAGCCCGCTGGCTCGGCGCGGCCGCCCTCGCGCCAGCCTCGCAGCATGCGCTCGACTTGGGTCGAATTAGCGCTCGGCCCGTTTCCTCCGCCGCCGGCTCAACTCCTTCTCGGCTTTCAGCGCGCAAGCAAGTGCTGCAGCCGACCACCATTGTCTCGCCGACACGCTGGCCCCACACATCAGCCACCGCCTTCACCTTCCTCGCGCCCGAGCCTGAGCCGGGTTCCACCGAGGGAATTCCGCGGTGTCAATCCCGTTTTCTCCGGGGTTTCGGTCGATCCTCACCTATAAAAGGAAAGAGAACCCCTCACCGCGCCATTTTTCCATCTAAGCGCTAGTCGCCGCCACAGCCGAGCCCACAACGCCGTCGAAGCCCTAGCCGGGAAGCCGCCGCCGTGCTCCTCGCTAGACGTCGCTTCCTCACCGATTTGGACGGCACACCGAGCACCACCACACCGTAACGAAGCTTGCCCCGCTCTCCTCTCTCGCTCTAGGATTCTCTGTTGATTTTAATTGCTCGCTGTTGCTTACAGGGACAAGCAGTCCGCCCCATCGTGCCTCTCGCTGACCCCGTTCGCCTCTCGTCGACGTTTTTGCCCTAGGTGAGCTCGCCATCGTCTTCGCTACCTCCCGGTGTTGTTCCCACGTCAAATCATGGACCGAAGGCTCGGTTTTGCGTAGCGCCGCTGAGCTCTACCTGGGGGACCATGGCGCCGCCGCCCATTGCGCCCGAGCGCCCACAACCGCACGATCGGAGATCGACGGCTGAGAAAAGAAGATACGGGTTCGCTGGATTTTTGCTAAAGAGACCCTGAGCTTCCTGTGATTCAACCCACGATCCTCAGCCACGTCAAAAACCTGAATTTGCTGATTTGTTTTAATTCCTAAATAGATCTAGTTAATTACAGGATTGCCACTGTGTTTAAATGCTTATAAAATCCACGTTTTAGCTCCGTTTCAACCCGTTCAACTTGCATTAGTTTCGTTATAAAATTCTCTACACGTTAGTGCCACTATTCAGCATGTTTTCAGTAATGAAAAATTAAATGTTTTCTTTTTCTTATTAATCACTATTTCGCTACGGTAGAACTTGTTTAATTCATATCTTCGCCGTTTTAAATCCGATTTCGGTGCATTTTGCGTCTGTGTGATCTTAGTAATGTGTAGAATTCTTTTAGAACCTTTTTGTTACTGTTTCTTATGTTTGGTGTACTGTTCTAATAGATAGCTATTGTTTGCTTCGTGTATGTCTGCGTGGATGTTTGTCTGGTGAATTGCTTGATCGAGTTTAGGCGGTGATCAGTTCATTGGAGATCAAGAGCAGTACTTTGAGGAGTCAGATCAGCAAGAACCTTTTGATCAAGGCAAGTATAGCAAGGGATTTCTTTTGTTGTCCTATTCATAATAATATATTAAGTTCATACTTGCATGTGTCTACCTTGATAACCATAGGAATCTCCTAGTCTTGATTACTATACCTTGTCACCTTAGGTTGTGCATTGGGTAGATTTTGCTAGTGCTCAAAACAATCGGCTATGATCATGAACATGATTAATGGTGTATGCAATGAACAATTAAAAGATGCCTTTTTAGAAACATAATCATCTATAAGTGGATTCCCCTAGAACTTACAGTACAACCGTGAGAGCTATATGGCTCTGGTTTTAGCTCAATATGAGAATTTTTCTAGCTTGTTAGTGGTTACCCGGATGGGCGCAAAAGGGGCTTGTCACGTTGGGTATAGGACGGCCACTGTTCCTATGTGTATAGCCGTGAAGGAATTGTGTCATCTGAAAGGGGGGTTCCTATATCTGTCTGCCAATTGGAATCCTAGTGGCCCTAACTTGTTAGACGGGCCTTTGAAAAGCTTCATAGTGAACCCTGCCGCACTTCCTTGGAACAGGTGATATGGGAGTCATGACCTCAGACATATGGGCAACACGACTCACGGGTAAAGATGTACAACCTCTGCAGAGTGTCTTTTAAAACTGGTATAACAGCCGTGCTCACGATCATGAGCGGTCTAGGCTCCTTATGGAATAATTAATTATGAACTTGTTTATTCAAATATTTCTATTCTTGCTATACATTGATTAAGCTTCATTTGATCATATGTTAATTAGGGCTATTGCTTGCCTATTGCTACTCAATTGCTAATATGACTAATTAAAAGCTATGCAGTTAAACCATGTTTAGCCTTTTGAGCCTTCAGGAACCCCATGTTATTCTTGTTGAGTATGAGATGTACTTACGCTTGCTCTATTTTCATTTTTTTGGATAAAAATCTCGGATGGGTACAGACTATAGTGGTTATGAGGATTTTCCTGAGGATTATTAGACTTGTTGTCAACCAGTCAATCTTCCCTGTGGACTATGGAGTCGTCATTGGAGCTTATAATTTAGCTTCTGCTATGTTAAAGACTTGCTACTTATTTATTATTGTAATGGATTATTATTCGTGATGTAATAAAGCACTGGATTTGATATTCTCTCATAATTTGTCGCTATATGTGTGAGATTGATTCTTGGGCACACATATAGATTGTATTTGATTTTGTTCCTGAAATCGGGTATGACAAATTGGTATCAATGCCATGTTGACTGTAGGACGCAAGCCTAGTTAGTAATGGTCGATTTTAGCATCCTTTGCTCACTTGTTTCATGCTTATTAACTTAGCCTTGTTATTTGCGAAAATTTTATGCTTCTTAAGCTTTATTCTATTATAAAACTTATTGACTCTATTCTAACCTATTCTTGGACTACTTCTGTAGATGTCGCCTATCCGTAGAACTGCCCGCATGAGCACTGGAGGAAAGTGCCCCCCAGGAAGCTTGCATCAAAGGAAGAAATTGTGGTGGTGGTGGATGAAGCTAGAAGAGCGCATCTTCAGGAGGAGCAAGTTGGAGAGAACAATGTCGCCGATGCTCAATTTGAGCAAGCCTCACGTACCGTGACTGTACCTATTCCAATTGAAGTCGTTCCACCTCCAATTGAGGTTCTAGGTCTTCACCCTACCTACAGATATCTTGAGAGGGTTTTCAGGAGGACGATTGACTGTAAGGGTGGAGACAAGGGAACAGTTGCAGAATATTCAAAGAACCTTCTCCAGAGGATGGCTCCTGGGGCTAGGCCCTTCAGTGTTTTTGACTTCATCTGGAGCGAGATCAGGAGTGTTGGTGAGAGGCCCCTCAAGGGCTGTGGCTTTGCTCCATATATCATGTATATGATTGAGCAAGTGACCGGGCACACCTTCGAGTATGACAGTCATCACAGGGTGTTGAGGATAGCCACTGACTTACTAGAGACACACACCCCGCCACCAGGTCCAGGAGGAGCAGCAGCAGCAGAGGATGCACCAGCAGCAGGTGCAAGAGGAGCAGCTTCACCTCTGCCACGTGTACCTTTACGTTCTACTTCACGCCGTGGCAGCCCTCCCTCTCCGATTAAGAAATTTTCAGCGCTTTCTTTGGCATGTGCAAGGACATCAATGTAATCAAGAGGAAGCAGCATCACGAGAGGAAGGCCAGGAGAGAGGATTCGAGGACACTGAAGATGCTGCATGAGCACTATCAGTTCCAGCCGCCCAGGTCTCCTCCGTCTGAGGATACCAACGAGGAGCCTGAGACGTTTGAGCAGCAGCAGGCCAGGTGGCAGAGGGAGTACCAGGATCAGTAAGCTCGATACTCTCAGCAGCAGCAGGAGAAGCAGCAGGAGGCACAGCAGCAGACACCTCACCGTTCTTCTCAATAGAGGCTGCTTTTTGGTGGCCAGTGCAGTCAGAGTGCCGCTCGTCCCAGTGCAGCAGAGGAGTCGGCTTCCTTCTGGTGGGAGGACTTCTTTGGCTATGGACCGCAGCAGGGTTCCTTTGGTCAGGACCCCTTCTTCCAGGGTGGTCTAGGTGACTCTGGACAGGGTGGCTCTCGTCTTCCAGGTGCTCCATGTTCAGACGACGAGGGTGATGGTCAGGGCCGAGACGACGACGACGAGTGAGCTCCAGAGTCAGCTACAGCGTGTAGCCCCTTTGTGCTATGTTTCTTCTTGTCAGATCTTTTGTGGTGATGGATGACAAAGGGGGAGAGATTGTGATTAAAGCTCCAGAGTGCTTCATGTGTATTGTCTTTGTATCTGGAGATATGTACTGCAGCTGTGTTTGAGTTCAGTCATGTTTGAGTCTCATTGATATATCATTTATGTATCAGACTAGTTCATGTATCACATGTCAGATCAGCTATGTATTAGTCTCAGTTTGATTATGATTCGGGTTGTATCATGTGAGAGATGAGACTATGTGAGACATGATCTTTATAGTTCCATATCTATCTTAGTGGCTTATGGATTTGGGAAATTATTGTGATGAGTGCTATGTGTGTGATTTTAATTATGCATTTAATTTCATCTAATCCATGCTTGTTGATTAGTATATCCTTGGATGGTGTATTGCTTTTATTTTGTTATTGTGTGATATGCCATGTCATATGCATTACATTTGACTTATTTACACACTTGCTCTCCTCGGATGCAATCGTTTAGGGGGAGTTTCCAACTCGCCTTAGCATGTGCAAACTGACATTTTGAGGTCTTTTATGAATTCAATTCATATTGCACATATTAAGGGGGAGCTCTTTATAAATCATTGAATCCTTAAGCTTAATTGTTTTATCCTTTTTGTAAGCTTTAATCAAGGTTGTCATCAATCACCAAAAAGGGGGAGATTGAAAGTGCATGTTGCGCTTAAGTATGTTTTGGATGACTTGGTGACAACATTGATTAAAGGTCTAATATGTTTGCTAAGTGTGACACAGGAAAAAGCTATCTCACAATGTACTTGAAATGAAATGCAAAGCCAAAATGATGGATTGTTGTATGAAAGTCATGTCACAAACACAAGACAACAATGAAAATGATATTGATGAAAAGGCTATTCTATTGTGGGATAATTATGATTCATATGTGTGCTAACAAAGGATTCAAAGCGAAGTGTGATTGAATGGCTTGAGCTGGTGAAGATAGCAAGGAAAGAGTCTTCGAGGTACTAAGCAAGGTTGAAGGGCAAGCGACGGCTTGGCGGCCGAAGAACCTAGCTAGGGTGAAGAAGAAAGTACTTGCATTTAGTCGAAGGATCAATCAAGCTTGAAGGTTACATTGAGTGGAGAATCAACATTCCTAGCAACATTATTGATTGAAGTGACTTGACACATTTGGGATTTCTTCATATCACTTGTATGGAGTCAAGTCACATGCTCAAGATGGCTATGCTCAATTGAAATCTACTATTAATCATTTCAAGCATTCCTCAAAGTGAAGAAGGTGAAGAGAAGCGGCTTCGGTTCAATGGAAATCAACTCAAGAGGTTTAAAACTTGTTTTTCATTTTATCTTGAGTAAATAGGAAAGCCGTACTATTAAGAGGGATGCAACATATAGTAGATGATTCTTCATAAGTGCTCAAACCAACTTTAGTGAGACATGAGAGAGCTAGGACTAACTTCTTCTTTTATCTGTTTCTGCTCTCTGTTCTGGCATTCAGAGTCCATACCGAACATGTCCGGTATTAGCCATTTCCGTACAGTTCCTCTCTGTGGTGGAACGTCGGAAGTTCTGACTTTCAGTCGGAAGTTCCGAGCTTTCTAACATCCGGCTCCCAGTATCTCTGTCCCGATCTCGTCGGAAGTTCCAACATTTTTGTCGGAAGTTCCGACCCTTAACTGGAAGTTTATAAGTTGGTTAGTGAACTGTTTTCTCACGAAGTAGCGTAATACCGGACGTGTCCGGTATGCATATGACCTGACACAGCCAACGGCTAGTAACGGCTAGTTTCGTGAGTGGGGCTATAAATACCCCTCAAGCCTTCTCTTTTGAAAGTTGTTGATTCTGCTGGTTTCTAACCTCATTCTAGTGCCTTCAAAACACTTTCCAACCCTCTCTTAGTGAGTGATTGACCTCTAATTGCCAAATCCATTTGTGGGTTGAGAGAGATTCAAAATTAGATAGCAAGCCACCACTTGAGCACTTGTGCAAATCATCGATCTTGTTGTGGGCATTCGTTACTCTTGGACTCTTCGGTCCTGGACGGCTAGGCGTCGCCGTTGAGCACCCAAGAGCTTTGTGGAGTGCCTCGGAAAGTTTGTGAAGGTTCGATCTCTCCTCAAAAGAGATCAACTAGTGGAAGGAGCATTGCGGGTGAAATAGACCGCGGCTAGAGTGACCGGTGGTGTCCTCTAGAGCCCACCTTTGTGGTAGCTCGCAGCCGGCTCAACGGAGAGTAGGACCCGAGGGGGCCCCGAACTTCGGTAAAACAAATATCGTGTCTCCTCTCTTTATTACTTTTGAGATATTTGTTTGGCTTGAGCTTTCCCTGCTTGATTCTGTGTGTTGTGCATATATATGTTGTATCTCTGCAGGGTGTGGGAAAGTGGAGAAGAAACCGGAGTTGATTTGAAGCCCGGGGCTGAAATCACAATTACTGGACGTGTCCGGTAATCCTACCGGACGTGTCCAGTATTGCTTGAAGGCTCAGCCATTTAGGGTTTACCGGACGGCCACCTTTGTGGTAGCTCACAGCCGGCTCAACGGAGAGTAGGACCCGAGGGGGTGCCAAACTTCGGTAAAACAAATATCGTGTCTCCTCTCTTTATTACTTTTGAGATATTTGTTTGGCTCGAGCTTTCCCTCCAGGATTCTGTGTGTTGTGCATATATATGTTGTATCTCTGCAGGGTGTGGGAAAGTTGAGAAGAAACCAGAGTTGATTTGGAGCTTGGGGCTGAAATTGCAATTACCGGACGTGTCCGGTAATCCTACCGGACGTGTCCGGTATTGCTTGAAGGCTCACCCATTTAGGGTTTACCGGACGTGTCCAGTATACCTACCGGACGTGTCCGGTATTAGCTTTCTGCGCAGCATCTGTTTTATCTTGCTCTAATCACTTGTGGTGCAGGGACTTGACTTTATATTCATTGTATATCTTTCATACACTTTGTGTTCGTCTCTTGAGGGGTTGATTTAGTCCGATTGAGAGCTTCCAAGCAATTGGATATCGCTTCCGCATTTTAAGTTGTTAATTTTCAGAAACGCCTATTCACCCCCCCTCTAGGCGGCATCTTAGGTCCTTTCAATTGGTATCGGAGCTTGGATTCACGTTTGAGCTTCACCGCTTGTGAGAACGGATGGATTCGCCTATGGAGACGGACGTGGTGCTTCTCCAAAATGATGGTTCAAACTTTCTATCTTGGTCATCTTATGTACTCAATGCATTTCGGGCTATTAGCCCCATTATTGAGCATATTGTGGATGCGAGCATATCTCTCTCTATAGTTGATTAGAGCAACTATAAGAACTTGACAAAAGAGGAAGAGATATGTGTGCAACTCAATGCTCATGCGTGTTTAATCTTGTTAAACTCATTGAGTGCAGAGGTTCTTGAGGAGGCTATCTACAATGGAGAATCTCCGCCGGAGAGTTCTGATGTGATTTGGACTAGACTTGCCAACCTATATGGAAAGTCCAAGTGTGATGAAGCACATTGTTATGATTCATTAGAAATGAAGTCCATTGAATCATCATCATGTGCAGAAGCCTCAAGAAGCCTCAAGGAAGATACACCGGATCGGGAGGCACAGGCTGCTGCTGCTCCGGAGCCTGTCTGCACATACCGGACGTGTCCGGTATTTGCCCAGCAGACAGGGACCTGGAGGCAGACAACAGCAGCTCTCAAGCCCGGTGGCGACCAAGTGATGAGTCAACTTCAGTGACTCATGACACTCATCACTTGTGTCTTATGGCCAAGAAAAACAAGAAGAAAGCAACCAAGAAAGATCAAGAGAAGATACTTGGTGAAATCAAGGAGAAGCCATCAAGAAATAATCAAGTAGAGAGTGATGAAGATGATGAAGATGATGACTCTCTTGATTCTCAAGGATGAAGACAAGCTCTTGTTCATCCAAGTATTGAAGAGAAATGATGAGCTAGAAAAGGAGGTGGAGGAACAAGAGCAATCTCTTCAAAATCAAGAGAAGTTCCTCATCTCCAAATTGGAAGAGCTAAAGGCATTAAAAGAAAGGTATGAAAAATTGTCAATTGAGCATGCTTTAGCTACTCTCTCTCTCTCTAATGTTGAAAAATTAGAGAAGGAAAATTACATGCTCAAAGCAAGAATGAGTGATCTCTCATTTGAGCACAAGTTCCTACAAGAGGACTATACCCATCTCAAGTGCTCACATGAGAGGCTAGTAGAATCAAACGCCATGCTTGAGATAGCACATGAGGTTGTTATTGCTATGGTAAAATCTTCTCAACCTCACACAACTACACTCACTAATGCACCATCTCAATTAAATAATATTTGTGCTAATGAGTGTGCCTCTCAAGCAAGTCAATCTTTGATTGAGCAAACTATTAAAGAAAATGCTAGGCTCATCGAAGAAGTGGAAAATCTAAAGAAGGATGTGATTAGGCTGAAGGATGAGGAGAAAGCACAACCTTCTCAAGATAACCGTGATTACATGGTGAAGAAGCTTGAGAAGGGTTCAAACCTTGCTTCCTCCAAAGTCCAACAAAATAATCTCATCCCATCCCAAGAAAGAGCAACCAAGAGCAAGAAAAGCAAGAAAAGACTTTGCTATGGTTGTGGGACATATGGTCATGAGAGTGCCATGTGTCCACACAAGACTTGGGCCAACAAATGTGAAGCGGCCGAGAAGAGGGTAGCCACCAAAGTGGCAAATCAAGTGAAGAATGATGGTCCAAGTGATGGTGTGAAGTGTCACACTCCATGGCATTCAAGCAAGAAATACACCCTAGCCCAAGATTCAAGAAAGGGAGCTTTAGTTGCAACAAGAAAGTGCTATGGGTGCAATCAAGAAGGCCACTTGGTGAATCAATGTCCAAACAAGAAAAATAAGCTAAAAGCAAACAATGGGCGTATTTGCTATGCTTGTAGGAGAAAGGGGCATCTAAGCTATGATTGCCCAAATGGTATGTCTCCTAAGCCGAACACATTTGCAAGTAATAATATGCTTAGGAAGGCCACAAAGGGACTTAGCACTAGTAAGGTGATGTGTTCACCGCATACTAGCACTAAGGCCATTTGGGTGCCTAAGCACTTGTTGACTAACATTGGAGGACCCAACAAGGGTTGGGTACCAAAACATGCTTAGGATGTTGATGTAGGTACCAATGGTGAGATGAAGTCTTCGGGGTGGTTGAGCAAATCAATTTGGAAATTCTAACTCAATCTATCAACCTATGTTCATCATAATTGCTTATATGGTTGACCTGTTGGTAATCTATATTTATCTTGTCTATCACTTCATCTTCACCATGACTTAGAGTACCTAAACTTTGTAGGATAGCCATCTTTTCACAATTCATGCTCATGAATTCATAATATGATTTATATGTGAAAAATGCTAGAGATAAATTAATGTGAAACTTCTCTGTGTCAGCAGTGCTGACCAAGGTCGGATGTACCGTCCGTCAGTACTCCCGACGTGGTGCCAGCACTAGCGACACAGAAGGATCTTGCACTGTCTAAGCGTACCGGACGTGTCCGGTATGCCTACCGGACGTGTCCGGTATGGCAGTGAGCTGTCCATCTTTGCCTACATGAGATTTGAGTTTAATTCTAAATTATCTTGATTCTTCTTTTAACTCAGAATCTCACATGTTGTTGTTACTCAGTAATTTGTATAAAACTTTGCATCTTTCATATATGGAAAATTACTTTGTATCGGCCAAAATCGAAATTTGACTCTCACATTCTTAATAGAATGAGAGTGCTTGGAAAGGAATTCAAAATACTTAAAGCACTAATTTAGGGGGAGCTCAAATTTTATTTTGTGCCTTTTGTGGACTAATGAGATTTATCTAGCATATGTTGTAGTCCTTCATGGTTAAATTGATCTCTTAGTGAGGACATGGCTATTTGACAAGAAAGGTCAACAACATCATCACCATGTCATAATTATGCTTAGTGGAATTCGTGGGCTCAAGGCAAAGGTATGAATTTAAATATGTGCATTGAAAGTGCATAATAGGCCCTTTAAAATGTTAGTATGTGCATTTGTGTGACATAGGGTAGATCCTTTTCAAAACCCTTACTAGCATGCATAGGTGGTGTGGATTTATAAAATCTTTGACCCTTTTTGGTCTTCGTGACCGAGTCATGTCATATTGTGATTATTGCTCCCCTTGTTTGAATGTTTGGCTAATCACATATGACATGATGCTCTCAAGTTCATAAGCCGCTATGTCTCTCTTTGTTCAAAGTCTCTCGTATGATTTATTTGGAAAAGAGAATAAGGAATTGAGAATATTGGATTGAGTATGGTTATGAAACTCCTGGATCAAAAGTCTCTGTTTTAATTTGGATTAAGAAAGGTCAGACAAAGAGATAGAAAGAGATAAAATGAATTCTGGATTAAATGGACAAAGTCTGCACATACCGGACGTGTCCGGTATGCGTATGCGCGTGACTTAAAACAGCCCAGACCAGCAGAGAGTTATTCTTTCTATTCTCTCCTCTCTCTTTCCCTCTAACAGCCAAACCCATCCAATATACCTCATCAGGAGCTCCATTGATTCGACCGTGGAAAAGTAAAGGAGGAGAAGGGATTGGAGAGGCCTTGCATCAAGATTGAAGGCCCCAAGTCTCGAATTTCAGAATCTCATCCTCTTCTCCCTCCCCAAGGTATTCAAATCCTAGACCTCGTCCGATCTATTGCATTCAAGCTCATTTGAAGATTCCTTCGGTCAATATGCTGCATTAGATGTCTAGAAGCAATGCTCAAAGTTTGGATTGGATTGGTGTTGGATTGGATTCAAACCCTAGAGAGGGCTGCTGGCTACGCTCATACCGGACGTGTCCGGTATGGATACCGAACGTGTCCGGTATGGCCAGACAGTGCAGGTGCTATCCTGCAGTTTGCCTCCAAACCAACTAAGCATTATATTCTGTGATACTATTATTTGTCTATGATGCATTTGCAAACCTTTGTCATATGTTGGACTAGGTAACAGCAAATCTTCGGATAAATCATTGTGTTATGGTGATGTAATGTAGTGAGATATACTTTGAGCTCGGTTGTTAATACTATTCTTGCATATCATTTTGGATTCAGGGCAGCCGCTATGAGTGACCTTATTGAGCCAAGGACCAAGGGAAGAAATGATCCGCACCATGAGAGGCAGAAGAAGGCAAGGCATGAGACCGGGACTAGCTCAGTGGGGCGCAGGCCAGTGAGGGCAGCTGCTCAGGGAGGCTCTAACTCTTCTCCTGACAGAGGCACAGAGGAGTATAGATTCAGGAAGAGAAAGAGCACTGACAGAGATGATGAAGAAGAGGAAATTGAAGAAGAAGAAGAAGAAGAAGAAGAAGAAGAAGAAGAGGAAGACGATGAGGAGGAGGATGAGACAGCAGATCCTCTCTTTCAGCCAGGTCACCAGGATGGTCAGCATATGAACTTTGGGATGCTAGAGATTCATGCCCCTCATGTCCCTCACTACATTGCTAGAGTTAACTACAAGGGCAAGGGGATGACCAGGATAGCCAGAGATCAGAGGAGGATTGATCCCAGAGGTTTGCAGACGATCCAGTATGACCACAGGTTTCACACTTAGTTTCACGCAGACTTTTATACCAGTGTGATTCTCTCCAGGAACTCAGTTATTGCCAAGTCTGAGTGGGTGGATTGGGCAGCGTTCAGAGAGCTCCAGACAAACTCCATTGATCATGCTATTGCCATTTGTCAGCGCATGGGAGCGTACCAGATTATGGAGTTTCAGCATGACTGGAACTCAGAGGCTATAGCACAGTTCTACGCCACCCTGTTCGTTGAGGAGGAATCCAGGCACATGCATTGGATGCTTGAGGGAGCTTGGTACAGTGTAGAGTACGAGGCTTTTGCTGCTTACCTTGGCTTCACAGAGGAGGACCTCCAGAGGGATAGGATTCACTCGGAGCTTGCACTACCACCAGAGCAGATGGGGTTCATGTATCCAGTAGGTGGTCAGGGAGTTGTAGGGAAGGTTCTAGGTCTTCACCCTACCTACAGATATCTTGAAAGGATTTTCAGGAGGACGATTGATTGTAAGGGTGGAGACAAGGGAACAGTTGCAGAATATTCAAAGAACCTTCTCCAGAGGATGGCTCCAGGGGCTAGGCCCTTCAGTGTTTTTGACTTCATCTGGAGCGAGATCAGGAGTGTTGGTGAGAGGCTCCTCAAGGGCTGTGGCTTTGCTCCATATATCATGTATATGATTGAGCAAGTGACCGGGCACACCTTCGAGTATGACAGTCATCACAGGGTGTTGAGGATAGCCACTGACTTACCAGAGACACACACCCCGCCACCAGGTCCAGGAGGAGCAGCAGCAGCAGAGGATGCACCAGCAGCAGGTGCAGGAGGAGCAGCTTCACCTCCACCACGTGTACCTTCACGTTCTACTTCACGCCGTGGCAGCCCTCCCTCTCCGATTAAGAAGTTTTTCAGCGCTTTCTTTGGCATGTGCAAGGACATCAATGTAATCAAGAGGAAGCAGCATCACGAGAGGAAGGCCAGGAGAGAGGATTCGAGGACACTGAAGATGCTGCATGAGCACTATCAGTTCCAGCCGCCCAGGTCTCCTCCGTCTGAGGATACCAACGAGGAGCCTGAGACGTTTGAGCAGCAGCAGGCCAGGTGGCAGAGGGAGTACCAGGATCAGTAAGCTCGATACTCTCAGCAGCAGCAGGAGAAGCAGCAGGAGGCACAGCAGCAGACACCTCACCGTTCTTCTCAACAGAGGCTGCTTTTTGGTGGCCAGTGCAGTCAGAGTGCCGCTCGTCCCAGTGCAGCAGAGGAGTCGGCTTCCTTCTGGTGGGAGGACTTCTTTGGTTATGGACCGCAGCAGGGTTCCTTTGGTCAGGACCCCTTCTTCCAGGGTGGTCTAGGTGACTCTGGACAGGGTGGCTCTCGTCCTCCAGGTGCTCCACGTTCAGACGACGAGGGTGACGGTCAGGGCCGAGACGACGACGACGAGTGAGCTCCAGAGTCAGCTACAGTGTGTAGCCCCTTTGTGTTATGTTTCTTCTTCTCAAATCTTTTGTGGTGATGGATGACAAAGGGGGAGAGATTGTGATTAAAGCTCCAGAGTGCTTCATGTGTCTTGTCTTTGTATCTAGAGATATGTACTGCAGCTGTGTTTGAGTTCAGTCATGTTTGAGTCTCATTGATATATCATTTATGTATCAGACTAGTTCATGTATCACATGTCAGATCACCTATGTATTAGTCTTAGTTTGATTATGATTCGAGTTGTATCATGTGAGAGATGAGACTTTGTGAGACATGATCTTTATAGTTCCATATCTATCTTAGTGGCTTATGGATTTGGGAAATTATTGTGATGAGTGCTATGTGTGTGATTTTAATTATGCATTTAATTTCATCTAATCCATGCTTGTTGATTAGTATATCCTTGGATGGTGTATTGATTTTATTTTGTTATTGTGTGATATGTCATGTCATATGCATTACATTTGACTTATTTACACACTTGCTCTCCTCGGATGCAATGGTTTAGGGGGAGTTTCCAACTCACCTTAGCATGTGCAAACTGACATTTTGAGGTCTTTTATGAATTCAATTCATATTGCACATATTAAGGGGGAGCTCTTTATAAATCATTGAATCCTTAAGCTTAATTGTTTTATCCTTTTTGTATGCTTTAATCAAGGTTGTCATCAATCAGCAAAAAGGGGGAGATTGAAAGTGCATGTTGCACTTAAGTATGTTTTGGATGACTTGATGATAGCATTGATTAAAGGTCTAAAATGTTTGCTAAGTGTGACACTGGAAAAAGCTATCTCACAATGTACTTGAAATGAAATGCAAAGCCAAAATGAAGGACTGTTGTACGAAAGTCATGTCACAAACACAAGACAACAATGAAAATGATATTGATGAAAAGGCTATTCTATTGTGGGATAATTATGATTCATATGTGTGCTAACAAAGGATTCAAAGCGAAGTGTGATTGAATGGCTTGAGATGGTGAAGATAGCAAGGAAAGAGTCTTTGAGGTACTAAGCAAGGGTGAAGGGCAAGCGATGGCTTGGCGGCCGAAGAACCTAGCTAGGGTGAAGAAGAAAGTACTTGCATTTAGTCGAAGGATCAATCAAGCTTGAAGGTTACATTGAGTGGAGAATCAACATTCCTAGCAACATTATTGATTGAAGTGACTTGACACATTTGGGATTTCTTCATATCACTTGTATGGAGTCAAGTCACATGCTCAAGATGGCTATGCTGAATTGAAATCTACTATTAATCATTTCAAGCATTCCTCAAAGTGAAGAAGGTGAAGAGAAGCGGCTTCGGTTCAATGGAAATCAACTCAAGAGGTTTAAAACTTGTTTTTCATTTTATCTTGAGTAAATAGGAAAGCCGTACTATTAAGAGGGATGCAACATATAGTAGATGATTCTTCATAAGTGCTCAAACCAACCTAAGTGAGACATGAGAGAGCTAGGACTAACTTCTTCTTTTATCTGTTTCTGCTCTCTGTTCTGGCATTCAGAGTCCATAGTGCATACCGGACGTGTCCGGTATTAGCCAGTTCCGTATAGTTCCTCTCTGTGGTGGAACGTCGGAAGTTCTGACTTTCAGTCGGAAGTTCCGAGCTTTCTAACAGCCGGCTCCTAGTATCTCTGTCCCGATCTCGTCGGAAGTTCCGACATTTGTGTCCGAAGTTCTGACCCTTAACTGGAAGTTTATAAGTTGGTTAGTGAACTGTTTTCTCATGAAGTAGTGTAATACCGGACGTGTCCGGTATGTCCGGTATGACCTGACACAGCCAACGGCTAGTAACAGCTAGTTTCGTGAGTGGGGCTATAAATACCCCCAAGCCTTCTCTTTTGAAGGCTGTTGATTCTGCTGGTTTCTAACCTCATTCTAGTGCCTTCAAAACACTTTTCAACCCTCTCTTAGTGAGTGATTGACCTCTAATTGCCAAATCCATTTATGGGTTGAGAGAGATTCAAAATTAGAGAGCAAGCCACCACTTGAGCACTTGTGCAAATCGTCGATCTTGTTGTGCGCATTCGTTACTCTTGGACTCTTCGATCCTAGACGGCTAGGTGTCACCGTTGAGCACCCAAGAGCTTTGTGGAGTGCCTCAGAAAGTTTGTGAAGGTTCGATCTCTCCTCAAAACAGATCAACTAGTGGAAGGAGCATTGCGGGTGAAATAGACCGCGGCTAGAGTGACCGGTGGTGTCCTCTAGAGCCCACCTTTGTGGTAGCTCGTAGCCAGCTCAACGGAGAGTAGGACCCGAGGGGGTGCCGAACTTCGGTAAAACAAATATCGTTTCTCCTCTCTTTATTAATTTTGAGATATTTGTTTGGCTCGAGCTTTCCCTGCAGGATTCTGTGTGTTGTGCATATATATGTTGTATCTCTGCAGGGTGTGGGAAAGTTGAGAAGAAACCGGAGTTGATTTGGAGCCCGGGGCTGAAATCGCAATTACCGGACGTGTCCGGTAATCCTACAGGATGTGTACGGTATTGTTTGAAGGCTTAGCCATTTGGGGTTTACCAGACGGCCACCTTTGTGGTAGCTCACAGCGAGCTCAACGGAGAGTAGCACCCGAGGGGGTGCCGAACTTCGGTAAAACAAATATCGTGTCTCCTCTCTTTATTACTTTTGAGATATTTGTTTGGCTCGAGCTTTCCCTGCAGGATTCTGTGTGTTGTGCATATATATGTTGTATCTCTGCAGGGTGTGGGAAAGTTGAGAAGAAACCGGAGTTGATTTGGAGCCTGGGGCTGAAATCGCAATTACCGGACGTGTCCGGTAATCCTACCGGACGTGTCCGGTATTGCTTGAAGGCTCAGCCATTTAGGGTTTACCGGACGTGTCTGGTATACCTACCGGATGTGTCCAGTATTAGCTTTCTGCGTAGCATCTATTTTATCTTGCTCTAATCACTTGTGGTGCACGGACTTGACTTTATATTCATTTGTCACACCCCAACTTTAAGGATAAAGTTGAGTCAACATACTCATGTGTGCCCAGGAAACAATCACACACATAAGTAGACAAATTACAAGAGTGGCATCATCACATTGTTTATTACATCACGATAGTATTTAAAACAGAGTCTTACAACATACAGAACCACAGATCACTGAACTGGTACACAAACTAAACCACAGGGAAACGTCGACTGGGGGAGCAGCTAGCCTAGAAGTCTTCAGGAAAGTCGCCAACCGCACCTTCATCTGTTACCCATCCGGGATTTTTGCCCAAAAAGAAGATAAACAACAAGCGTAAGTACTTCTCGTACTTAGCAAGCTAACACAGGGTTCATGAGGCTCAAAAGGCTGACACTGTCTGACTGCAGTTAGCTTTTAAGTTGGCAAAGTTTTAGCATTAAGGTAAACGAATATGGTGCTTAACCCTCAACCCATGATCCATTTGTCCATCAAAGATAAATATAGCATCATAAGGTACCAACAACATAAAGTAACAGTTATACAAGTATTATAGTTCTGCTAGTTTTCCGGGCCGCTCGTGACCGTGAGCACGGCTGTTATAACAGTTTTACACTCTGCAGAGGTTGCGCATCTTTACCCACAAGCCGTGTTACCCTTGTGCCCGAGGCGGCCAACCTCTTGATCCACTTCCGAGGTAGATCGGCAGGGCACACTATGAAGCCTTTCGCTGGTTCGTCTAACTGGTCAGGGCCGCTAGGTTTCCTTGGCAGGCAGATGTAGTAACCCCCCTTTCCTATGGCACAAGGCCATCGCAGCTATACACATAGGAACAGGAGCAGCCCTACACCCAAAGTGGCAAGCCCCTTTTGCGCCCTTTCGGGTCACCGCTGCCAAGTTAGAAAAGGTCCAGTTTACTAAGCTAAAACCAGAGCCATATAGCACTCATGGTAGCACTGTCAATCCCAGCTTTTGCTAACAGCAAGTTTTATTAACCGTTTAACAACATATCATCATGAGAACAAAATCATCATTGGACTGGATCAGTTATAAGTCAGTTAGCACTAGCATTCTACCCATATGCATATATCCCACGGAGACAAGAACATCACAGATAACAAAGCTAAGTGGGTTTTCTAAGGTTGCTCAATTGGACACATGCATAAATGAGTGATTAAAGTAAAGTGTATAGGTAAACAAGGAGATCCCATGCTAACTTGCCTTGGTTGTCAAAAGGTTGATCTTCCTGCTGGTCACTGAACGAGGGGTCCTGATCGCACCACACCGACTCACCGTCTACTCGATCACAACATCACCACGCATTCCAGGTGCAAACATACACGATGCAAACAAGGCTATTATTAGAACAATACACCAAACAGCAATAAACTGAAATAAAACTTTGGTAAAACTGAAGTACGCGTTTCTACGATCACAACAAGCTTTGGTTCACCGAAAACGGAGTTACGGTGCGAGAGCTACGACAGAAACGGTATATATAAAGCCCTAAACAAGATTAACATGGACCCTAAAGCTAAACTGTCCAAAACAGGCTAACAGAGGTATAAACGGGTAGAGCACTAAATTACGAAGCTAACGCAATTTGAACGGGTCAAATCGGAGCTAAAACGTGAATTTTATAAGCAAAACAAGGTAGTGGCATTTCTGTAAATAAACTGAAAAGCATTTGAATTTAAACCGAAATTTAAATTGAATCTTAACCAAATACCGCAGTCAACTGGACTGCGCCTCAATTTCTCCAAAACACAGGGGCCTGGTTGCAAGCTTTTCAAGGCACAGGGAATAGTGCTTGATGGAGCGCGGGTTGGTTCCCGGCTTCTCCAGGGGCTCTTTAGCAAGATGGCCGGCGAAGGGGTACCGGCGATCCACGGCCGCCGGATCAGAGACGGATGGCACGGATTAGCTCAAGGGGTGCGCGCGTGCGGGGCGAGCCGACAGCGTGCACCGGCCGCGGCGTCGCGGCGCTCTGCGCGACGTCGCGCGCGGTCCCGCCATGGCCGACACGCGGAGGCTCGCGGACATGGGTGCAGGGGCACCCCGAGCCATACCAAGGAGACAGAGAGAAAGAGGATCGCCATGGGGTTCTCACCACGCCGGAAGAAGGGACTGAGAGGCTCGGACGGCGATGAACGGCGAACGGCGGCGGACGGCGGCGGAGCTGCGAGCACACACAGCGGTTAGGGCGAAAACGAGCGCAAGGGAGAGAGAAGGGTGGTTCGGGGTCGTCACCACTTCGGCGCGGAGCTCTGAGGGTGACGAATCGGCCTGCGGAGCGGAGATTCGCCGGAGCGACGGCGGCGGGCGGCGGCAATGGCGCGGCGGACTCTGGAGGCGCTCGGGTGGTTGCTCTAGGGCGCTGAGGAGTGCGGGAAGAGAGGAAGGGGGAGCGGGGGAGGGGCCGCGTCCACTTAAAGGACGAGGGAGGGAGCGAAGACGTGGGAGCGAGCTCGCGGAGGACTCGGGGGCGTGCGGCTGCGGCAGTTGCGCTCGGCGGCGACGCGGAGAAGGAGGGAGGAGGGGCTGACACGCGGGCCCGGGTTGCCAGCGAGAGAGAGAGGGGAGGGCGCGGGCGGCGGCTTGCGCAGTCGCGGGCGCCAGCGGGCCGGCCAATGGGCCGCGCGGCGAGGAGAAGGGGGAAGGAGGGCGCGCTGGTGGACTGGGCCACCAGGCTGCCTGGGCCGAAGGCAAGGGGGGGAGGAGAGAGGGAAGGTTTTCCCCTTTTCTTTTATTTCAAGGTATTTTCAAATAAGATTCAAAAGGAGTTTGAATTCAAAATGAATTTTGGCAAAAACCAGTCACTCAAATAAATATAATGCATCAGCATGAGTGCATAAAACATGTTACCACCATTATTTTAATTCCCAAAAATTATTTAACCTCTATATTAAAATGCTTCACAAAAACATAAATAACTCATTTTCAACCATTTGGCTTTGGAGAAAATTTTAGGGTGTTACAACTCTACCCCCCTTAAGATGAATCTCGTCCTCGAGATTCGACTGGAGCTTACTCAAACAACTGCGGATAAGATTTCCGAAGATCTTCTTCTCTTTCCCAGGTAGCCTCTTCTTCTGTATATCTGTTCCACTGAACCTTGCACATCTTGATAACTCGGCTCCTGGTAACTCTTTCTGCTGTCTCCAAGATCTTGACAGGGTACTCTTCATAAGTGAGATCCTCTCCTATCTTGATCTCTTCCAGGGGAACTTGCTCTTCAGGCACTCTCAGGCATTTCTTTAGCTGAGAAACATGGAACACATCATGTACACCTGACAGCTTCTCAGGTAACTCGAGTTGATAGGCCACTTCTCCACATCTGGCCAAGATCCGGAAAGGACCTATGTATCTGGGTGCTAACTTTCCTTTCATGTTGAATCTCTTTACGCCCCTCATGGGTGACACTTTCAAATACACATAGTCTCCCACTTTGAAAACTAAGTCCCTCCTGCGAGTATCTGCATAACTCTTTTGTCGGGACTGAGCTATCCTCAAGTTATCCCGGATTACTCTCACTTGTTCTTCCGCATCGCGCAGAACATCTGGTCCAAACACTTGAGTTTCTCCCGTCTGATTCCAGAACAAGGGAGTTCTACACTTACGCCCATACAAAGCTTCGAAAGGAGCCATTTTTAGACTCTTCTGGTGACTGTTGTTGTAGGAGAATTCAGCATATGGTAGGCTTTTATCCCAACTAGCCCCATGCTGAAGTGCACATGCTCTCAACATATCCTCCAAGATCTGATTTATCCTTTCAGTCTGCCCATCTGTTTGTGGGTGATATGCAGAACTGAAATTCAGCTTGGTTCCCAATGATTGGTGTATCTGATGCCAGAAATGAGATGTGAATTGTGTTCCTCTGTCAGACACTATTTTCTTCGGAACACCATGCAGAGACACAATTCTCTCCATGTACAGCTCTGCTAACCTTGCTCCATTATAAGTGGTTTTAACTGGCAGGAAGTGAGCGACCTTGGTGAGCCGGTCGACTATTACCCATATAGAGTCATAGCCTCTTTGAGTGCGGGGTAACCCAGTGATAAAGTCCATTCCCACTTCTTCCCATTTCCACTCGGGTATCTGCATAGGTTGCAATAATCCTGCCGGTCTTTGATGTTCAGCCTTGACCTTCTGACAGGTGTCACATAGGGCTACATATTCTGCCACATCTCGCTTCAAACCATACCACCAGTACTTCTCTTTCAAATCTAGGTACATTTTGGTGCTGCCGGGATGTATGGAGTAGGCAGATTCATGTGCATCTCGCAAGATGGCATCTCGGATAGCTTTCACTTCAGGCACACATATCCTTTTTCCAAACCATAGTGTCCCATTATCATCCATCCTGAATCCTGGTGCCTTTCCAAGCACTATGTTCTCTGCTATCTCTTTCAATTTCTCATCTTTCAACTGACCCTCACGGATTTCTTTCTCCAAGGTAGGTTCAACTGTCATCTCCACAACATTGTTGGCAAAGCTTAGGTTAAGATATGCCATTTCAGCTCTCAACTCTGCTGACATGTATTCCACTTGCAGTCCATTTGCATAAGTTTTTCTGCTCAAGGCATCGGCCACGACATTGGCCTTTCCTGGGTGATAATGTACCTCTAGGTCATAGTCTTTGATCAATTCTAGCCAACGGCGTTGCCTCAAATTCAGATCTGATTGAGTAAATATGTACTTCAGACTTTTATGATCTGTGTACACATCACACCTATGCCCAACTAGATAATGTCTCCATATTTTTAGGGCATGGACAACAGCTGCTAACTCCAAATCATGAGTTGGATAGTTCACCTCGTGCTTTCTCAGCTGTCTAGATGCATAGGCTACTACTCTTCCTTCTTGCATTAGAACACATCCAAGTCCCAAACGAGATGCATCACAATAGATGGAGAAACTTTTGTTCAAGTCTGGCAGAACTAGGACTGGTGCTGAGGTCAATCTCCTCTTCAATTCTTCGAAGTTTGCCTGGCACTTATCAGACCACACAAACTTAGCACTCTTTTCTAGTAAGGCAGTCATAGGCTTTGCAAGCTTGGAGAATCCTTCAATGAACCTCCTATAATACCCAGCCAAACCTAGAAAGCTACGGATTTCACTGGCATTGGTTGGCGGGTTCCAGTCCAACACATCCTGCACCTTGGTAGGATCAACGGATATACCTCCGTTAGAGACAACATGCCCCAAGAAAGAGACTTCTTTCAGCCAAAATTCACACTTGCTCTTCTTGGCATAGAGTTGATGCTCTCTCAACTTCTGCAGAACCATCCTTAGATGTTCAGCATGTTCCCCTTCTGTTTTAGAGAACACTAGAATGTCATCTATGAACACCACCACAAACTTGTCTAGATACTCCATGAACACCTTATTCATCAGGTACATGAAATAAGCTGGGGCGTTGGTCAGTCCAAAAGACATAACTGTATACTCATACAATCCATACCGCGTTGTGAAAGCAGTCTTAGGAATGTCTGAGTTCCGGATCTTCAACTGGTGATACCCAGACCTGAGATCTATTTTGGAGAACACACATGCTCCTCTAAGCTGGTCAAATAGATCGTCTATCCGGGGTAGAGGGTATTTGTTTTTAATGGTAACCTCATTTAAAGACCTATAGTCCACACACATCCTCTGGCTACCATCTTTTTTATCCACAAAGATCACAGGTGCTCCCCAAGGAGAAGCACTGGGGCGTATATACCCCTTCTCTAACAACTCCTTAAGTTGTTTCTTAAGCTCTTCTAGTTCATTTACCCCCATTCTATAAGGTCTTTTAGCTATTGGTGCAGTTCCAGGCAGTAATTCAATAATGAACTCAACATCGCGATCAGGTGGCATACCTGGCAGATCATCAGGAAAGACATCAGGGAACTCGTCCACCACCCGATCTTGCTCTGCACCACTAGCATCCATCTGATTTATGGTGGCAGTCGGCTGCTCTTGCATCACCACTTCCACACAGATCCTGTCTCCCTTGGGTGTAGATACAACAACGGATCTTTCTTGACACTGAATGACAGCCCCATGTTGCTTCATCCAATCCATACCCAAGATGAGATCTATGCCTGCTGTCCTCAGCACTATGGGCTTTACTTTAAAATCTACCCCCCTTAAGTTGACACTAGAGGTGGGGCTCCAGAGATTTGCAGGCATACTACCCCCTGGTGAGTTTACTATGATTGTTTCTTTCATTGCACATAAAGGCACACCATGCATTCTAACAAATGACTGTGAAATGAAGGAATGCGAAGCACCAGAATCAAAAAGTATGGTTGCTGGGATAGAGTTGATGCTGAACGTACCCATCATAACATTCGGTGCATCCAGGGCACTATCGGCAGCTACATGGTTCACTCGTCCAGTGTGAGGTGGGCGAGCATTATGCTTCTGAGCTCCTGCCTGGTTCTGTGGGGCCTGGGGGTTCTGCTTCTTGGGGCACTGGTGAGCGTAGTGTCCTGGCTCCCCGCAACGGTAGCAGGCGTTGGGGTTCTGCTGAGCTGCATTCTTCATGGGGGCGGGGTTGGGTGCTCCCTGGCGTGAGGCTTGGCTGCTCTGCTGTTGCTGGAACCTCTGTCCTCCTGGCTGCTGCTGAAAGCGCTGACCACCTGACTACTGTTGGTATGAGAGGCGCTGCTGGTTCTGGTTGCCCTGGGGGTACTGTCCCCTGTTCCACTGGTTGCCTTGACTCCTCTGGAGGTAACCTTGTTGTGGGTTGATTCGGGGACGAGTGTTGCTCCCCGATGACTGGCCTTGGAAGCTTCTTTTCTTTGCCTCCATTTCCTTCCTCTTGTTGTCAATAACGATCGCCCTATTGACCAGGGCCTGATAGTTCGGGTAGGTGTTCGACATGAGCTGGAGCTGCAACCCATCATAAAGACCCTTCAGAAATTTGCGCTGTTTGTCTTTATCCTGGGCCACATCCTGGGGAGCGTAGCGCGACAGTTGAGCAAACTTGTTGCGGTACTCCGCCACTGACATGGACCCTTGTTTCAGAGAGCGGAACTCCTCTTGCTTCAGCTCTACAAGTCCCTCAGGGATGTGGTAGGATCTGAAGTTCTCCCTGAACTCCTGCCATGTAACAACTGGAGCATCTTGGGGACGGGCAAACATGAACGCATCCCACCAATCTTGTGCTGCTCCCTGCAGTTGCCCCGAGGCATAGAGCACCTTCTCATAGTCGGTGCACTGGGCAATGTTCAGCTGTTTCTCCACTGCACGGAGCCAGTCATCCGCCTCCAGTGGTTCAGAGGCGTGAGTGAACACAGGTGGATGGCCCTTCAGGAACTCTCCTCGACGGTCCCTGACTTGAAGAGGTTGAGGTGCTGCAGCGGGCGCCTGATCCAGGCGGTTCATCATGGCGTGCATAAGCTGATTCTGCGTGGCCATCAGCTGTTCGATGGTCACTGGCGGCGGTGGCGGTGGCGGGTCCATAGGAGCACCACGCCCACGGCCACGGCCTCTTCCGCGTCCACCCCTTGCTGCCATCTGCTTACCAACAAATGCGCAAGAGTTAGACCTTTATATCCAACAAAGAATGTATATATGAACATAAATAAACATTGCTGAAAAATTTCTGTGCACATCCTTGTCAATAGCAGCACACTAAAACGGGCATAACTCGAGCTATAGAAATCCAACAGGGATGAACCAGACATCGTTGGAAAGCTTAAGAAACCAGCTACAACTTTCATATAGAACACTTTTTCAGATTCGGCCAGATTCTGGGTCGAAAACAGCGTTGAACAGAACCTGTTCTGGGTGACAGACTGCGCAGAAACATCAACTTTAAACAGGCATATCTCCCAGATCCGAACAGATAAAGACTTGGTTCCAGATTTGTTTGAAAGATACATCAGTCTAGATACTTCCACAAAAATTTAATAATTTTTGGGATTACGGATTAAGAGATATACTGATATAACCACAGGCTGCTCCAGAAAACAGCAACACAGATAAGGGATAAACAACTTTATACACATGGAGATATGTTTCAAACTTGGAGAAGCACGGACATAACCCATACTTCACCACACACAAGCAAAGATCCATTCACACATAGTTCACAAACATAAACAGCACATCCACAAAAGGTTCACCAAACACAAACTGAAACTTAAACAACGCGTCTAAACGAGATAACTGATCATGGTAGGCAAACTACTGGGCTCCACCGGGGGCGTCGTTGGCTCTGTACTTCTTCGTGTAGACAGCTGCATAGTCTAGCTCACCACGAAGGTAGTCCACTTCGCGCTCCAAACGCCTTATCACCTTCTGAGCCGCACGCAGGTCATCTTGCACCTTGTCGGCCTTCCTATGCACCTCGTAGGCATGCTGGGCAGTAGAGACCAGAACCGGGTACTCCACTGGAGGAAGCAGGGTTCGCCACGAGCCCTCCAAGTCACTTTGGGGCAGGTAGCGGAAGCGGTCGTTCCTCATCATCTGGAAGCGAAGGCCATGGTAGTGCAGGTAAGCATCCTGCGCTGCGTCCTCCATACTGGCGAGAGCATCACCACGCTTGGTAGTAGTCCGGTGAGCTGACTCTATGACGTGGGCTTGATCCGCAGCTTTCCAACCTGTAACCATCAGGTCGGACTTCCAGTACGCAGCCTCCAAAGGGTGGGTGTACTCGCCACAGTGGTACTGGAGCTTAGCCTCCATCTCAGGGTAGTACTCCTCCAGTAGACGGACCAGCATACTATGGTAGTATGCTGTCTCGTCGGGCTTCTTGAACATGAAGCGACGATCCCAACCAAGGTCTTCCACCACCTGCGCTACTGGAGAGGCAGGGGGTGTTGGTGCTGAGGCAGACGAAACAGCGGGAGAGTGCACCACCGGGTACACTGGCACGAAGGCCGGTGCTGCAGGAGCTGCTGGAGCGGCAGGGGCCTCCACGACTGGTGGAGCGACAGGCGCCACGGGAGCGGGTGCCTCTGGAGCAGGGACCTCAGGCGCTGGCGCCTCAGGAGCTGGCGCCTCAGGCACAGGCTCCACAGGAGCTGGCACCTCCGGAGCTGGAGACTCAGGAACTGCTGCAGGGGGCGGTGGTGGCGCTGCTAGCTCCTCAGAGACAGTCGGGGTAGAGGTCAACTCTTCATCCTCCACGATGAAGGCGGTGTTGGAGGAGCTAGAGGAACCGTCACTGTCGGGGATGTGGACCACAGGGGGAGCAGGCTGGCTGGTGAAAAGAGCACGGTAGGCACGGGTGTTCATGCGAGGCATCCTGACGTTATAAAAGTAAGATAAGATAAGCGGAAACAATTAGTTTTACATAATAGAATAAGAATAAGGAGCATGTAAATTTTAATAAAGTAACAAGATAATAAAATAAGCATGAATAGATAACAAAAAGGTGTTAGAACGGCCATTTCCTAGCTAGGCTTGCGTCCTACAGTCAACCTGGCTTTGATACCAATTTGTCACACCCCAACTTTAAGGATAAAGTTGAGTCAACATACTCATGTGTGCCCAGGAAACAATCACACACATAAGTAGACAAATTACAAGAGTGGCATCATCACATTGTTTATTACATCACGATAGTATTTAAAACAGAGTCTTACAACATACAGAACCACAGATCACTGAACTGGTACACAAACTAAACCACAGGGAAACGTCGACTGGGGGAGCAGCTAGCCTAGAAGTCTTCAGGAAAGTCGCCAACCGCACCTTCATCTGTTACCCATCCGGGATTTTTGCCCAAAAAGAAGATAAACAACAAGCGTAAGTACTTCTCGTACTTAGCAAGCTAACACAGGGTTCATGAGGCTCAAAAGGCTGACACTGTCTGACTGCAGTTAGCTTTTAAGTTGGCAAAGTTTTAGCATTAAGGTAAACGAATATGGTGCTTAACCCTCAACCCATGATCCATTTGTCCATCAAAGATAAATATAGCATCATAAGGTACCAACAACATAAAGTAACAGTTATACAAGTATTATAGTTCTGCTAGTTTTCCGGGCCGCTCGTGACCGTGAGCACGGCTGTTATAACAGTTTTACACTCTGCAGAGGTTGCGCATCTTTACCCACAAGCCGTGTTACCCTTGTGCCCGAGGCGGCCAACCTCTTGATCCACTTCCGAGGTAGATCGGCAGGGCACACTATGAAGCCTTTCGCTGGTTCGTCTAACTGGTCAGGGCCGCTAGGTTTCCTTGGCAGGCAGATGTAGTAACCCCCCTTTCCTATGGCACAAGGCCATCGCAGCTATACACATAGGAACAGGAGCAGCCCTACACCCAAAGTGGCAAGCCCCTTTTGCGCCCTTTCGGGTCACCGCTGCCAAGTTAGAAAAGGTCCAGTTTACTAAGCTAAAACCAGAGCCATATAGCACTCATGGTAGCACTGTCAATCCCAGCTTTTGCTAACAGCAAGTTTTATTAACCGTTTAACAACATATCATCATGAGAACAAAATCATCATTGGACTGGATCAGTTATAAGTCAGTTAGCACTAGCATTCTACCCATATGCATATATCCCACGGAGACAAGAACATCACAGATAACAAAGCTAAGTGGGTTTTCTAAGGTTGCTCAATTGGACACATGCATAAATGAGTGATTAAAGTAAAGTGTATAGGTAAACAAGGAGATCCCATGCTAACTTGCCTTGGTTGTCAAAAGGTTGATCTTCCTGCTGGTCACTGAACGAGGGGTCCTGATCGCACCACACCGACTCACCGTCTACTCGATCACAACATCACCACGCATTCCAGGTGCAAACATACACGATGCAAACAAGGCTATTATTAGAACAATACACCAAACAGCAATAAACTGAAATAAAACTTTGGTAAAACTGAAGTACGCGTTTCTACGATCACAACAAGCTTTGGTTCACCGAAAACGGAGTTACGGTGCGAGAGCTACGACAGAAACGGTATATATAAAGCCCTAAACAAGATTAACATGGACCCTAAAGCTAAACTGTCCAAAACAGGCTAACAGAGGTATAAACGGGTAGAGCACTAAATTACGAAGCTAACGCAATTTGAACGGGTCAAATCGGAGCTAAAACGTGAATTTTATAAGCAAAACAAGGTAGTGGCATTTCTGTAAATAAACTGAAAAGCATTTGAATTTAAACCGAAATTTAAATTGAATCTTAACCAAATACCGCAGTCAACTGGACTGCGCCTCAATTTCTCCAAAACACAGGGGCCTGGTTGCAAGCTTTTCAAGGCACAGGGAATAGTGCTTGATGGAGCGCGGGTTGGTTCCCGGCTTCTCCAGGGGCTCTTTAGCAAGATGGCCGGCGAAGGGGTACCGGCGATCCACGGCCGCCGGATCAGAGACGGATGGCACGGATTAGCTCAAGGGGTGCGCGCGTGCGGGGCGAGCCGACAGCGTGCACCGGCCGCGGCGTCGCGGCGCTCTGCGCGACGTCGCGCGCGGTCCCGCCATGGCCGACACGCGGAGGCTCGCGGACATGGGTGCAGGGGCACCCCGAGCCATACCAAGGAGACAGAGAGAAAGAGGATCGCCATGGGGTTCTCACCACGCCGGAAGAAGGGACTGAGAGGCTCGGACGGCGATGAACGGCGAACGGCGGCGGACGGCGGCGGAGCTGCGAGCACACACAGCGGTTAGGGCGAAAACGAGCGCAAGGGAGAGAGAAGGGTGGTTCGGGGTCGTCACCACTTCGGCGCGGAGCTCTGAGGGTGACGAATCGGCCTGCGGAGCGGAGATTCGCCGGAGCGACGGCGGCGGGCGGCGGCAATGGCGCGGCGGACTCTGGAGGCGCTCGGGTGGTTGCTCTAGGGCGCTGAGGAGTGCGGGAAGAGAGGAAGGGGGAGCGGGGGAGGGGCCGCGTCCACTTAAAGGACGAGGGAGGGAGCGAAGACGTGGGAGCGAGCTCGCGGAGGACTCGGGGGCGTGCGGCTGCGGCAGTTGCGCTCGGCGGCGACGCGGAGAAGGAGGGAGGAGGGGCTGACACGCGGGCCCAGGTTGCCAGCGAGAGAGAGAGGGGAGGGCGCGGGCGGCGGCTTGCGCAGTCGCGGGCGCCAGCGGGCCGGCCAATGGGCCGCGCGGCGAGGAGAAGGGGGAAGGAGGGCGCGCTGGTGGACTGGGCCACCAGGCTGCCTGGGCCGAAGGCAAGGGGGGGAGGAGAGAGGGAAGGTTTTCCCCTTTTCTTTTATTTCAAGGTATTTTCAAATAAGATTCAAAAGGAGTTTGAATTCAAAATGAATTTTGGCAAAAACCAGTCACTCAAATAAATATAATGCATCAGCATGAGTGCATAAAACATGTTACCACCATTATTTTAATTCCCAAAAATTATTTAACCTCTATATTAAAATGCTTCACAAAAACATAAATAACTCATTTTCAACCATTTGGCTTTGGAGAAAATTTTAGGGTGTTACATCATTGTATATCTTTCATACACTTTGTGTTCGTCTGTTGAGGGGTTGATTTACTCCGATTGAGAGCTTCCAAGCAATTGGAAGCTCACATACTAATCGCTTCCGCATTTTAAGTTGTTAATTTTCAGAAACGCCTATTCACCCCCCTCTAGGCGGCATCTTAGGTCCTTTCACAGATGATGAAGCTCGAAAGGTTGGATCCCACTACTACGGTGATGACCCACTTTTTTCATGAACTCATGCTTCGTAATGAGCAACTTGAGAAAGAATTGATGAGGCAGGAAAGGATTCGCAAGAGGATGCAAAAGCAGATAGATGACTATGGAGAGCTCCTCAAGAAGCCGAGAATCTACAAGAAGCTACCTCAAGAACCACATCCATAGATATTAGGAGTCCTTTTATGTAATAAAAGACGCTAGTAGCGCGAGTCATGTCAAGTCGAGTCAATTTGTGTGCGTGTGAACCTTAATTGTTTAGTTGTCTTGTGTTTATGATCATTGTGTGATTTGGAGTTTTGTAATGACTTCTGGGAGGTTGTGGGAATGTCTACAAAATCCCTTAGTTAAGTGCTTAAGGTTTTGGTTATAAATCATATAGTTGGGTTGCATTATCCTGTCTCTCTGTGTGCTGATTTCTGGAGCAGCCAGTGATCTTTTTGGTATATCTCAAAATCTGTTCATGCAATGATCATGAAATTTTTCTGGGTATAAATAGACTGATATATCTTTCAAATGCCACTGGAATCATCTCTTTATCTGTTTTTGTTTGGAAGATATAACAGTTTGAATTTGAAGTTCCTGTGCTGACAGAATCTCTGGACAGAAATAGTATATTGCTGAATTACGTTATTTTAACATCAGAATCTGGAAAAGTCACTAAAATAAAAGTCGTAGATAATTTCATAAGCTTTCCATCCGTATAAAGACTGCCTTAGTTGGATTTCTGAAACTCGAGATATGACTGTTTTAGTGCACTGCTGATGTTGGAACTCGCCCAGAAATTTTCAGTTTTACCCCTCTATTTTATATAAGAGAATTTATGTTGGAAAAATCTCTAAACCCCACCTTTATGTTTTGAAAAACAGATGGCTGCTCGAGGAGGAGCCAGAGGTGGAAGAAGTCGTGGCAGAGGAGCTGCAAATCAAGTACCAACTTTGGAACAACTCATGGGTATGCAGGCTCAGCTGATGCAGACGATGATGCAACACCTTCAGAACCAACCAGCTGGTGGAGCACCTGCACCGCGGGATAAGCGTGGTGAATTCCTGAGAGGTCATCCCCCAGTTTTCTCTCACGCAGATGATCCATTAGAAGCTGATGATTGGTTGCGAGCAGTGGAGAAACAGCTAAATATCGCTCAATGCAATGATCTGAAAAAGGTGTTGTATGCTTCCGGTCAACTCCAGGGAGCAGCTCAAGATTGGTGGGAGACCTACCAGTATGGGCATCCTACGAATGCTCCTACTATTACCTGGCAGGAATTTAGAGAGAAGTTCAGAGCTTATCACATTCCAGCTGGATTGATAGAACTAAAGCAGGAAGAGTTTAGGGCCCTGAGGCAGGGTTCTATGTCTGTTAGTGACTACTGTGACAAGTTTGCCCAGCTCTCACGCTATGCTCCAACTGAGGTGGCCAATGATGAGAACAAGCAGCGTCTCTTCCGCAAAGGACTGCATGATGGCCTTCAGTTACAGCTTCTTTCCAATATATATCTAGACTTCTAGACCTTGGTGAATCAGGCCATTGTGATTGATAGCAAGCACAGAGAGATGGATGCCAAGAGGAAGAGGCTCCAAGGACAGACTTCTGGCAGTAGTTCTCGTCAGCGTACCACTCCTCCACAAGGCTATCAACAGAGGTACCAGGGTTCGTCGAACCAAGGGAACCGTGTTCAGTTTCCTCAGCGCAATCAGTTCCCTCAGCGCCCGCAGAATCAGTAGCAAGTTGGCCAGCAGACGCCTCGTCAAGGGAACACTGTCAATGCCCCAATGAAGAACAATGGAGCAAGCAACCCCACTGTATGCTATCATTGTGGAGAGACCGGGCATTATGCTAATAATTGTTCGAGGAAGCAAAATCAGCAACCACCTCAGAATCAGAATAACAACCAGAAGGCAAACCACCGACCACCCAATACAGAAAGAGTGAACCATGTGTCCGCAGATACTGCACAAGAAGCACCAGAAGTCATGCTTGGTACGTTTACCATCAACTCTATACCAACTACAATTCTATTTGATTCGGGTGCTTCGCATTCTTTCATTTCGCAAAACTTTGTTAGAATGCATAGCATATCACTTGTTTCACTCAAGAACCCAATCCTAGTCAACTCATCGGGTGGGGGAATGCAAGCAACATTACATAGCCCTTTAGTTCAGCTCTCTTTAAGGGAGGTAGAGTTTTAAGTAAGTCCTATAGTGTTGAGACAGCTAGAATTGATCTCATCTTGGGTATGGATTGGATGAAGCAACATAAGGCAGTGATTCAGTGTCAAGAAAAGGTGGTAGTGTTGACAACGCCAAAGGGGGATAGAATCAGTGTGGAGGTTGCAGTGCAAGAGCTGCAGACGGCCACTGTGAATCAGCTCAGTAATGAAGCCAAGCAAGAGGATTCCATTGTAGATGAATTCCCGGATGTGTTCCCTGATGATTTGCCAGGTATGCCACCCGACTGTGATGTTGAATTTATTATTGAGTTATTACCTGGAGCTGCACATATAGCACAAAGACCATATAGGATGGGAATAGATGAATTAGAAGAACTTAAGAAACAACTAAAAGAACTACAAGAAAAGGGTTTTATTCATCCTAGTTCCTCTCCTTGGAGGTCACCAGTTATATTTGTTGATAAGAAAGATGGTGGTCAGAGGATGTGTATGGATTATCGGTCATTAAATAGAGTCACAATCAAGAACAAGTACCCTTTGCCTAGAATTGATGACCTGTTTGATCAGTTGAAAGGTGTCTGTGTGTTTTCTAAGATTGATCTTCGTTCTGGCTATCACCAAATCAAGATTCATGCTACCGACATCCCAAAAATAGCATTTGTTATCAGGTAAGGGTTGTATGAGTATACTATCATATCATTTGGATTGACCAACGCACCTGCACACTTTATGTATATGATGAACAAGGTGTTTATGGAGTATATTGATCAATTTGTGGTGATATTTATTGATGACATATTGGTTTATTCCAAGAATGAGGAAGAACATGTTGAACATCTAAGGCTGGTATTGCAGAAGCTTTGGGAGCACAAGTTGTATGCTAAACGGAGTAAATGTGAGTTTTAGTTAAAAGAAGTCTCTTTCCTGGGTCATGTTATTTCTAATGGAGGAATTGCAGTTGATCCAGACAAGGTAGATTATGTGCTAAAATGGAAGCCTCCTACAGATGTTACTGAGATTCGTAGTTTCTTGGTCTAGCTAGGTATTACCGGAGATTTATTGAAGGGTTTTCCAAGATTGCAAAGCCGATGATTGCTCTTTTAGAAAAGAATGCCAAGTTTGTGTGGTCAGATAAGTGCCAAGCTAGTTTTGAAGAATTAAGAAGACGTTTGACTTCAGCTACTGTGTTGACTTTGCCAGACATGAGTAAGAACTTCACTATTTATTGTGATGCGTCTCGTCAAGGTTTGGGTTGTGTTCTCATGCAAGAAGGAAGAGTAGTAGCTTATGCATCACGACAGTTGAGGAAGCACGAGTTAAATTATCCAACTCATGATCTTGAGTTAGCAGCGGTTGTTCATGCTCTGAAGATATGGAGGCACTATCTTATCGGTCATAAGAGTGATATTTACACTGATCATAAGAGTTTAAAGTACATCTTCACTCAGTCTGATTTGAACTTGAGACAGCGTAGATGGCTGGAGTTGATTAAGGATTACGATTTGGAAGTGCATTATCACCCGGGAAAAGCTAACGTAGTTGTAGATGCTCTTAGCAGAAAAAGTTATGTTAATGAGTTGCAAGTATTGGCTATGCCAAGTGAGTTGTGTGCGGCATTTCAGCAATTAAATTTGGGATTTGCTGCTAATGCAGTAGAATTGGTACTAGAGTCCACATTAGAGCAAGAGATACGCAAAGGACAATTAGAAGATCCAAAGTTGAAGGAAATTGCTGAAAATATACTATTTGGTAAAGCACCCGGCTTTCGGTTGGATGACAACGGAACTCTGTGGTTTGGGAACAGGTTATGTGTACCTGAGATCAAGACAATCAGAGATACAATTCTGCGTGAAGCTCATGAATCGGCTTATTCGATACATCCTGGTAGTACTAAGATGTATTTGGATCTTAAAGAGAAGTATTGGTGGTATGGGTTAAAGAGAGATGTCGCGGAGTATGTAGCTCTATGTGACACTTGCCAGAGGGTGAAGGCTGAACATCAACGACCTGCAGGGTTGCTACAGCTGATGAGAATACCAGAGTGGAAGTGGGAAGAAGTGGGTATGGATTTTATTGTTGGTTTGCCGCGTACTCAGAGAGGTTTTGACTCTATTTGGGTGATAGTTGATAGGTTAACCAAAGTTGCTCACTTTTTGCCAGTTAAGACCACTTATACAAGAGCAAAGTTGTTTGAATTGTATATGGAGAGAATTGTGTGCTTACATGGAGTTCCTAAGAAAATTGTGCCTGATAGAGGTACTCAGTTCACATCACAGTTTTGGCAGAAAGTGCATGAGTCATTGGGAACCAAGCTGAATTTTAGTACCACATACCATCCACAAATAGACAAACTGACTGAGAGAACGAATCAAATATTAGAGGACATGTTGAGAGCTTGTGCGTTGCAATACGGTACAAGTTGGGATAAGAGTTTGCCTTATGCTGGATTTTCATACAACAATAGTCATCAGAAGAGTCTCAAGACGGCACCGTTTGAAGCGTTGTATGGGCGTAAGTGTAGAACTCCACTATTTTGGAATCAGACGGGCGAAAGTCAGGTGTTTGGACCAGATGTTCTTAGAGATGCAGAGCAGCAGGTGAGTATGATTAGAGATAACCTCAGGGTGGCACAGTCCCATCAAAAAAGCTATGTCGATACGAGAAGAATAGAGCTAGTCTTTGAAATAGGTGATTATGTGTATCTTAAAGTTTCACCGATGAAGGGAATTAAACGGTTTAGCGTAAAAGGTAAATTGGCACCACGGTATATTGGCCCATTCAAGATTCTTGAGAGAAGAGGTGAAGTTGCTTATCAACTAGAACTGCCCGAAAGTGTGTCAGGTGTGCACAATGTGTTTCATGTTTCTCAACTAAAGAAGTGTTTGCGAGTACCCGAAGAGCAAATCCCATTGGAGGAACTTAGTGTGAAGGAGAACCTCACTTATATGGAGTATCCAATTAAAATATTAGAAACAGCTGGAAAAGTCACTCGCAGTCGGGTCATTAGAATGCGTAAAGTGCAATGGAACCGCTATTCAGAAAGTGAAGCAACGTGGGAAAGAGAAGAGGATTTGAGAGCAGAGTACCCACAACTATTTGATCAATCAGCAGAGGAATCTCGAGGACGAGATAGCTCAGTTGGTTAGAGTGCTGGTCTGTCACGCTAGAAGTCGCGGGTTCGAACCCCGTTTTCCCCGCTTCCTCTTCCAGCCCGACTCATTTTGTCTTCACTGGAAGCTGCTGATCCCAGCGTAGCATTCAAGACAATTGTTCCTTCTTCGGTCTCCCTCCACCCCCTTCGTTTGTTGTGGGTCACGTCTCACCGTAGGAACTTAATGAATGAGTGAAGATCTTCCTTCCCCCCTTTGTCTTACCAAGGACTGAGTTCCCACTTGTGGCGAAAAAAAGTATACCATCCCACACGGCCTCCCCCCGGGGGGTTAAGGTTCCTCTCGGAGACTGCTAGTCTACAAGAAGCTGTCCCTAGATTTGGGATACCGGGCGAACTATCTCCTCCACCACCGTCCCCTCCCCAATTCAATAGGGCAATTATGGTTTCATACCAATCTTTGATTTTACTCGTACACCTAGTATTGCTAATTTTATCCTTTGCTTCCTCCCGATCTATCGGACCTTGAGTGCTTGATTGATCTGAATTCGTGCTTGATTGATCACTATCTGTGTTTGATAGATCACTATCTGAGCTTGATTGATCATCACCAACTTCAAATATTATATCAGCCATGAGAAAAGGATCCCTAAAAATTGCATATTTTGAGTTTAGCTTGAATTTGAGTTCATATTGCTTTTGTGGCATTTAACATAGAGGGATAATTATTATTCTTGAGATAAAATTGGTCATGTAGCTATACACATGTTTGAGCATTCATGTTGATGCATTTATTTTATTGTGCTGAGTGGTTTTTATTTGGGTGCAAATAACTGAATTCAAATGAATTTGAAAACTAAATTTTGAAATCTAAATTCAAAGGAATTCTTTTCCTCTCTCTTCCATCTATCCGTTTTCGGCCTGCTCACGCCAACTGCCGTGGCCCAGCAGCTATCCATGGCCTAGCTCCTTGCGCCGCCAAGCCGCTCCCGCGCGCCGGCCCAGCTCGCCCGCGCCCGGCCCATTCGCGCGCATAGCCAGCGCCGCGCGCGCCAGCGAATGCGGCAGCCGCACTCGCGGTCACTGACCTTTGGGTCCCACCTCTCCCTCTCACTGACTGCTCAGACCCGCACGTCAGCAACTTGGCCATCTCCTTCCCGTGTTCGAGCCAAACAGGGCCGATTGATCGGCGCTCAATCCTGAATCGCCCGGGATTCGATCGTCAACGTCCTATAAAGGACAAGCAGAACCCTTGTCGAGCCCGTTTTTGCCATCTAGAGCTAGCAGCCGCTATTTTCTCCGTGCAATCCCGCCGCCGCAAGCCCTAGGGTATAGCCGCCGTCGCCATTGCCGCGGTGTGCTGCATCTTCGTCCGATTCGACTGCTCAGCGAGCTGCTTTGCACCGTAACGAAGTCCCTCCTGCACTCCTTTTTCTCTCTTTTGCTCTCTATCACTCATGCGACCTCATCGTCGTTACAGGGAGCAGGCACCACCCATCAAGCCCCGTGCCCTCTCCGTCGTCTCTTCGCCCTCGCCTAAGCCCTAGGTGAGCTCGCGGTATTCCCTGCACTCTCCTGGTGTTTTCCCACGTCGAATAGTGGCCCGTAGGCTCTGTTCGTGTTGCGCCGCCGAGCTCCATGCGGCGGACCATGGCGCCGCCATGCCGAAGCAAGCTGGCGCCGCCGTCGTTTGCGCCCAGACGACAACAGCCGTCCGATCGGAGATCAAGGGCTCACAATAGAAGATACCGGTTCGCTGCAAATTTTGTTAAAGGGACCCTACCGAATCTGTGAATTAAGCCACGGTCCCCGGTCGGAGGATAAATCTGATTTTGCCAAATTATTTTAATTTGTAAGTAGTTCCAAATATTTACAGAATTGCCACTGTGTTCAATTGCTTATAAAATCCACGTTTTAGCTCCGATTCAAGCCGTTCAACTTGCGTTAGTTTCTTTATAAAATTCTCTACACGTTAGTGCCACTGTTCAACATGTTTTCAGTAATGAAAAATTAAATGTTTTCTGTTTGTTATTAATCATTATTCCGCTACGGTAGAACTTGTTTAATTCATGTCTTCGTCGTTTTAAATCTGTTTTCGGTGCATTTCGCGTCTGTGTGATCGTAGTAGCATGTAGAATACTTTTAGAACCTTTTTGTTACTGTTTCTTATGATTGGTGTACTGTTCCAATGGATAGCTATTGTTTGCTTCGTGTATGTCTGCGTGGATGTTTGTCTGGTGAATTGCTTGATCGAGTTTAGGCGGTGATCAGTTCGTTGGTGATCAAGAGTAGTACTTTGAGGAGTCAAACCAGTAGAAACATTTTTATCAAGGCAAGTATAGCATGAGATTTTCCATTGTTCTCCTATTTCACAATAATATATCAAATTCATACTTGCATGTGTCTACCTTGATAACCATAGGAAAATTCCTAGTCTTGATTAACTATACCTTGTTACCTTGGGTTGTGCATTGGGTAGATTTTGCTAGTGCTCAAAACAATTAGCTATGATCATGAACATGATTAATGGTGTATGCAACAAACAGTTAAAATATGCCTTTTTAGAAACATAACAATCTGTAAGTGGATTCCCCCAGAACTTACAGTACAACTGTGAGAGCTATATGGCTCTGGCTTTAGCTCAGTATGAGGATTTTTCTAGGTTGTTAGTGGTTACCCGGATGGGCACAAAAGGGGCTTGCCACGTTGGGTATAGGACGGCCTCTATTCCTATGTGTATAGCCACGAAGGAATTATGCCATCTGAAAGGGGGTTCCTATATCTACCTGCCAATTGGAATCCTAGCGGCCCTAACTTGTTAGACGGGCCTTTGAAAAGCTTCATAGTGAACCCTGCCACACTTCCTTGGAAGAGGTGATATGGGAGTCATGACCCTAGGCATATGGGCAACACGACTCACGGGTAAAGATGTACAACCTCTGCAGAGTGTCTTTTGAAACTGTTATAACAGCCGTGCTCACGGTCATGAGCGGTTTGGGCTCCTTATGGAATAATTAATTATGAACTTGTTTATTCAAATATTTCGGTTCTTGCTATACATTGATTATGCTTCATTTGATCATATGTTAATTTGGGCTATTGCTTGCTTATTGCTACTCAATTGCTAAGATGACTAATTAAAAGCTATGCAGTTAAACCGTGTTTAGCCTTTTGAGCCTTCATGAACCCCATGTTATTCTTGTTGAGTACGAGATGTACTTACGCTTGCTCTATTTTCATTTTCTTTGGATAAAAATCCCGGATGGGTACAGACTACAGTGGTTACGAGGATTTTTCTGAGGATTATTAGACTTGCTGTCGACCAGTCAATCTTCCCTGTGGATTATGGAGTCATCATTGGAGCTTAGAATTTATCTTCTGCTATGTTACTTATTTATTATTGTAATGGATTATTATTCATGATGTAATAAAGCACAGGATTTGATATTCTCTCATAATTTGTCGCTATATGTGTAAGTGTTGACGATGGAATATTACCAGAATAATACTCCCAAAACCCCGTCAACAAGCTCGGTATTACGGAAAAATAACATGGCATGAACATACTTTTATCAATAACTAGTTCCACTTGTACTTGAAAGTGTGTTTATGCAGATGAAGAAGAAATGTAGCAAAATGAGCGGGTGGGACCCACATAAGGGGGTCGCTCGACCCCCCTATGGCCCCACCATGGTCCTGCCATGTGTCATGATCCATGCCAAGCCTCCCAAAGTATTTCTCCACCCTTGGATCACAATTGTGCTTTCTCTCAACGGTGGAAGATGAAGTCACATGGATCAATGGGCCCACAAGGAAGCATCCAAAGTGATCAAGACACATTCCAACGTGACAAACACCAAGTGACAAGTGGGGAGAGCCTCTACACACACCAGAGGGGGGCCCACCTATCATAGGGGGTCGCCCGACTCCCCTATGGCTCGCCCGACCCCCAGGTGTACCTCCCAAGGTTCCTTCACGGTGAATCAAGGTTCCTTCACGGTGAATCAACCTCCAAGTGCGGTGGCCATCCATTTTGAGGCGGTTACAATCCGACGGAGGAGAGGGCATGTCACACGGATCGATGACATGGCGATGGAGTAGCCCCTACTCCACCTCCACCTATAAATAGAGGCCCTCCCCCTCTCATTTGGGGTGTGCATGATGGAAGCCTACAAGCTCAAGTGAAGAGTCGTTAGTCCACTTCTTAGTAGTGAGTTGTGCTCGGGTCTTCCGGAGCTATCTTCCGAAGAGTCTGGTATAGCTCTTGTATCTTTCTCTTTATTTTCGTAAGACTTTACCTTATAGTATTACTTTACTCTACTTTACTTAGTCCTTACTTTGTGCAATATTATATTCAAAATAGTATTGTTGTGCTCTTAGTTTGTCATATCTTAGTTTATACTAGTTGGGTTACCTGGAACATGCCTGTGTGCAATCATTGTCTGTTATAGGGTGCTCTAGTTGGTTGTGCACACGATTAGAGTAGTAAGAGATAGTTTAAGCGTGGTACTTAGACATTATCTTACCTTTGGTTGTCGCCTGTCGCACGGATAGATAGTGGTAGCCAGCAGGTGGTGACAGCCCTGAATCTGGTCTCTGGAGTCCACCACGTGTTTATAGGCAGGATTTAAAGGATAAGGCTGAGCATGACATTCCGACAGTAAGAGTCTCTGTGCTCGCCTAGCACACTTGTCGTGGGGGCTTAATCTAGTTAAACTTTGTTGTGATTGAACTGAGTGCATAGGAGTAGAAGTAAAGTCATAGGAGTCCCATACTCTCTCGTTGTCCTCCCACCTAGCTATACTTACTAGTTATCTTTTTATCTTCCACTATGTTTGTCACATCATTACCCATTTACCCAAAGTCGTTTACCTCTCTCTGGTAGTTGGTACTAAGTTGTTGTTTCTCTATGGATCCCTTGCTTGCTTATCGTTTTTAGCTATCGCTTTCCCTTGTGATAAAATAAATAACGATACCTTGGAATACTCCCGGGTGAAGTGCTACAGCGGTAGATTATGTGCGCTTGCGGAATTATCCAATAGACATAAGAACTTACCTACAAGACACTTCTGACGCTATCACTGAGGATAGGCTTACACCCTATTCTTAGAGGTGATGTTACGAAGTGTCAACAAGCATTTCTGGCGCCGTTGCCGGGGAAAGCATAAGCCTAGAAATTTTAGTAAACTTGAATCCTAGAGTTACCATTAAGTTGGCCATCAACTACTTTAGACACTTACCCTTGCCTTCGCTTCTTCGTGAAGCGAGGTGTTATTCGAGTGGTTTCCAAGTTCGAGCGACCAAAGCTGAAAACTCCTAAAGGCCATTAGACATCACCTAGTGTTCCTTGGGAAGGTCATCTCGACCCTTGACCCGCTCAAGGAGGGAGGTTCTGCTCCTGTTCATAGAGAAGGACATGGCCCTGAGACCGATCTCTGACTTCTTGGCCCCGTCCGCCGCTAACGTAGCTACGGGACCACAAGCCAATTTAGGAGACACGACCTTTGAGCTTAAGCCAGCTCTAATAAACATGGTGCAAGCCAACCCATTTTGCAGAAAATCCCATGAGGACGCAAACGCACACTTTAGACACTTCATGGAGGTATGTGGCACTATTGCCATTAGAGGGTCACCTCAGACGTGATCCATCTTCGCCTGTTCCTGTTCTCATTGCTCGGGCAGGCGAAGCAATGGTTCTACGCCCACCCCAAAGACGTCTCAACATGGGAAAAGTGTGCGAATGCATTCCTCAAGAAATTCTTCCCGACGAGCAAGACCACTGCTCTTCGTGGAAAGATTTCGAGCTTCCAGCAACAAGCAGACGAGACTATTCTTGAAGCCTGGGAACGTCTCCAGGAGTACGTTAGGGAGTGCCCTCATCATGGAATTAAGGAATGGCTCCTGATTCAAGGATTTTACCATGGACTCACTAGCCTAGCCCGTAGTCACCTTGATGCTGCGGCACGAGGAGCGTTCGTTTCACTCAATGTCGCCCAAGAAAAAGATCTTATAGAAAGGATGGTGACAAATCAAGGATGGAATGAAGAACAACTCCAACCTAAGAAGAGAAGCATACAACCCAGTCAAGAAGTAAAAGCTATCTCTGATAAAATGAACATCTTGATGAAACGGCTGAATGAACGAGCCAACTTCAAGAAGGACCAAGAAGCAATCCAACACTATACCTCAACACGTAAAACAAAAGGGTGTGAGGTGTGCGGTGGAGATCATTCAGGAAGTAACTGCACCGAAACAAGAGAGGATGCAAGTTTCATAAATAACAATAGAAATCATCCTCAACACTCGGTGTGGAATCCGTATCCCGCATATCAAGGTAACAAAGGAAGCAACCAACCTTCATTAAGAGATCTTGTCTTAGGCCAGACCAGGATTAATGAAAACAAACAAAAGAGGATAGCCTTTAATGACAAGACCCTTGAGAACTTAAACACTAAAATGGAAACCTTCACTTCTGCTATTTCAAATCAATTAAAATTCAACAAGATGGTAGAGACTCGTTTAAATCAATTAGCAATTCTTGTTATGTCTCTTAATCGAAGTGATGGAAACTCCAACAATATGTCAAGTACCAATGCGGTGACCACAAGGGGAGGTAAGACCACTCGCGATCCACCGATTCCTAACATGATAGGTAAGGCTGCTAGAAGGGAAGAGGAGGATGATAGCGACAAGGACGAACCCCTAGCCAACAATAATAACGTCAAGTTCCATGGGAAGATGGCCCCGCATGAATACTACGACACCAACATATTACCCTTCCCAGATAGACCCAGACGGATGACTGCGGATGAACAATTCGGGAAGTTTGTTGAGGTAATACGAAGATTATATGTCCATATCCCTCTACTTGATGCAATGCAGGTCCCAACCTATGCCAAGTACCTATGAGACATCCTCAATAAGAAACGCCCATTGCCAACAACGGAGGTCATCAAGTTGACTGAAGAATGCAGCGCGGCTATACTGGATCAAGCTCCACTAAAGAAGAAGGACCCTGAATGTCCCACCATCGACTGCTCCATTGGGACACAACAATTCAATCATGCGCTGTGTGACTTGGGAGCAAGCGTCAGCGTCATGCCACGAGTAGTTTTTGATAAACTTAACCATACTGTCTTGTCCCCTACACCTATGTGTTTGCAGCTAGCGGATCAATCAGTTCGCTACCCGCGGGAATAGCTAAAGATGTCCCCGTCAAGATACGTGACTTCTTCATCCCGGTGGATTTTGTGGTGTTGGACATGGAGGTAGACAAGAAGATGCCATTGATCCTAGGAAGGCCATTCCTGAGCACCGTGAACGCGCACATTGACGTAGGTGCAGGAGAAATTCAATTCAATATCAACAGAACAAAGGAGAAATTCACCTTCAAACCAAAAGTGGAACAATGTTCACTGATCCAGGTAACAGAATTAAGTGTCTCTTACTTCAAATTCCATGACAGCAAAAAGACACCTCTACAACCACGGGTTAAAACCAAACGGATTCAGAGAAAGAACGTGGCAAAACCTGTTGCCATCGCGCCGTCCAAGGGTAACATGACATCTTGACAATGATCTTGGCGGTCGAGTCCCACTCCAAGGACCTAAAAGATGGAGACCCCATGAAAGGTAAGTATGACATTTCTATTTCCGCATTTTCATTCCATTTGTTCTTATTTCTGCATAAGTATGGTTATCACTTAAACATTACTTAAGCCTGATTATGCTGTGCACTCAATCTTTACCACAAATCCTAGCTGGTTTAGGAGTCATGGTGGGGTCGGCTGACCCCACCATGATGCCTCCACCATCCCAATTCTGTTGAGTGCCATAGTACTCTTATTCTCCACTAGAGGGAAAGCATTGGACAGCATGCATTGGTCGGCCGACCTGCATTTGTTCCCTCTACTTTCTCTCACTAATCTCACCCACTTTCACCACTTGCTCCAAGGAAGAATCACCACAACCTGGCTGCTCTCTCTTGTTAGAATCCCTAGCTTTCCTACATCACATGCATAGAGAGAAAATTGGAGCAAGCATTAACTAAAGCAATGGCATGGTACATCCACTACCACATCACTCATAACTTTGGAGACACCATGCACTGAAATTTCTGCTCGAAGCATGCAAATGGAGGTCGGGCGACCTGGTTATGACCCCTAGTGTCTCATCCTTACCTGCCCTCTACCTCTACTCTTTACAACTTTAGATTTCAGCCATCCATTTTTGTGCAAATGGTGCACCATGGGGTCGGTCGACCTGGCCATGACCCTCTGTTTTCCTCCTTCACTTCACCTATAAATACACCCCTGAAGGAGCGTTCTACTCACTCAATTCAAGTTTAGCATTTCACATTTTAGAGAGTGGCTTTGTAGAAGCTCACCAGCCTCACAAAACTCACTAACACAAAGCCGTTAGCGCCAAGCCTAGTGCACCCCTTGGGTTAGCCAAAATGAAGAAGTTTACAAAAGCCCTCCAAAAGGTCGCTAGTGGGAGCTCCGCATCTCGCCACAGTCATCATTCTGACGACTCGGGCCGAGCATCCTCTCATGACACAGAGATACTCCCTTCTATGTCATATGATGATCAGTGGGATAACTATGTCCATCCTTCACCTACCGCTCACACAGCGGCAAGTGAGAGCCATAGTTTTGGTGGTCCACAGTACGGAGCCTACATACCACCAGGCAGTGAATCCCACCATAGCACACATGATCCAGCCCCTAGCAACAGTCATCACAGTGAGAGGAACATGCCCTCTGGCAGCCAAACACACTCTCCACCTCCTGTCATGGCAAGAGCTCCAGACACAGGGATTATGCTATACCCACATGAGCTCCAGACGCACAACAAACTTCTTCTTCATCGCACCTTTGAACACACAAAGGTGTATGACCAAACCCTTCTTGAAAAGACAGGTATGGATGAAGAATTCAACACTATCTTTTCTGCCATTGGTTGGACGCATTTCTGGCACCTCCAGGATGACCGCGGTAGCAAACCTCTTACTTTAGAATTTCTAAGCACGCTACAAACCACAGAGAAGGGGGTATACTTCCGCCTAATCAACCAGGAATACAACCTCACTTGGGGTGGACTGAGCGCTGCCCTTGGGTTCGCTGCTAACTGCTCCCTCACCTTGTCACAAAGCACTCGCGCATTTAACAAAGCCGAGTTTTGGCTCTCGATCACTGGCCTGCCGGAGTGTGCATATCCTAGGACAAACCATATCCACAACCCCACTATGTGCTTCATGCACCGCTGGATAGGGATCATGTTGTTTCCCAGAGACGATATCAGGGTTGTCAGAGACACTGACCTGCGAATCCTCTTTGCTATGCAAAGAAAGATTCGTGTCTCACCAGTCAAGGCCCTAGTTGCCCATTGGCAAACCATAGTTAACAGAAAGGGGCCTGTTGACTGTACCTCTCTTGTTACACGCATCACCGAGATAGTGTGTGCACTTGACCCCTCCGTCCTCTACCTAAACACACCACGGACCGTTCTCACGATAGATCACTTCATCCAAGCCCACATGCTAGTGATCGGTCCAAACAACACAGTTGCCATGATGTATCTCAACCACTCAGCCAGAATCCCACTCCCTTGCGAGAGGCTTTGGCTTTACCGAGTCCGTGAGCTCACTTTTGAGTTAGACCCAGAGGTAGGAAGGAGAAGTGTTTCAGGTGTAGGACCCAGAGAACGTATGACGCGTAGCAGGGCCAACGCGACACGATTCGAGCAGGGGGGCCCATTTGGAGGAATTGAAGAAGAAGAAGATGATGATGATGACGCAACCAGCGAGATGCAAATCTCTAGCTCGGGAGGAAGACGACAGCCGCCCCCTTCGCGCACTCAAAGTGCGAGGTTTTCCTTCTCATCCTCACGAGAGAGGGAACGCTAGGATTGGTGCAATATGCAGTGGGACTTGGCCCAACTCACCACCCAGGTTGGTGAGATGCGCATGGACCAAGGACTCATCAATGCTGACGTAGCACGGAATAGAGAAATGTTGGCCAGCATGCAGGAGTACCGCAGGCGACAGTGGGAGGCACTTTGGGCACAACAAGGTGTCTATCCACCACCATACCCACCACCAGGACAGTGAGAAGAACAAGCTTGGGGGAGGTTCCCTCCCCCACCAAGGTAAGTTTTATTTTCCAGCATTTATTTCATTCCCAGTTTCTTTACCATAATTTTAGTAATAAATAAATAAACTCCCATACTGCTAAAAAAATCCCTTCATATATGCTTCATTTATGTTTATTCTTTCTGGATATGATGAATAGTTGCTCTGTTAAATATTTCTCTAGTATCTAGTTTACAACTTAATATTTCTCTGAGCATGGATTACTTATCTCACATGAAACCATCATGAGCCTAAAACTTTGTGGGTATCAAAAAGCTGTAACTAAGTCTAAGTTGTTGTGAGATAAGATATAGCTAAGATAAGAGTTGCTATAATATTGTTTCCACATGTTGAATTATCGGAGTTTTTATTTTAAATGCTAAAAAACCTTTCTGTTCCTCAATGGTGATGAAATTCCTACCACAGCCATATACACCTTTTCATGACATAAACCTTTTTATAAAAGCAACTTGCTTTGTGTTGAGTCTTGTCAAGTCTTGTTGACCCTTGTTGAGAGACTTATCATGCTCCCAAGATCAAGATCACGTACACTCCACATATACATGCCGCTTCTACACTGGAAGTGTGCAAAAACATGTCTTTCATTTCCACCAATTAAATACTCCATGTTCTAAAAAAATGATCTCTCTAGTTTAGTATATTAGAAGAGACAAAGGCTATGCAAAAGTATGAAAAAAAATAAACATGGACACATGAAGGTCCAAAGTATTGAAAAAAAAGAGAAAAGAAAAGATGAGCATGTAGAGCTCATGAATAAAAAGAGTTATGATAGCCATGTCTCAAAAGAATAAGTGTTAGGAAGAGATCATATGAACTAAAGGAGTATAAATACCATGTACCACACATATGCACATCTTGATCTAAGAGTATGACACTTCTCTCCTTGGATCCAAGCTTTGACTTGACAACACATGCAAGGTAAGTATGCTACATCTTTTACCCCTACCAAGCTCTACATAGACCTTATTAGAAGTAGGATGAAAAAGAGGGCAACTTATACATATGCCTTGGTAAGGAATCATACACCATAAGAGTGACATGAGAGAACCATATGAGGAACACTAAGTTTTCTTTGAAAATTGCAAAAACCTCCGATATGCAAACTTGTGTGAAGCAAGAAAAATGGTACTCAAATCAAAAGCTGTTCTATCTCTCAACCGCTCAAGACAAAGGAAAAGGCTATATGCCCCATTGAGGACTAAGGTAATATGGGTGAGTTTTCAATATTGCTAATTTTTCCATTCAAAAGAGAAGTACTTTGTTGTATACATGATACTCTTGAAATGTGAAACATAGTAGCAACTCCTGATCCACCGAGGCTAAGTTTACTATTTGCTTAGGACGAGCAAAGGTTAAGCTTGGGGGATTCTTGTTGACGGTGGAATATTACCAGAATAATACTCCCAAAACCCCGTCAAAAAGCTCGGTATTAAGGAAGAATAACATGGCATGAACATACTTTTATCAATAACTAGTTCCACTTGTACTTGGAAGTGTGTTTATGTAGATGAAGAAGAAATGTGGCAAAATGAGCCGGTGGGACCCACATAAGGGGGTCGCCCGACCCCCTAGTGGGACCCACATAAGGGGGTCGACCGACCCCCCTATGGCCCCACCAAGGTCCTGCCATGTGTCATGATCCATGCCAAGCCTCCCAAAGTATTTCTCCACCCTTGGATCACAATTGTGCTTTCTCTCAATGGTGGAAGATGAAGTCACATGGATCAATGGGCCCACAAGGAAGCATCCAAAGTGATCAAGACACATTCCAACGTGACAAACACCAAGTGACAAGTGGGGACAGACTCTACACACACCAGAGGGGGGCCCACCTGTCATAGGGGGGTCGCCTGACCCCCCTATGGGTCGCCCGACCCCCAGGTGTACCTCCCAAGGTTCCTTCACGGTGAATCAACCTCCAAGTGCGGTGGCCATCCATTTTGAGGCGGTTACAATCCGACGGAGGAGAGGGCATGTCACACGGATCGATGACGTGGTGATGGAGTAGCCCCTACTCCACCTCCACCTATAAATAGAGGCCCTCCCCCTCTCATTTGGGGTGTGCATGATGGAAGCCTACAAGCTCAAGTGAAGAGTAGTTAGTCCACTTCTTAGTAGTGTAGTCTAGTGTGGGAGTTAGAGTTGAGTAGTGAGCTGTGCTCGGGTCTTCTGGAGCTGTCTTCCGAGGAGTCTGGTATAGCTCTTGTATCTTTCTCTTTATTTTTGTAAGACTTTACCTTATAGTATTACTTTACTCTACTTTACTTTGTCCTTACTTTGTGCAATATTATATTCAAAATAGTATTGTTGTGCTCTTAGTTTGTCATATCTTAGTTTATACTAGTTGGTTTACCTGGAACATGCATGTGTGCGATCATTGTCTGTTATAGGGTGCTCTAGTTGGTTGTGCACACGATTAGAGTAGTAAGAGACGGTATAAGCGTGGTGCTTAGACATTATCTTACCTTTGGTTGTCGCCTGTCGCACGGATAGATAGTGGTAGCCAGCAGGTGGTGACAGCCCTGAATCTGGTCTCTGGAGTCCACCACGTGTTTATAGGCAGGATTTAAAGGATAAGGCTGAGCATGACATTCCGACAGTAAGAGTCTCTGTGCTCCCTGTCCGCTTGTCGCCTAGCACACTTGTCGTGAGGGCTTAATCTAGTTAAACTTTGTTGTGATTGATCTGAGTGCATAGGAGTAGACGTAAAGTCATAGGAGTCCCATACTCTCTCATTGTCCTCCCACCTAGCTATACTTACTAGTTATCTTTTTATCTTCCACTTAGTTTGTCACATCATCACCCATTTACCCAAAGTCGTTTACCTCTCTCTGCTAGTTGGTACTAAGTTGTTGTTTCTCTGTGGATCCCTTGCTTGCTTATCGTTTCTAGCTATCGCTTTCCCTTGGGATAAAATAAATAACGATACCTTGGAATACTCCCGGGTGAAGTGCTACAGCGGTAGATTCTGTGCGCTTGCGGAATTATCCAATAGACAGAAGAACTTACCTACAAGACACTTCCGACGCTATCACTGAGGATAGGCTTACACCCTATTCTTAGAGGTGACGTTACGAAGTGTCAACAGTGAGATTGATTCTTGGGCACACATAGATTGTATTCGATTTTGTTCCAGAAATCGGGTATGACAGATGAACTCGCAAACGTAGTATCCACATAAGTTGTTACCCTGTTCCTGCCATAGATACCACTGTACGATAAAAAGATTACTCTCGTCATCCCGCGTCTGAATGGAATTATATATACATATATATATATATATATATTATCACTAAAAAGATCAGGCTGCTATCGTCATGGTAACCGTTTTCGCCCCGCTCGGCTCCTTCTTGCCTCGCCCTATACTCACGCGCCGCCCGGTCCTCTCCACCACGCGACCTCACCCGACGACCGACCGCCCCCGCTCCCCCAGCCGAACGAGCGCCGGCCCAGTTGCCCCGGCCGACCGGCATCGGCGCGGATCTGCTCCGCACGGCCATCGCGCTCCCCTGGCCGACCGGCGTCGACCTCCACCGGCCCCGCTCCCCCGGTGACCGAGCACCACCACGCGACCTCCCCCGGCGACCGAGCGCCCCCACACCCCCCGGCCGACCAAGCGTCGGCCCCGCTCCCCCGACCGACCGGCATCGGCGCAGATCTGCTCCGCACAGCCATCGCGGATCTGACCCACGCGTTCATGCAACCGACGCCCGACGCACGAACCCCACCTCGCCCCGCGCCACCGACCCCGCGGCCTCCTTCCATCCCGCCCGACACCTCCTGTGAATCCTAGCGGCGGCGGTGGACTACAGATGGAGTCATGACTCCCACGCCCCTGGCCTCCTTCCCTCCCATGAGGCAGCGGCATCCCAACGCCGACGGCTGCTGCCTGCAAACGGAGCGGCAGGAGATGGAGCCACGACCGAGCGGAGGAGGCGGCGGAGGCAGAACGACTTCCCAGCTGCAGCGGCGAAGCGGAGTCCGAGCGGAGGAGGCGGTGGAGGCAGAGCGGCTTCCCAGCGGCGAGCGGAGCGGCAACGGCGACGTTGGCGAGCCTGCGTCACGAACAGGCATTCCTTCTCCACTGAACGCTGGAGCTGGTTTCCCTTGGACTCAGGTGCACTTTCGCCGGTGAGCTCCTCTCTCTCCTGCCTCAACCTGTGCAAGCCTCAACCTGTGCAAGCCGAGGAGGGTCAGGAATTGCTGCCGCAGCCGCGGCGAGCCCGTATCGACTGAGAGTACGACATGGTCATCATCCCGTCTGATGGCGGTGGCTGCCTATCCGGCTCTGACTCAGATGACTCCAACTGGTCCATCGGTTGGCTCGAGCAACAGGTGCCGGAGCTCCAGACGGTCGGCAACCCTGAGAACTGCTTCGCCGTCCTCGTGCCCTAATCCCGTCCCTGGTGAGCATGCTGACCTCACATGTGAATTCATTGTGCTTCCTTCTTAAATTTACAACCGTGAGGCCATCATATGCTATAATTATATCAGTTCGTATTTATAATAGCTTATTTATGGAAAGATTCAATTTTTTACATGTTCAGGATTGGAAGGAAATCACGTATAGTACTAGCAATGCTTGGATCTGTCTTGAGTAGAATTAGGGAGGAATCTTGTGCGCAGGTTGATTCTTGTGTACTGTGAATATTTCAATCTTCTGTTTCACACAAGCTGACATAATCACATAAACTGCCTAAATTCGGCACTTTTCAATTGTAAAATTCTTGTTTTGGTTGATTCTTGTGTATCAGTGATGTATCCTTATTCAGTGCATAGTAAAGTGGAAGATATCATGTTGTTGCAATTCTTTTAATATGTTTTCAAACCTGACTTGTGTAGTGCCGCCTGTTGATGGAGCACTTGGCTTTGCAACCAAAGAAGACCAGATTACAACACTGACAAGGGATTACTACTACTCTGCTCTGTAGCAATATAGTGGGGGTAAGCTAATCCAGGTGTCTAATCATCTACCTCACTTCTTGCCAGTGAAAGTTTCAACTTATAATTTCCTCCACAAGCCCCTGTGTAGGCTGGTTAGAGTTTGATCCTGTCACAGACTATGCAGGTCTAGATAACCCTCAAAATTTATGTTTTAGGCAATATAATTTAGAGGTTGCATGGTACTTCAAGTGTGTATATATATATATATATGGGAACATATGCTATGGAAACCAGGTTCCCATGGAAACTATAGAAACTCGCACGTGGATCGCTGGATCTAAATCCGATGGTTATGGCTAATGGTGTTGTCCACCTGTGTTGGCTATATATATTAGGGAGAGATAAATGGGAGGGGTTAAATGCTAATCTCCACCATTAGCCATAGCTATCAGATTTAGATCCAGCGATCCACATGCGAGTTTCCATAGTTTCCACGGAAACCTGGTTTCCATAGCATACGTTCCCTATATATATATATACAATTTTCATATGAACTTTTTCCTGTGACAAGTTTTAACATTTGGATGTTCTTGTGTGCTATTACAAGTAAATATAATTTTGATATGGAGTGGGCTTTATGTGTCTGTTTATTCAGAAATTGGTATGAAATATCTATCTATCTATCTATCTATCTACAACTAAAAATAGTTTTGGTGGTGACGCAGATGAGTTGATGATATATGGAACACCTTGATATATAAATGCAATTTATATTACGTATTCTGAAATTTTGCAACATTTCTGGACACACAATTTGGTGGTGTCGGATGTTAATGTTCCATTCCTCCAGATGGTGAAGAGGCGTGACCTAGGTGAGAACACAAACACCCGGCATTCTTCATGTGATTCCAGCATAGAGGTATCTCCGTAGTACGAGCCTTCCCCTCTAGCAACGATTCACTTGATTACCTGATTATTTTGCATTAGTTTTGTATTCTAAATACTAAAATTTTAATCAATTATGGTTCCTCAAATGATTTTCTGATCTTTTTTCTAGATAGGTTAGTACAGGAGCAATCTTGGCTTAATTGCTTTATAATGGAATTAGCTGGATGTTGTACCCTTGGGCTGCAGCTAGAATGCTACATACTGTAGGGGTTTCCACTAATATTGTGTTTTTGTCCTTATAAAATTAAGGGAGGGCTAAACTGTACAAAAAGTTCAGGAAACCTACTGCATCAGAAGATCCAGCGTGGCAGTAGATGTGATTGCTGGAGCTCGACTTTGACAGTTGTGCATACGGCCGGCATGGCAGCGTCTGGCACACCAGCATAGTGCCGATGCACTCACTTCCAATTCTGAATTTGTATTCAAGTCTGGACGAATTTACATAATGGATCTCTTCAGCTGCAAGTAAGGGGGCATTTCAATCTGTGTTACATCCCATGGTATTACGCTAATGATTCTTTGACTAAAGTATTGTTACGTTCTGATTACATTGATAACCATGGAAGGCTAGGTGGAATGGTGTTCCATCAGGAAGGCGAGAGGCATCAGTATAACAGTAGGTAGGATGCTAGCTTGCTGGTGTTTCAGATTAAACTATTGTTGGGCAGAGAGCATAGTAGCGTGCTGAAGGCTTTGTGGCTCTCTTTGGAATGGGGGGAGGATCTGGAAGGTTTGTAGCTCTATGATAAATACCAAATCATGACACATATAAGATTTTTTTTTCATGTGTTAGCTGAAAAATACATAGGACTATGTAAATTTTAAAACCCGTAGCTGCAGTAAATTGATTTGTTTTTGGTTTGAAACAAAGGTACAAGGAGAACCCTAAGCAACTTATCGGCTCTGGTGGTATGCCATTATCACAATCTGCTATGGTAGTATGGTTACAACACTAGCAGTAGCGATTGGATTCTAAGATGGCTTTAACTGCTCCCTCTTTGAAGCCACAGCTATATATGCAAGCATGGAAGGTTATTAGTTCTCCATCCGAATCCATGAGATTAAGGTTATTTATTTTTTTGAAAAAAAACTGTTACACTCACATTCATAAGCTATATCTGCTACTATGAAAAATGTTGCACACGCTTCTGATTTTTGTAGCTGCTACTACAGTTGTCAAAAGCTGCATTTTACTGTAGTAGCAACGTACCCATGCAACTATCTCTATATATACCCGTAGCAACGTACGAGCACTCAACTATTTGGCTAATAAATGCTCCTCAATTACATGCTTTTGTATTTTATTATGAAGAAAAGTAGTCGTTCTGGTATGTATATCATGAATTCATGATTCAAGCGGTCAAAAAAAATTATTTTGGGGAAAGTTTTATGCTCATAGCAACATATGAGTTTGAACAAAATAAAAAAAATTATTATATGTTGTCATGCTTTATTGTATTGCCTTTGCTTAATATTGTGCTCCCGTTACAACGCACGGGCACTCAACTAATATATATATATATATATATATATATGCACAACATAGTAAAGATGCGGGGGAACTTACATGTATTTTTTGAGTTACATCAAGTGGCGCTCTACAATCCTTGCGGTGTTTTTCAATAAACTTTTTCTAAACTCCGCCCAATAAAAAATAATTGGAACGTTACTTAATTATTATAGAGTTAAGAGAGCAGGAATATTTATATGTACATAGTTGTGCGAGAGATCAAAATTACCCCTGGATAATGTCTATCATATCTTGGTAATCTTTTTGCTCTTTTCTCAATGAGTCAATGATTTGTATCCAACTTTGGGAAAGATCAATGACCATGAGTATCCAGTGGAAGCTGCATATGTTTATACATAGAGACATACGTAGGCATATAACTCATTAACTATAGAGTCAACATATATATATATATATATATATATATATATATATATATATATATAGTGTGCATACAATATTATTATTAACACTCACTTGAAGTTGTATGGGGGAGCATTGTCTTGTTGTGTTGGTTCACGAAGAACCTCATGAGATTCTTCTCTATTTGATCTTTCCAATTAGATGGGGGAGCATTTTGGTACTTGAATACGATATATTATCAATGAAACCAATACTGGCCTCCATTCTGCTTGTGAGCTCTGTCATCTGGTATCTGCACATATAATATATATATATATATATATATATATATATATATATATATATAATACACACATGCTAAGTATAAAGATAATTATATATATATACACACATGCTAGTGAGTTTATTAAAAGAAAGAATCACTTGCAGACAATAGCAGCTAATAAGAGACTTGTCTAGAGCGTCCATGTGGCATAGTTTGTGTGGCTCTTCAAACTAAATCTATATAATGTCATCACCACGAAAGTAATAATGGTTTCTAACTCTGATAGGAATCCACGTTTCTGCCTTGCCACACGCCTCCATGTACCACTTGTTTAGCAAGTATATTTGCATATCTAGTTCTGTTAAGGCCGTAGGGTTGTATAGACTCTTGCTAAATTCATAAATTTTCCAAGTATCAACTTGTGGAGCACTTGGGATCTCTGTGCCACTGAACAATTGGGCGAAGCTGAGACCACTGTCTTTGAAAAATGTATCAAAGTTGATCTAAAGGCACATCTCCAAGTATGTCTTCTAGTAATTCCATGTTTAAACCATATTGATTTTTAATAACTAACGGGGGAACTAATTGTGATTGTTGCCCGAGCTGTGTGACACCCTTTCCTGCTCTCTTCTTTTTCTGTGTCGCCTCATATGACTTAGTTAGAGAGCGGTCATAGTCTAATTGTGGTGGAGCCTTACAAGCTTCATGCATCTTTTTCTGGTGAGCATCCACCCTCTACCTCAGCTGATCTGGACGTAGGAACAAGTACGGCTTCTCTGGGTTTCGTCTCGCTTCTTGATTCTTTTTAACTTTTTCAAAGAATTTGTTCACATCTTCTTTTACCGAAGCAGATATTTCCTTTTCACTCTTTTCATAAGTAAGTTTTTGAGGAATAACTTTTCTTTTCTCTGCTGCTACCTTCTTTGGAGGCGGGAGCGACGACTTCGGTTGTTGGATGGACCTCTTCTTTGGAGGTGGTGGGGTCGGCAGAGGCGTTAGAGACCGCCGTGGAGGTGGTGGGGCCGGTGGAGGCGTTAGAGATCGCCGTGGAGGCGGTGGGGGCCGGTGGAGGCGTTGGAGACTGCCGTGGAGGTGGTGGGGCCGGTGGTGGTGTTGGAGACCGTCGTGGAGGCGGTGGGGCTGGCGGAGGCGTTGGAGACCGCCGTGGAGGCGGTGGGGCCGGCGGAGGCGTTGGAGACCGCCTTTGAGGTGGTGGGGATACAGCTGTGTCTTCCAATGCACCGTCACCGCCCGCAGTACTATGATGAGCTAGGGATTGCATAATTGGACTTAGGTTTGGGGAGGCCCTGCTGTGAAAACAACGAGGTATGAGTAAATTATTTTTTAAGCCAATAGAAAATAAGTGAAAAAATTGTTTCGTTCACCTAGGGTGAGGTAGTTAAGGAGGAGGCGGCAGTGATGCCCTAGGAGTAATGATGTAGCGCTTGCACCAAAAAATAAATGTCTTCTCTGCTTCTCCTAAAGTCTTCTCCCCATCACCCCCTTCAATGTCAAGAGGCACATTGCTAAAACCTTTCAAAACTCTATCCACGGAGACGCTAGCATATCCAGAAGGTATTATTGACCCATGGATTCTTGGTGTCTTCATACGATCGATCGGGGAAACAACACCGATAGCCACCATGATAGTGGCATTCCCATCTGGAATGTGCAGCTCACATGTTGTAAGAGGTTCAGTGATGTCATCAATGGGGAAGAGCAGCCCTACATCATCTTGAATAATTGGCAGCTCTGTGGAAGCGCAACTGCTTTTCAACTGACCAGGGGGGCTAATGTTGATTCCTAGCCCTAGTGTTGACTGCCTTTGGACGACACTTAATGCTATTTGCACTTGCTTTTTGATTTCCTCCTGCATTCTGGCTTCAAGAGATTTTTCTCGCTCCCGTGATTCAAGCACCGCTTCCCGTGACTCAATGACATATTGCTCCAACCTACGGATCCGCTCTGCCTCCTCATCCTTCTTTCTCTGGCAGCTTCTGTATGTATCTCTGTCTCCTTGAAAGGCATGCAGCCACAAAATCGCCCCATAGCCTCTCGTTCGCCCACCGTGTTCAGAGTCTCGAGGGCGTATGTCAGTTCATCCTTCTCTCTATTGTGCTTGAATACACCACTAGCAACAACTTCCCGTGCATAAGAAAATATTTATGCTGCTCTCTGGAGTTTTTGGCCATAGACTAGCTTTCCGGACTCTGGGTCCAGTCTTCCCCCATGAGCGTAGAACCAATTCTTTCCACGTTCAGGCCAATTCTTTTCAATTGATTCTGGTGTGATCCCCTTTGTAAGCAAGTCCAATTCCATTTTTTCCCACTAGGGAAGGGCACTCCTATAGCCACCTGATCCCATGTTATGGTGGTATGCATTTTGTCTGGTATTCTGTTGATTCCTTCTCACGTGTTGCTCGCTCTCTTCTGATGTCTTGTATTGTACGGAATCATTCCAATGGGTCCTCAACTTGACGTAGGCCTTATTGTTGAAATTTGGTGTCTCGTTCTTCAAGATAAACTTATGGTACAATTGCTTCTTCTAAGACTAAAAAAGTGTGGCCATCTTCTTCATAGTCCAATTCCTAATTAGCTCCTTTAAATCATCATCATTTGTTTCGAATGCGAAATGTTCAAGGATATCATTCAAACTAGCATCTTCTCATGATCAAAGACAAAACTAATATCAGGAGACCCTTTCTTTTCTTTCCATTCACGAGCAATGATCGGGATCCTATCCCTTACAAGGTACCCACAGTGACTAACATATTTCTGTGCTTGTGGTCCCAATGGTTTGCCTGTATCCCGATCGAATTCCGAGATTATGAAACAGCCCTCCAACGGCTTTTTTGGCCCTCGTACATTTCTACACTTTGCCGTAGTTGACGTCGATCCAGAGGGCTACGTATCAAGCAACACAAATAGAATTATTTTCAATATATATCATGCATGTATACATAAGAGATGAAAAATAATCAAATATACCTCGCCAACATTCGCTTGCACGACATTTTCTTGCTCATCCGGATTGTCATGCTTGATATCTTCATAATCAATAATGTATTGACTCCTATCATCTACATTCTGATTGTCCTCATCACCTTCAAATCCGGCATATTGATTGCCTCCGGTGTTGATAATATCCATCATGACATCATCCATGTTATCATCCTCCCTCGGGTCGGCCATTTCTATCTATAACTATAATATATAAATCACAACACATATATAATTCTATTTTTTCTATTTATTAATATATATAAAACATTGGTGTACATATAGAGAGACGAATAAGTTTTAGTGTCAAAAAGATAATATATGCACACATATATATATACATATATATATATACATATATATAAGAACACATATATAATTCTATTTTTTATTTTTCTAATTATTAATACATACATTAAACATTGGACTATAAATATATAAAAAACATTGGTGTACATAGAGAGAGACAAACAAGTTTTGGCCAAAAAGATAATATATGCACATATATTTTTTCCATTTATTAATACATATAGAGAGACGAATAAGTATTGGTGTCAAAAAATAATATATATTAATACATATACAATTCCATTTTCTATTTATTAATACATATATTTTATTCCATTTATTAATACATATATTTTTGTATTTATTAATACATATATATGTTTTTATCAATTTCTTTCATTTTTTGATTGCGCATACACACGTCGAGGCCCGAGGCGTCAGGGCTAGGGCGCGACGTCGGAGGGGCCGAGCCGAGGCGAGGGCGGCGAGGGCGCGTAGCGTCGAGGACAGCCGGAGGAGGCGGCGCGTCGAGGTGGCCGGGGTCGAGGCCGGGCGGGGCCGGCCAGGGCGCGGCGTCAGGACGAGGGCGGCGGCGTCGAGGGCGAGGACGAGGGCGTGTGGCGTCGAGGCTGGGCGGCGTTGAGGATGGCCGACAAGGAGGCAGCGTCGAGGTGGTCGCAGGGCTGGGCGGGGGCCGGCCAGCGGGGCACGGTGCGAGGACGAGGGCGGTGGCGTCATACGTCGGCATCGGGGCTACTGCCCAATGGCTCGTCAGGGCACGCGCGCGGTAGGCGGCGGAGAAGAAGGAGCGCAACGACGGCGGTGAAGTTGGCTACTCCGTCGTCGATCTGGAAGAGGAGAAGGAGAAGATAGAAGACGCGGAGGTTATATATTGGAGGGACCATTAGCCCCGGGCTCTACCATGAGCCGGGACTAAAGGGTCTTTAGTCCCGCCTTGTGGTTTAGCCCGGGACTAAAGGGACCTTTAGTCCCGGCTCGTGGTACAGCCTAAGACTAAAGGTTAGACCTTTAGTCCCGAGCTGTGCCACGAGCCGGGACTAAAGGTCTCTTTGGGCGGGCTGTGAAAACCTTTAGTCCAGGGTAGGGTTACGGCCCGGGACTAAAGGGTACTAAAAATTAAGTTACCGCCAGTAACAATTGTGTTTGGTTTTCTATAGCTTTTATTCTTTTTATAAATATATTGAATCCTTTAAATTGCCTAGTAATACCGCCAGTAACAGTTGTATTTGGTTTTCTATATCTTTTATTCTTTTTATAAATATGCTGAATCCTTTAAATTGCCTAGTAAATTAAATACTAGGCATAATTTTTTTAAAAAAATAATTTGGATTCCATTTGCTTTATTGTACACAGAAAAAATTTGTAACCTAAATTTTTTTATTTTATTTGTAAATATTGAACATAAATATTACTAATATTTAGTATTTTGTTAATGCAAAAACATAATGTTCAGTTAAAATTACTAAAACTATTGGTTTTCGAAAGAAAATTAAATTTTTTTATTATTTTAACGTTAATCTTTTGGTTTTTTTATCCGTTATTGTCCAAATACACGACAGAGAAATGCACCATCAAATAGGAATTTCATTTTGAACATATAAAAAATAAGAAAATACAGTATTTTGTTTTTATTGTAAAATACAATAGTTTTTTCATCATTTTAACGTTAATCTTTTGATTTTCCATCGGTCATTGTCCAAATACGCGACATAGAATTCTACCATCAAATAGGAATTTTATTTTGAACATATTAAGAATAAGAAAATATGATAGAAACATCTGAAGTCATAATTATTACATAAATATTTCTAAAACACAATATTAACCATCGCTATATATATCAAGCGGGCACAATAGTGAACTTCTTCTTGACGTATGACCCTTGGTAATGATCGTGTCGTAAGCATGGAGTGTCTTCATTATTTACCAGGATGCTTGGGTCTTTGTTCACTATGAAGGGTGGAATTCGGTCATCCCTTTCATAATCTTCTGACATATCTGACTTGTCCTCAATTCCCATGATGTTTCTTTTACCTGAAAGAACTATGTGGTGCATTGCCTCATTGATTGAGTTGTCATCGTTTTTCCCTCTCTTTGGTTTTGTAGACATACCTTTCACATAGAATACCTAACTCAAATCCACAGCAAGGACGAATGGTTCACCTTTGTACCCAATATTGTTGAGGTCCACTGTTGTCATTCCAAACACCTTGTCGATTGTTACCTCGCCTCTGGTCAGCTTCACCCATTGGCACCAGAACAAAGGTACTTTAAAATTAGGTGCATAGTCTAATTCCCATATGTCCTCTATGCGGCCATAATATGTTTGTCTATTTTCATCCGAATTTGTGGCATCTATGCAGACACCACTATTTTGGTTGGTGCTCCTTTTATCTTGGGCTACTGTGTAAAATGTATTCACATTTATCTCGTACCCTTTGTATGTGAGGATATGCCACGATGGTTGCCTAGCCAACAAATATAGTTGCTCATCAATATTGTCATCACCCTGACATTCTTTTCGCAACCAACCGCTGAAAGTTTTCATGTGCTCACGCGTAATCCAAGCTTCAGTCTTCCCTGGAGAAACTGGGATCGTAGGAACTCCTTGTGTACCTCAATATACGGATCCACCAAGGAGGAGTTTTGAAGAACAGTGTTGTCGGTGTTTAGAACCAGGGGTCCCTAACGCCGACAAGTAAATTTGTACCATGGGAGGGGAGCCGCGTGTTCCTCCCTCGGACGGGGGGTGCAAGGAGTGCGCAAGAGGAGCACGAGAAGAACACAGGTGGTTTATACTGGTTCAGGCAAGGGATGCCCTACGTCCAGTGGGGAGGAGAGATGTATATTATGTAGCACCGGAGTGCTCGTGGTAGGGATTACAAGCAGGTGAGAGAGGGATAGGATCCCAAGTCTCGAGCGGGGAGAGCGTGAGTGTGTATGTGTCTTGGTGGTGACTAGGCCACTTGTGCATCTGTCGATCCATGTCTTGAGACGTCCCTGGCCCCTCCTTTTATAGATGCAAGGAGGGTACAGGGTTTCATTGGAGCGGCCTTGGATGGCTCTATTTGCTGATGAAGAGTAAAGAAGATGCCCCCCCCCCCATGATGGCACAGTTGGCGTAGTGGGCTTCGTCCTTGCTACGTGGGCGAGTCGTGCTTGACACGTCCGGCCCTATTGAGTTCTGTGTGCATCGTGGTGGGGGCTATAGAGTCATGGTTTTCGGTGTCTTTGACCCTACGAAGCACTGAGGCCCGGCTTGGGCCGTGGCTCAAGAGCCTCGGAGGGATGGGTGATCGTGACGCCTGATCCTTACTGAAACCCCGGTAGTGGTATAGTGCGAGGTAAGGTCTCACAGTGCTCGGTACCTCCGCACCATTGAATCGGGGGCAGGTGGGGGTGACATGACCTCTGCAAGCCGGACCCTGCTGCCCATACCGAGCAGGTGGACAGGTGGCACTGCGAGGACTTGTGGTACGGGGAGTCGTCGTGTAGCCTCGTCGTGGTGTGTGGCGAGGGCCGCTCGAGTTGGGCTCGGGCGAGTCGTTGTTCGTTTCCTTATCTGAGGCCCAGCGTCGAGACCTTGGTCGAAGCGGTGGGTTCAGTGCCCACTCAGGGCTCGGCGAGGAGGCCTCGGGTGAGTCAGAGTTTTGGCTTCCATCCGAGGCCCAGGGCGGAAGCCTCGGACGAGACGGAGGGTTTGCGGTCGTACTCCTGGTTAGCCCAAGTTGTAGGTGTCATGGTTGTTTGCACGCGTGAACGCCTTTATTGGATTCGCTGGGACTGAATCCCCGTCGAGTCCTCTCCGAAGCATGGGTGTCGTACCACCAGTGAGGTGCAGCGGCTGTCAGACAGTGTCGTCAGGCGCTTGAGTGACCCTTCGACGGGTGCGATCATTTGACTCCTTGTCTCCGGAGTGGAGGGTTCCGTGATGCCCAGTCCATCGCCTGATTCCATAGTGGCGCGGATAAGGAGGCGAGCCACGGGGCTCTTGCCTTCATTATGACATACCGGATTGGCCGGTTTTTATGCCTGGCATGCATTGGCGCGTCCGGCCCGTTGGTAGGATGGTGGACCCAAGCCGAGTGGATACCCTTAGCGGTTTCGTTCCCTCCTCGGGTTGAGCATGCCCCCAGGATGGACTGTCATGGCCCAACATTATTAGGTGATGGGCCTCTACCTCCAGAGAGTTCGCAAAAGGAAGCACTCGGCCCACCTGCCGAGGCCTAGCTGGAGAGCCCAGCCGAGCCCAGTGGGTGGACCGAATGCTCGTGTTTCTTTTAGTCGATTTGCTTTGGGTACCCCTTATTTTGGTACCCGACATGTGTAGTGTGCTTTATTGAAAAAATCGTCTTCCATACCGATATATGTTTTCTTCCCTAGTGTTCCCTTTCCACTAAGTCTCCCCTCGTACCGTGATTTAGGAACACCAATCGGGTCAAGGTCAGGAATAAAGTCAACACAGAACTCAATGACCTCCTCTGTTCCGTAGCCCTTGGCGATGCTTCCTTCAGGCCGAGAACGGTTGTGAACATATTTCTTCAGGACTCCCATGAACCTCTCAAAGGGGAACATGTTGTGTAGGAACATAGGACCAAGAATACTAATCTCGTTGACCAAATGAACTAGGAGGTGTGTCATGATATTAAAGTAGGATGGAGAGAACCCCAACTCAAAACTGACAAGACATTGAACCACATCATTCTATAGAGTAGCTAGTTCCACATCATTCTATAGACATTGAACCACATCATGCTTCGGGTACCCCTTATTTTGGTACCCGATAGTAGCCCCCGAGCCTTTGGGGGAGTGCTGGCACTCCTCCGAAGGCTCTATCGAAGCCATGCTTTGGTGGTCTCGTTTCCTCCGGTGGGTGAACGCGAGCGCACTCGCCGGGTGTAGCCCCCGAGGCCTTGGGGGAGTTTTGAAACTCCTCCAAGGGCTGTAATCGAACGTGTTGATTCGTTCTGTGTAGCGTCCCCTTGGGTCCTGTGAATCGCAACCGTCCCGATGGTGCGGTTTTCCAGGCCTGTTGCCGTCGTGCCTGGCAACTGATGGGGCATGCATGCCATTCCGACTCTCCCTGGGGAACCGCAAAGGTCGCGCTCCTCATCGATCACCGGGTGACGTGGAGGTCCTGGGGCGACCCCCTTTTTTATAAGTACGGGGTGACGGGATGTCCTCGTCATCTCGTACCATTCTTTCGTCCTCTTGTTCCACCTCTTCTGCTCCTCGAGATGGATCGTGGGAAACGTCCTGCCGATGCTCAGTCGGAGGCGGGGAGGCCCAGGCATCGCCGCCGCATTCCCGGGTAGGCTTCCTCCCTTCTTCTGCCATGGCGTGACTTTTTCTACTTGAGCTTACTGACTCCCTTTTTGTTCGTTTTAGGGTCATATCCCTTGCCAGCTCGATCCCATTCCCTCTTGGTGGCGGGCCACAGGGGCCTCCGTCGGTTTGTGACCTCCAGGAGGCGGTCACACCTGCCACCACGGCTTGGGACGTCGCCGACCAGGAGGTGGTAAACCTCCGTGACCAGCTGGCGGACGCGGACGGTCGCGTCGTAGCCCTGGAGGCCGAGCTCCAGGTCCTCCATCCGGCAGCTGAGGCGGCAGTCAAGTTCGTGTGCGCCCGAGGCTATAACCTCATGGAACGCCTTCTCGACGTCCCCGAGCGCGTCTGGGCCTCTGTCGAGCACGGCGTCCATCAAGGGGCGGCGGTGGCCTTGGCTGGGGCTTAGCTTTGGTCCGGCCATGACCTTCGTCCCTTCGTAGGGTTCCCGAACGGCACTGGGGCCGTGGACTTCGAGGAGCTCATCGATCAGTTCGATGACGCTGCCGAGGCCGTGCTCGCCGAGGTCCCCGCGGAGCAGGTGATCCGGGAGTCACGGTGAAGGAGGGCGGTATTACCTTGTCGGGGACACTTCCTGGACAAGGTCTATACCGACAGCGTCGAGGCCCGCCCTTTTTCTTTGTAATCAAAAATAAATTTGAACTTATTTTAGCCTTTGTGTCGACTGGCTACCGAGCCTCGTACTTTCGAACCTTGTTTTAGTAGGAGTAGGACATGGCGCGCTACCCGTAGCGGGTGAGTGATGGCGCTTAGTGGGCGGGTAATGGGTGAGTCTGTCCGGAGGCTCGTGCCCCATTCGCTAGGGGTCAGTTGGAGGTCTGAGGACGTGTTTCGAAACACACAAGGGCGGCCTTGGCGTTTCTCGGATCCGTTCGATAGGGTCTGAGGGCTTGGTGCCTCCCTCGTTGGGATCCTCCGAGGGTTGCTGTGACCAGGCGGGCGGGCTTTGGTCATGGGTTTCGTGCTGTCCGAGCGTACCTTTGTCGCGGGGGATCTCGCATGAGATCCTTCGCGGGATCGTCAGCCGAGAACATGCAGCGGCCGATGTTTCGGCAAGCACCGTTTTCTCCGTGACGTGGGCGCCCGTGGGCAGGATTCAGCATGCCATGGTAGCCCGCCTGCCCTTTCTCGGGATTTATACCTGTGAAAAAGGCGCATTAGCTATTTGCAGGCTTGTTTGAGAAAGAGCATCGTGTCTTTTAAGTTTTTTCTTAACAAAAACTTTTTTGCCTCCGCCCCATGCTTCTATCCTCTTGTCACGTTGTGCCTGTGAGGTGGTCAGTAATGAACCCGTAGCCTTCCGTAGGCGACAGGCCTGCGTTTCGACTGACTTGGCGCAACCCTTCGAGGGTTTGCCGCACCGTGAGGCCCGTCGTGCTTTGGGGAAGGAGGACAATGGAGCAAGAGACGTGTTTCTTTTAGACGTGCCCACCTTCGTTCCTTCCTTCGTACAGGTCCAGGGTGCTTAAGCGGCACGCTGTGTTTGGTCACACTAGTGGCCTGGTGCCGTTAGCCTTCGGGGGTGATCAGGCGGCCAGGAAGCGGCTAGCTTTACCCAAAGGCACGGTTTGTGGCTTTCACGCCCTAGTCCTATTTTTCAGGTTGGAGCGAGTGTGGAAACGAATGATTTATTATCGTTTTTGCAAACGTTTGTTAGTCCTAAAGAGTGGAACAGAAATTGAGTGTTAAAGGGAGACGTGGCTTTTTTTGTCGTGGAGCGAAAGGCTGTTCCCCCTGCGTGGAGCGGTTCTGCGTCTTGTTGCTTTGGTGCTGGGAAGGGAAACCTCCGGGCGTGGTCGTGAACTTGAGCGTTTCACTTCCTCCTCTCCGAGGCGTGGGCCGGACCATACCAGTGAGCAAAGGAAAACTCGCGAGGCTTGTTTCCCCTTTTTTGGAAAGAAGGGAGCTCATTTTATTGCCTCTTTTCGGTTACAGCCGAGGAAAGACACTGTTCTTTGAGAACAGATTCTAAGGGAGAAAAAGGAAAAGAAACGGGGCCAGGAGATAGAATCAAGGGATGCCAATCCCCTCCAGGCCGAGCCTTGCGGGCAGGTCATCGGGGTTGGTGCCCTGCCTCTGCTTTTGGGCCTGGCTCCCTCTCTTCCTATCTCCACCCCGCTCGCGGCACCGTTCCCTTGACGGCGCGCTGAACGTGCATCTCAGCCATTCATGGTGAGTGGGCATCCTGGTGCGTCGCACCGGGGACGCTCATGATGCTGTCGCGGGTGACTTCCCTGATGCGTGGAGGCGGAGGAGATGGTGCCGCAGGACTTGTCTCGTCCTGCCCTCCATCACCAGTCTGTAGTTCCCGACCAGGGCTGTGACCCCGAGCTCTTAGCGTCGAGGCCCGTCTACAGGCGGTGATGGTGGGGGGAGTAAAACTTGCCCGAGGGAAGCAAGTTTTGAGGCTCATCCTGACGGTTCGCTGAGGGCATGGGAGGCATCTTGTCAGGCTCAACCTGATTGGCCCCACGATAGCCTCTTCTGCCCGCAGCGGTGGCCCCTGGGGGAGGCAGCTGCCTCCATTACACTCAACATCCTCTTTTGCCCGCAGGATCTGGCCGACAAGCAAGGTTATCGGCCAAACCGACGAGCTCGGAGGCAGGTACTGAGCGCAATGGAGCTAGCCCTCCCCTGTAGGCCCCGTTCCTTCCTCTCAGGTGTCGGTTCCCCTTCATTCCTGACATGATATCAGCGAACGGAGAGGGCAAACGGAGAGGGTGACCGGTATAGAGAGGTGGAAAGGGGCTATGACATGACATCAGTGAACGAAGATGTCCGCTAATGAGGGCTCTTCTCAGCCCCTTCGCGGGTACTGGGAGGAACCCGAGTTCGTGTCGGGGACATACCCAGAATCGGGAACTTTCGAGGGAACGCGGAGCCCCTCAGACTCCCTCTTCGTGGTGAGGGATTTTTCTTCGACGCAACCCCCCTACCTGGCGCGCCAGCTGTCGGCGTTTAGAATTGGCGGTCCCTAACGCCGATGGGTAAATTTGTATCGTGGGAGGGGAGCTCCGCGTTCCTCCCTCGAACGGGGGGTGCAAGGAGTGCGCAAGAGGAGCACGAGAAGAACACGAGTGGTTTATACTAGATCAGGCAATGGATGCCCTACGTCCAGTGGGGAGGAGAGATGTATATTATGTAGCGCCGGAGTGCTCGTGGTAGGGATTACAAGCAGGTGAGAGAGGGATAGGATCCCAAGTCTCGAGCGGGGAGAGCGTGAGTGCGTATGTGTCTTGGTGGTGACTAGGCCACTTGTGCATCTGTCGATCCATGTCTTGAGACGTCCCTGGCCCCTCCTTTTATAGATGCAAGGAGGGTACAGGGTTTCATTGGAGCAGCCTTGGATGGCTCTATCTGCTGATGAAGAGTAAAGAAGATGCCCCCCCCTCGTGACGGCACAGTTGGCGTAGTGGGCTTCGTCCTTGCTGCGTGGGCGAGTCGTGCTTGACACGTCCGGCCCTGTTGAGTTCTGTGTGCGTCGTGGTGGGGGCTGTAGAGTCATGGTTTTCCATGTCTTTGACCCTACGGAGCGCTGAGGCCCGGCTTGGGCCGTGGCTCAAGAGCCTCAGAGGGATGGGTGATCGTGACGCCTGATCCTTACTGAAACCCCGGTAGTGGGTATAGTGCCAGGTAAGGTGTCATAGTGCTCGGTACCTCTGCACCGTCGAATCGGGGGCAGGTGGGGTGACATGACCTCTGCAAGCTGCACCCTGCTGCCCATACCGAGCAGATGGATAGGTGGCACTGCGAGGACTTGTGGTACGGGGAGTCATCGTGTAGCCTCGTCGTTGTGTGTAGCGAGGGCCGCTCGAGTTGGGCTCGGGCGAGTCGTTGTTTGTTTCCTTATCCGAGGCCCAGCGTCGAGGCCTTGGTCGAAGCAGTGGGTTGAGCGCCCGCTCAGGGCTCGGCGAGGAGGCCTCGGGCGAGTCGGAGTTTTGGCTTCCATCCGAGGCTCAGGGCGGAAGCCTCGGACGAGACGGAGGGTTTGCGGTCGTACTCCTGGTTAGCCCAAGTGGTAGGTGTCACAGTTGTTTGCACGCGTGAACGCCTTTATTGGATTCGCTGGGACTGAATCCCCGTCGAGTCCTCTCCGAGGCGTGGGTGTCGTACCACCAGTGAGGTGCAGCGGCTGTCAGACGGTGTCGTCAGGCGCTTGAGTGACCCTTCGACGGGCACGGTCATTTGACTCCTGGTCTCCGGAGTGGAGGGTTCCGTGATGCCCGGTCCATCGCCTGATTCCGTAGTGGCGCGGATAAGGAGGCGAGCCACGGGGCTCCAGCCTTCATTATGACATACCGGATTGGCCGGTTTTTACGCCTGGCATGCGTTGGCGCGTCCGGCCCGTTAGTAGGATGGCGGACCCAGGCCGAGTGGATACCCTTAGCGGTTTTGTTCCCTCCTCGGGTTGAGCGTGCCCCTAGGATGGACGGTCATGGCCCAACATTATTAGGTGATGGGCCTCTACCTCCAGAGAGTTCGCAAAGGGAAGCACTCGGCCCACCTGCCGAGGCCTAGCTGGAGAGCCCAGCCGAGCCCAGTGGGTGGACCGAATGCTCGCGTTTCTTTTAGTCGATTTGCTTCGGGTACCCCTTATTTTGGTACCCGACATGTGTAGTGTGCTTTATTGAAAAAATCATCTTCCATACCGATATATGTTTTCTTCCCTAGTGTTCCCTTTCCACTAAGTCTCCCCTCGTACCGTGATTCAGGAACACCAATCGGGTCAAGGTCAGGAATAAAGTCGACACAGAACTCAATGACCTCCTCTGTTCCGTAGCCCTTGGCGATGCTTCCTTCTGGCCGAGAACGGTTGTGAACATATTTCTTCAGGAGTCCCACGAACCTCTCAAAGGGAAACATGTTGTGTAGGAATATAGGACCAAGAATACTAATCTCGTTGACCAGATGAACTAGGAGGTGTGTCATGATATTAAAGAAGGATGGAGGGAACACCAACTCAAAACTGACAAGACATTGAACCACATCATTCTATAGAGTAGCTAGTTCCACTGGATTGATTGCCTTCTGAGAAATTGCATTGAGGAATGCACATAGCTTCATGGTGGCTAGATGTACATGTGGAGGCAGAATTCTTCTTAAAGCAACTAGAAGCAATTGCGTCATAAGCACATGGTAGTCATGGGACTAAGTTTAGGAATTTCTTCTCTGGCACATTTATTATACCCTTTATATTGGAGGAGAATTCAGATGGGACCTTGATGCTGTTTAGGCATTCAAACATGCTTTCCTTCTCTTCTTTGCTAAGAGTGTAGCTAGCAGGTCTTAAGTAATGGCGTCCATCATCTGTCTTCTCTGGATGCAGGTTGTCTCGTTCTTTCATGCGCTTCAAGTCCTGTCATGCTTCAAGTGAATCCTTAGGCTTCCCGTACACACCCATGAATCCTAGAAGGTTCACACAAAGATTTTTTGTCAAGTGCATCACGTCGATCGCATTGCGGACCTCTAGGACATGCCAATAGGGTAGCTCCCAAAATATGAACTTCTTCTTCCACATGGGTGCGTGTCCCTTAGCGTCTTTGGCAACAGGTTCGCTGCCCTGTCCCTTTCCAAAGACTACTTTCACATCTTTGACCATTTCGAGTACATCCTCCCCAGTTCAGTTGTGAGGCTTGGTCCGGTGGTCTGCCTTACCTTTAAAATGCTTGTCTTTCTTTCTTAGTTGGTGATTCATAGGAAGAAATCGACGATGGCCAAGGTACATGACCTTTTGACATTTTTTCAAATACATACTATCAAGGTCATCAAAACAGTGTGTGCATGCATTATATTTCTTGTTTATCTGTCCTGAAATATTACTTAGAGCAGGCCAATCATTGATTGTTACAAACAACAATGCTCACAGGTCAAAGTGTTCCTGTTTTCCTCATCCCACACACATACACCAGGTTTGTTCCATAAAAGTAGAAGTTCCTCAACTAATGGCCTCAGGTAGACATCAATGTCATTGCCAGGTTGCCTCGGGCCTTGGATGAGCAGCGACATCATAATAAACTTTCGCTTCAAGCATAACCATGGAGGAAGATTGTAGATACATAGAGTAACAGGCCAAGTACTGTGACTACTGCTTTGCTCCCCAAAAGGATTCCTACCCTCCGTACTTAAAGTGAACCTCAAGTTTCTAGCATCATTTGCAAACTCTGGGAATTCTTTGTCTATTGCTCTCCACTGGGACCCATCAGCAGGGTGTCTCAGCATATTGTCTACCTTATGATCTTCTTTGTGCCATCGCAACAACTTTGCATGGTCTTTATTTTTGAACAAATGTTTCAAGCGTGGTATTATAGGAGCATACCACATAACCTTGGCAGAGATTTTCTTCCTCGGACGTTCTTCACCCTTAACATCGCTAGGATCATCTCGCCTGATCTTATACCAGGATGCTTTACATACCGAGCATTCATCCAAATTCTCGTATTCCTTGCCACGGTAGAGAATGCAGTCATTAGGACATGCATGAATCTTCTGGATTTCTAATCCTAAAGGGCAAACAACCTGTTTTGCTTCGTACGTAGTGGCAGGCAACTAGTTTGCCTTCGGAAGCATCTTTTTTACGATCTTCAATAAATGCCCAAATGCCATGTCAGATACACCATTCTTTTTCTTCCATTGCAGCAATTCCAGTGTTGTGCCCAGCTTTTTTTGCCCCTCTTCAGCGGTCGAGTATAGCAATTTTCGATGATCTTCTAGCATGCGCTCGAACTTGACCTTCTCCTTTTCACTTTCACATTTTGTTTGTGCATCACGAATGGCATGACCAAGAGCATCAGCGAGCTCATCTTCTGCCACTGCCTCTTCTTCATCTGCCCCCATTGCAGTATCATTGAAGGCAATAATGAAATGACCTGATTTTCCACGAAGGGAAAATCCACAGAGTCAAGTGTAATAAAACTCTTTCGAGTCAAATTACCCGATAATCCAGTCAAATATCATAATCCATACTTCGAATAATAAAAGTACTTAATACGGTATTACATTTATTACATCGCCAACAAGCGAGAATTTATGTAAACAGCATCCGGAACAGCTTGTAGACGAAGAAGCGCGATCGAACTCCACACTTGAGCGTAGAAGCGAAAACCCCCTACTCCTCGAACTCCTCGGAGTGGTACTCCTCCTCGGAACCTGAAACCTCAATTTTCAGTACGATTTGTACTGGCCACACTTTCCCATCCTATATATGAATTATATGTGGTAGTGGATGCAATAGGTAAATGAAATTCAGACCTAACAGGCTGGGTTTTCCTATGCATAACAGTATAATGATTATCATGTTTCACCATTTTAACTTATCACCGTATCCAACACCAATACACCATTCCCACACACACATACTCTCGCTCAGTCGACAGAGGCCAGCTCCCTCCCAGCCTTTGTCTCAACGGCCCGCAGTCTCACCTGACTCACGGCCGGCACACTCTTACCAGAGGGAGAAAAGAGAAGCTCTCACTAGTCGGAAACAGGTCAGGGAAAAAGGTCCGCAGCCAGCAAGTTGGCTAACGTATCGATCGATCAACCATACACTCTGCAGAGGTTCTACAATATCCACAAGATCGCCATCATCAGCACCCCGGATGTGCCTAGGCGGATTCTGGTCGCTTGCCAGCCTAGAGTAATGCCACCCTACCACTCAGCCCTGGATTCACCTCAAGTATGTCTGGGTGGCTAAGTCTGTGAAGTCACGTTCCCTCTCCCGAAGGGGGAGCCGCGATCGTCTCGGAAGGGTGTGGGACTCTGATACCCGTACCTTCCTCGCACTCTCTCGCCTAGCAGTAATGGCATTACCCTATCAGGTAGTCCGACCGTCCCCGTCCATAAGGAGCGAGTGGCTTGTAAAGGTATTTCCCCGTGGTCCAGATATCCGCTCCACCTAAGGTGACTAAGCCGGAATGTCTTCTCAAGGTTTTCATTATATGTGCCACCACAGCACGCTCCTGATCCGGGCTCCACCAACGGCTCACACCCGGATCCACCTCATGTCACCATTTAACCCGCCACAGGTTTCACACCACAGGAGCCTCCAGATATGCCCCACGGCAAGACTTGCACTAGGCTCGTCGTATATTCCGGCTCGGTCGACACAACCCTTACCACCATACTCACCCAAAACACACGCAGCACACTCCCCGATATACACCGTTATAACGATATGCACCGGTTCTCACCGTAGCATAATAAATATGATCAAGATAGTATTATCAGCGCGTGTATCTATCCTATCAGCTGGGTAGCAGGGGGATAGGTTGCGTCAAGGTATGGGCTTACAAGCAAATCTATCATGCAAGTCCTATAGTGAGCATCATTAAATTAGAAATGTAATTTAGCATGCGTAATGGGATCTACGAGGTTGGATGGGCTGTGGCACCTTGAGATTGATCGTCGCCTTGTTCCTCCTCGTAGTCGTGATCCTCCTTGTCAGACGTCCCTTCCGGCTCTGAAAATGTACGAATACGGTCGCATTAGCGACATCTATAGAATAGCACAAAGAACGAATGAAAATTCAAAAGATCCAAATGCACTCAATCATGGTACCATTAGGTAGATCTCGATTTTAGATGAATTTAGCAATTTGAACCACTATTTTTGGAGTCCGTATGAATTAGTTATGAATTTCCGAAGTTTATACTATTTTCTGAAAATAACCCACGGCCGATTTAACCAGGTGATGACACGTGTCCAAAACTGATTGGCTGGTGCGTCTGTACAGTATGACAGGTGGGTCCGCGGTCAGCGTTGACTCGGTCAACGAGTGATGACGTCATCGCAGGGTTCGGAGTGGGCCTGGCGGGCCGGGCTTGGGCCGGGTTTGGGCCGGACCGGGCCGCCACGTGTCGAGTACACGAAACGCCACGTGTTGGGTTTTGGGTCAAGCTGGGCCGAGCCTGTTCGCGGGCCGCAAGCCTCGAGGGTGTCGAGACCTACCCTCGACTAAGTCGAGGTCTCCCTCGGACGGTGATGCCGAGAACGCTACCATCGAGCTTCGGACGAATCGGACATTTGCTCCGAGGCCTCCTTCAGCCTCGGGCCTCGGGCGAATCGGAAAATGGTTTCGAGGCCTCCTACAGCTTCGGCCTCGGGCGAGACGGACATTACCTCGAGGCCTCCTTCAGCCTCGAGCCTCGGGCGGATCGGAAAATGGTTTCGACTCCGCTCCGAGAGCTCCTTCAGCCTCTGCCTCGGGCGAGACGGACTTCCGCTCCGAGAGCTCCTTCAGCCTCGGCCTCGGGCGAGACGGACTTCCGCCTTTCTCCTCTGTTTTGTTACGGCGGCGCTCCGCCAACGACGAGCCCGCGCCGGTGCTCAACTTTTCCTCTTCGGACTCGATTCAGTGCTCCAGCGTGATCGTGTCTCTACGGTGATTCGGTCCAAACCATCAATTGCATGATCCAGTGCTTCTATCGGCCGGTGTAGAGGGTCTGGCGGCGGAGCCACGACGGTGCTTTGCCGTGGAACGGCTCTGCACACTTCCGACCGAATACGTGCATACAAGCTCTTTCCTATCTCCTCTACTGCTCCCCAATTCGTACGGATGGCTAGCTTCATCTACCGTAGGTCGCAGCAGTCGGAGCATCAGTTCTCCGCGGCGGTTCAGGCCGTGGCGTCGCGTGGGTACTGCGGCTCTGCGCGCACAAGTATCTGCGCCTCGCGTCTGGGCTCACATCGAGGTGCCTGTGTGTGCTTGTGTGCCTGAGACCGAGACCGTAGTGACCTTGGCCTACACGCTCCGGTACGGAGCGCCATGGCCGCCATGAGTTCGGGGTTAGCAAGGGCGTGGCGGCTGCTCACCGTGGTGTCGACGAAGACAGGGTGGCGGTGCAGGACGATTCGATGCAGTGACGCTCCGGTAGCAGTGCCGTGCAGCGCCTGGGTCGATGGTGTTCGCTCGCGGTGCCTTCCTTCCAGCGCCGACGATCCTTGCGACGGCGCCCCGGTTCCACCCGCCTCCGCCTCCGGCTCTCCTCCTTCTTCTGCCCTCAACTCTCTCTTTCGGCGGTGTGGTGAAGTGGTTGCGCCGCAGCGTGGCGACGCTTGCTGCCAATCCAGTGCTTCGGCGAGGCTCTGCTTATATGGGCGCAGGGGGCCGTCGCGGTGGATGGCGGATCGGCTACGCGGCTTGATCCGAGGGTCGTGAGGCACTCCGATTCCACACGACTCCAATTCAGTTGCAGGGGGCAAGATTCCCTAGTTTGTTAGGGGTTCGTTAGCCGTGGTCGGCCGAGGTGGCACGGTGGGGTCGCTGCCGTTGCCGTGCTCTGCCTTCCGGCTTGCGCAAGAAGAAGAACAGAGATGGTTCTCGCTGACGCGTGGGGTCGGGTTGTCGGGGTCTCAGCGCGAAGGCGAGCGGTCGCACGCGATGGCAGGGCCGCTCCGCGCGCGGTTGGGCTATCCGCGAGGCCGTGCAAACGCGCGTGTTGCTCGGTTGGGCCGTGCTGTGCACGCGTGGTGACGCCGGGCCGCAAACGGCCGTGCAGCGGTTTTCCCTCTGGCGGTCGGCTGGGCTGCGCAAGGGGTTTTGGCCCAGTTAGTTCGTTTACCGTTCACCATTTCTTTTCCTAATTAACTTAGTGCTAGTGTTGCTCCTTAATCCAAATATTGATCTTAGGTCATGGGTTTGTTGAGTAACATGCTTTGCAAAGTTTATATATATATGTATTGATGCATTTCACACAAGAATTCCAAGAAGAGCCAAATCACATATGCTTACTAATAGGTTATTTAGTTACACTCTATGCACCTTACCTAATGGTCAAGTATGAATGTTAATGCATATGCTTAAGTAAGTTGTCACACTCATCATGTAAGGTAAATAGAAAAGAAAAATTTTATAGTTGTGAATTTTGGTGTAGGAATTTGTGGGTTGTTACAGTCCTCCCCCCTTATTAGAATCTCGACCCCGAGATTAAACCAAAACGTACCTGGTGAATAGGTAGGGAAATTGCATTCGGAGATCGGATTCTTTCTCCCATGTTGCTTCCCTTTCAGTGTGGTTACTCCACTGAACCTTGCACATCCCGATAGTCTTGCTTCGGGTCTCCTTGGTGTCCCACCCCAATATCTTGATTGGATGTTCTTTATATTCAAGTGTCTCTTGTAGGTCAAGCACATCTGTCGGCACAACTTCCTCGGGTACTCGCAAGCATTTGCGTAACTGGGATACGTGGAACACAGGATGTACTCCTGCTAACTCCCCGGGTAAGTCCAGCTTGTATGCAAGCTTCCCGATTCTTTTTGTTATCTTGTACGGTCCCACATATCTCGGTGCCAACTTTCCTTTTTTGTGGAATCTTACTGTGCTTCGAAGTGGTGATACCTTTAGGTATACAAAATCCCCAGCTTCAAATGCGAGATCTCTTCGTCGTTTATCCGCGTATCCCTTATATCGATTTTGGGCCATTTTTAGATTTTCACGGACCAAGTTCACTCCTTCCTCGGCATCTTTGATCTTTGCGGGTCCAAAGAGTGATCTTTCTCCAGGGTTAGACCACATTAGTGGTGTCTGGCACGATCTTCCATACAAAGCCTCAAATGGGGACATTTTGATGCTTGCCTGATAACTGTTGTTGTAGGCAAACTCGGCATGTGCGAGACATTTCTCCCAGTCCTTTCCGTAATCGAGAACGCTGGCTCGGAGCATATCTTCCAGTATCTGATTCACCCTTTCAGTCTGCCCATCAGTCTGTGGGTGATAAGCTGTACTATAATCGAGTCTTGTCCCGATTGCCTTGTGCAAAGATTTCCAAAACTGAGATGTAAATTGTGAACCTCGATCAGATATGATGCTTGAAGGTGCTCCATGAAGCTTAAGAATATGTTCCATGTATAACTCTGCTAATCTCTCAGTAGGATAAGTGGTCTTAACGGGTATGAAATGAGCCACTTTTGTCAACCTGTCCACAATCACCCAAATGGAATTGTTGCCCTTTTGTGTCCTTGGCAATCCGACTATAAAGTCCATGGTTATGCATTCCCATTTCCACTGAGGAATTTCCAGTGGTTTGAGTAATCCTGCAGGTCTTCCATGCTCAGCTTTAATCCTGCTGCACGTGTCGCATTTTGCCACGTGTTCTGCCACGGAGGTTTTCATGCCGTTCCACCAGAAGTGCTTCTTCAAGCCTTGGTACATTTTGGCTCCTCCAGGGTGAATGCTATACTTAGAGCTATGTGCCTCAGTCAATATTTCATTACGAAGCTCCGGGTTAGTGGGTACACATATTCGATCCTTGTACCATAGAGTTCCTTGCTCATCTTCTCGGTGATCGGTGCGATACCCAAGCTTCATCAAGCCCCGGATATACTCCATTTCCTCACAATTCTTCTGAGCCTTGCAGATTCTATCTGTGAGGTTGTATTGGACCCGTAGCTCATTCAGCATTCCATGCGGTAGGATTTCTAACTGAAAGTGATCAATTTCCTCCTTCACTTCAGCTGGCACAGATTCCGCTATTAGGGTGTGACAATAATTCTTGCGGCTAAGTGCATCTGCCACCACGTTGGCCTTTCCTGGGTGATAGTGAATTTCTAGATCATAATCCTTAATAAGTTCGAGCCATCGGCGTTGCCTCATATTTAGGTCTTCTTGAGTAAAGAAATATTTCAGGCTCTTGTGATCGGTGTAAATATCGCACTTGTTGCCTATCAAGTAGTGCCTCCAAATCTTTAGTGCATGTACCACAGCTGCAAGTTCGAGATCATGAGTGGGGTATCGCTGCTCGTGATCTTTCAGCTGTCGAGAGGCGTATGCTATTACTTTTCCATTCTGCATCAAAACACATCCAAGTCCTTGACGGGAGGCGTCACAATAGACTACGAAACTCTGATTGATGTCGGGCAGAGCCAACACAGGGGTGGTAGTGAGTCTCTTCTTTAGCTCAAGAAACTATTCTCACATTCATCTGACCATTCAAAGTTCTGTGTCTTTTTCAACAAATTGGTCATCGGGCGAGCGATCTTTGAGAAATTCTCAATGAATCGGCGATAATATCCAGCCAATCCTAGAAAACTTCTGATGTCACCCACATTACGAGGTGATTCCCAATCTCTGATAGCTTCTATTTTCGTGGGATCAACAGCTACTCCTTCAGCTGATAGTACGTGTCCCAGAAATGTCACTTCTTCAAGCCAGAACTCACATTTGCTGAACTTAGCATAGAGCAGATTTTGTGCCAATCTTTCCAGCACGGTCCTCAAATGCAGTTCATGCTCTTCTGCTGTGGCTGAGTATATAAGAATGTCGTCAATGAATACTACGACAAACTTATCTAACTCCTCCATAAACACTTTATTCATCATGTTCATGAAATAAGCAGGTGCATTTGTGAGTCCAAAAGGTACCACTGTGAACTCATACTGTCCATACCTTGTAACAAAAGCTGTCTTGGAAATATCATCCTCTCTGATTCTCATCTGATGATACCCTGATCGGAGGTCAATCTTGGAAAAGTATTTAGCACCCCGCAACTGATCTAGCAGATCATCAATCCTCGGCAATGGGTATTTGTTCTTGATAGTCACCGCATTCAGGCTCCTATAATCAACACACATCCTCATTGTGCCATCCTTCTTCCTCACAAACAGTACTGGTGAACCCCATGGTGATGCACTAGGCCTGATATATCCCTTATCAGCAAGTTCCTTCAATTGCTTCTTTAATTCTGCCAATTCATCAACAGACATGCGATATGGCCGTTTGGCAATAGGCCCTGTTCCTGGCAACAGATTGATCACAAACTCCACTTCCCGTTCCGGGGGCATCCCTGGTATCTCTTCTGGAAACACATCGGCATGGTCTCTGACTATGGGCACATCATCCACTGTCAAAGGTTTGTCCTGGGGTTTGACCCTGGTTTTAAGGGCACACAGGAGGTTAGAGGTTTTCTCGGTTTGGGGTGTGCATCGTACGGCTTGGCCTGTTGGATGGGTTATTTGGATGTATCTGGGTGAGCAAGATATAATACTCCGGTGTTTGGTTAACCAGTCCATTCCTAAAATAACCTCTAAGCTGGTAGAAGGTAGTAGGGTTAGGTCGGCTGTGAAAACTAATCCCTCGATGGTTAATTTCACTCCCTTACATATATGGGTACTTTTTAGGTCTCCCAAGGGTGAGCTAGTTATGATTGGAAGTTGGCGTGGGCTGACCGGAATGCAATGCTCATGTGCAAACTTTGATGATATGTAAGAACATGTAGCTCCTGAATCGAAAAGAACTGATGCTTTAATGCCGTTAACCAAAAACATACCGTACACCACATCTGGGGCATCTTGGGCATCCTCAGCATTCAGGTGAGTAAGGCGACCACGGGAAGCAGATTCCCGGGGTTGAGGTTGAGCTCTTGGTGGTGCCTTTGGGGCTTTGGCATTTTCCGGGCAGTTGGCAATCTTGTGGCCAGGCTGTCCACACTTGAAACATGTCCAAGGCATACCGCTGGTGGGAGTTGACGCGGGTGCCTTCCAGGTAGAAGTGTTCTGCGTAGTGCGGTTCTGAGTAGCACGGTCTTGTGACGCACGAAAACTTCCTGAATGATCCTGAGTACGAGCCGGAGTACGGTCTTGGTATGAGCGAGAGTATTGAGCAGAATGTGAGCCTCCGCTCCTACTGGATCCAGGGCGAGAGTAACTGGTAACATGGGTTATTCGCGCCTTCTTGCGCTCAGGGTGACGAAAGGAACTATCTGCTTTGCGCTTCCTCTCTCTGAACTCTTCTCCAGCTTCATTCCGATCCTTTTCGATCTGGATGCTGCGATCTATGAGGTCACGCAGAGTGTGACTTTTCACTCCTCCCATATTCACCTTGATGCGAGAACTGAGACCCTTGCGGTAGTAGTACAACTTCTCTTCTTCGCTGGTCACTATAGAAAGTGGCGCAAAGCGAAGTAGGTTGGTGAAGCGAGTGGTGTACTCAGTTACCTTCTCATTCCCCATCTTAATGTTACGAAACTCTTCTGCCTTAGCTTGCATCACGCCTTCAGGAACGTGATAGTCAGTGAAAGCTTCCACGAACTCATCCCAAGTAATCCCAGCTGGATTCTCATGTGAGTCACTGTAGCTGTCCCACCAGGCGCGGGCTGCACCTGTGAGCTGATGGGTTGCGGCTCCAACACACTCTTCATCGGACAGCATGGTAAGGTCGAGTTTCTTCTCCACCTCGCGTAGCCAGTCGTTGGCAGCGAGTGGATCAGGATCGGTGCCATCATAGGTAGGTGGCCTGAGCTTGATGAATCCCTCAAGCTTCCTTTGGAAGTCATTGTGTTGACCACCATTGCGACGATTTGCACCTTCAACGAGTGCAGCTAGCAGTTGAGTCTGTTGAGCCATCACTTCAGCCAGACTTGGTGGCGCTGGCGGTGGTGGAGGCGGTGGTGCCGCGCCGATTGGCACGTGTTCATCAGCGGGAACATGGTCATCTCCTGCTGGTGGTGGAGTCTGCTCCATGTTGAATGGTACTCCACGTCTTCCTCCACGGCCACGACCGTTTCCAGCCCCGCGTCCTCGTCCACGGAATCGCCCAGCTCTTACAGCGGGTTCAGGAGTCAGATCACGCGGGTGGCTCAGACGTACTGAGCGGCGTAGCGACATCTGTGTCATAGAATAGATAGAGTTTTAGTATATATATCTTTATTGTTTATATATTGCTTTCAAGTTTTATTAGAGTCATTTCAATGATTTAAAGAAAAATATTATTCTATCCTGCACTCAAACAAAGAAGCGATAAAGATCCATAAGACGCAATAAAATCCGAACACTCATAACAAGTTTGTCTTATTTAATAAATAATTTATTCGTACTACGCATCGTGGGTACAACTCTGGAATACATCTCATGGGTGACACACACTGGAACTCATCACATGACCACGCAGGGTCATCACTCACACCTATTCCTGCCCGAACACAGCTTCCGGGAAGCGACTGTCCTCAGCTTCGATGTCCTCGTTAGTCTTGTGGAGTCGGGCTACATACTTTAACGCTTCAGCAAGCTCTTCAGTGGGCTTGGCTCCAGGTAGAACAGGGCAAGCGTCGAGGTTGAGTCGTGTGGGTGCCAACTCAAGGTCCTCAGTCCTGGGTCGGATTTTGACGCGTTCTTCTTTGGGTAGTTTCTCCCAGATGCTCTTCATCTCCCTGAGTCGTTTTCTGTCTGACTTCTTCCAGGCATCCCGAGTTCGCTCGCATTTCTCTTGTAAGTACTCTGTGTTCTTGACATATTCTATCAGGTGGCCTTGGTTACGCAACGCTTTTACCTGCATCTCCTTGACTTCTTGTTCCAGGGCCTTCATCTTGTTTTGAAGTTTCAGAAACTCCATGCCTTGATTCTTCTTCCGATTCCAACTCTGGTTCATTGCTTCGGTCCTTTCTTCTAGATTTCTTTGCAATTCCAGCACTCGACAGTCCAGAAACCAGTTGTCATTTCCCAAATCTGCAGCCTTGTATCGCAGATCTGCCACTTCCGCCTTGTGCCTTTCCTCTTGTCGCTCCAACTTGTCTTGTAGTTTTGCTATAGTAGCTCTTAGTTCCTCCTGAACGGATCTCTCAATCTTGGTCGCTTCCTGGCACTCCATCAGGTGGTTACGAGCTGCAGTCTGTTTGAGCTCAAGGTGACTTGCATAGTTGTTCAGGTCATACAAATGGTAAGCTGTGGTGCGTAGGCAGGGATCGGCTTCGGCAAGCACAGTCTGGGTATAAGCATGCTCCTGCTCAACCTGAGTGAGGTGAGGGTGTAAGGCCTGGGGTAGTAACCGGAACTCTGTATTCTTCAAGTGGTCTCTGTTGTCTCGTGTTACAACCTTGAGTGCTTGAAAGGATACAGCCTGCACGCACTCATCAATGGTCTCTCCAATCACCATCTCTGAGTAAGCTGGAACGGATGGCAGGGTTTGACTTGCGGGTATCTCCAGTCTGGCCACTATAGGTGCCCTGAGTCCGCCCTCAATTGCTGGTTCTCCAGAGCAAGTATACAGAATTTGATCAACTGGGACTCCTAGCGTCGCAAGGACTTCACGCAGGGTAAGTGGAATTCCTGCGATCCCTTCGCCGTTGGAAACACACTTTGCAGTAAGGCTGAGCAAAGGTCCTAGCGGTGGATACTCTGGGGTTGTCTCCATCTGCACGTATCAAAAGCTAAGGTTAGCAAGTCCATAGTAAGATAAGCCTTGCATTGAAAAAGTAAATGCAGGGTCGGTATATAACCGAAAAGAGAGTGGCTTCCTGTTTCTAACGTCCATTTTCTAGGGGTTTCGTCCTAAGGTCAAGTATGGCTCTGATACCAACTGAAATGACCTGATTTTCCACGAAGGGAAAATCCACAGAGTCAAGTGTAATAAAACTCTTTCGAGTCAAATTACCCGATAATCCAGTCAAATATCATAATCCATACTTCGAATAATAAAAGTACTTAATACGGTATTACATTTATTACATCGCCAACAAGCGAGAATTTATGTAAACAGCATCCGGAACAGCTTGTAGACGAAGAAGCGCGATCGAACTCCACACTTGAGCGTAGAAGCGAAAACCCCCTACTCCTCGAACTCCTCGGAGTGGTACTCCTCCTCGGAACCTGAAACCTCAATTTTCAGTACGATTTGTACTGGCCACACTTTCCCATCCTATATATGAATTATATGTGGTAGTGGATGCAATAGGTAAATGAAATTCAGACCTAACAGGCTGGGTTTTCCTATGCATAACAGTATAATGATTATCATGTTTCACCATTTTAACTTATCACCGTATCCAACACCAATACACCATTCCCACACACACATACTCTCGCTCAGTCGACAGAGGCCAGCTCCCTCCCAGCCTTTGTCTCAACGGCCCGCAGTCTCACCTGACTCACGGCCGGCACACTCTTACCAGAGGGAGAAAAGAGAAGCTCTCACTAGTCGGAAACAGGTCAGGGAAAAAGGTCCGCAGCCAGCAAGTTGGCTAACGTATCGATCGATCAACCATACACTCTGCAGAGGTTCTACAATATCCACAAGATCGCCATCATCAGCACCCCGGATGTGCCTAGGCGGATTCTGGTCGCTTGCCAGCCTAGAGTAATGCCACCCTACCACTCAGCCCTGGATTCACCTCAAGTATGTCTGGGTGGCTAAGTCTGTGAAGTCACGTTCCCTCTCCCGAAGGGGAGCCGCGATCGTCTCGGAAGGGTGTGGGACTCTGATACCCGTACCTTCCTCGCACTCTCTCGCCTAGCAGTAATGGCATTACCCTATCAGGTAGTCCGACCGTCCCCGTCCATAAGGAGCGAGTGGCTTGTAAAGGTATTTCCCCGTGGTCCAGATATCCGCTCCACCTAAGGTGACTAAGCCGGAATGTCTTCTCAAGGTTTTCATTATATGTGCCACCACAGCACGCTCCTGATCCGGGCTCCACCAACGGCTCACACCCGGATCCACCTCATGTCACCATTTAACCCGCCACAGGTTTCACACCACAGGAGCCTCCAGATATGCCCCACGGCAAGACTTGCACTAGGCTCGTCGTATATTCCGGCTCGGTCGACACAACCCTTACCACCATACTCACCCAAAACACACGCAGCACACTCCCCGATATACACCGTTATAACGATATGCACCGGTTCTCACCGTAGCATAATAAATATGATCAAGATAGTATTATCAGCGCGTGTATCTATCCTATCAGCTGGGTAGCAGGGGGATAGGTTGCGTCAAGGTATGGGCTTACAAGCAAATCTATCATGCAAGTCCTATAGTGAGCATCATTAAATTAGAAATGTAATTTAGCATGCGTAATGGGATCTACGAGGTTGGATGGGCTGTGGCACCTTGAGATTGATCGTCGCCTTGTTCCTCCTCGTAGTCGTGATCCTCCTTGTCAGACGTCCCTTCCGGCTCTGAAAATGTACGAATACGGTCGCATTAGCGACATCTATAGAATAGCACAAAGAACGAATGAAAATTCAAAAGATCCAAATGCACTCAATCATGGTACCATTAGGTAGATCTCGATTTTAGATGAATTTAGCAATTTGAACCACTATTTTTGGAGTCCGTATGAATTAGTTATGAATTTCCGAAGTTTATACTATTTTCTGAAAATAACCCACGGCCGATTTAACCAGGTGATGACACGTGTCCAAAACTGATTGGCTGGTGCGTCTGTACAGTATGACAGGTGGGTCCGCGGTCAGCGTTGACTCGGTCAACGAGTGATGACGTCATCGCAGGGTTCGGAGTGGGCCTGGCGGGCCGGGCTTGGGCCGGGTTTGGGCCGGACCGGGCCGCCACGTGTCGAGTACACGAAACGCCACGTGTTGGGTTTTGGGTCAAGCTGGGCCGAGCCTGTTCGCGGGCCGCAAGCCTCGAGGGTGTCGAGACCTACCCTCGACTAAGTCGAGGTCTCCCTCGGACGGTGATGCCGAGAACGCTACCATCGAGCTTCGGACGAATCGGACATTTGCTCCGAGGCCTCCTTCAGCCTCGGGCCTCGGGCGAATCGGAAAATGGTTTCGAGGCCTCCTACAGCTTCGGCCTCGGGCGAGACGGACATTACCTCGAGGCCTCCTTCAGCCTCGAGCCTCGGGCGGATCGGAAAATGGTTTCGACTCCGCTCCGAGAGCTCCTTCAGCCTCTGCCTCGGGCGAGACGGACTTCCGCTCCGAGAGCTCCTTCAGCCTCGGCCTCGGGCGAGACGGACTTCCGCCTTTCTCCTCTGTTTTGTTACGGCGGCGCTCCGCCAACGACGAGCCCGCGCCGGTGCTCAACTTTTCCTCTTCGGACTCGATTCAGTGCTCCAGCGTGATCGTGTCTCTACGGTGATTCGGTCCAAACCATCAATTGCATGATCCAGTGCTTCTATCGGCCGGTGTAGAGGGTCTGGCGGCGGAGCCACGACGGTGCTTTGCCGTGGAACGGCTCTGCACACTTCCGACCGAATACGTGCATACAAGCTCTTTCCTATCTCCTCTACTGCTCCCCAATTCGTACGGATGGCTAGCTTCATCTACCGTAGGTCGCAGCAGTCGGAGCATCAGTTCTCCGCGGCGGTTCAGGCCGTGGCGTCGCGTGGGTACTGCGGCTCTGCGCGCACAAGTATCTGCGCCTCGCGTCTGGGCTCACATCGAGGTGCCTGTGTGTGCTTGTGTGCCTGAGACCGAGACCGTAGTGACCTTGGCCTACACGCTCCGGTACGGAGCGCCATGGCCGCCATGAGTTCGGGGTTAGCAAGGGCGTGGCGGCTGCTCACCGTGGTGTCGACGAAGACAGGGTGGCGGTGCAGGACGATTCGATGCAGTGACGCTCCGGTAGCAGTGCCGTGCAGCGCCTGGGTCGATGGTGTTCGCTCGCGGTGCCTTCCTTCCAGCGCCGACGATCCTTGCGACGGCGCCCCGGTTCCACCCGCCTCCGCCTCCGGCTCTCCTCCTTCTTCTGCCCTCAACTCTCTCTTTCGGCGGTGTGGTGAAGTGGTTGCGCCGCAGCGTGGCGACGCTTGCTGCCAATCCAGTGCTTCGGCGAGGCTCTGCTTATATGGGCGCAGGGGGCCGTCGCGGTGGATGGCGGATCGGCTACGCGGCTTGATCCGAGGGTCGTGAGGCACTCCGATTCCACACGACTCCAATTCAGTTGCAGGGGGCAAGATTCCCTAGTTTGTTAGGGGTTCGTTAGCCGTGGTCGGCCGAGGTGGCACGGTGGGGTCGCTGCCGTTGCCGTGCTCTGCCTTCCGGCTTGCGCAAGAAGAAGAACAGAGATGGTTCTCGCTGACGCGTGGGGTCGGGTTGTCGGGGTCTCAGCGCGAAGGCGAGCGGTCGCACGCGATGGCAGGGCCGCTCCGCGCGCGGTTGGGCTATCCGCGAGGCCGTGCAAACGCGCGTGTTGCTCGGTTGGGCCGTGCTGTGCACGCGTGGTGACGCCGGGCCGCAAACGGCCGTGCAGCGGTTTTCCCTCTGGCGGTCGGCTGGGCTGCGCAAGGGGTTTTGGCCCAGTTAGTTCGTTTACCGTTCACCATTTCTTTTCCTAATTAACTTAGTGCTAGTGTTGCTCCTTAATCCAAATATTGATCTTAGGTCATGGGTTTGTTGAGTAACATGCTTTGCAAAGTTTATATATATATGTATTGATGCATTTCACACAAGAATTCCAAGAAGAGCCAAATCACATATGCTTACTAATAGGTTATTTAGTTACACTCTATGCACCTTACCTAATGGTCAAGTATGAATGTTAATGCATATGCTTAAGTAAGTTGTCACACTCATCATGTAAGGTAAATAGAAAAGAAAAATTTTATAGTTGTGAATTTTGGTGTAGGAATTTGTGGGTTGTTACAGTCCTCCCCCCTTATTAGAATCTCGACCCCGAGATTAAACCAAAACGTACCTGGTGAATAGGTAGGGAAATTGCATTCGGAGATCGGATTCTTTCTCCCATGTTGCTTCCCTTTCAGTGTGGTTACTCCACTGAACCTTGCACATCCCGATAGTCTTGCTTCGGGTCTCCTTGGTGTCCCACCCCAATATCTTGATTGGATGTTCTTTATATTCAAGTGTCTCTTGTAGGTCAAGCACATCTGTCGGCACAACTTCCTCGGGTACTCGCAAGCATTTGCGTAACTGGGATACGTGGAACACAGGATGTACTCCTGCTAACTCCCCGGGTAAGTCCAGCTTGTATGCAAGCTTCCCGATTCTTTTTGTTATCTTGTACGGTCCCACATATCTCGGTGCCAACTTTCCTTTTTTGTGGAATCTTACTGTGCTTCGAAGTGGTGATACCTTTAGGTATACAAAATCCCCAGCTTCAAATGCGAGATCTCTTCGTCGTTTATCCGCGTATCCCTTATATCGATTTTGGGCCATTTTTAGATTTTCACGGACCAAGTTCACTCCTTCCTCGGCATCTTTGATCTTTGCGGGTCCAAAGAGTGATCTTTCTCCAGGGTTAGACCACATTAGTGGTGTCTGGCACGATCTTCCATACAAAGCCTCAAATGGGGACATTTTGATGCTTGCCTGATAACTGTTGTTGTAGGCAAACTCGGCATGTGCGAGACATTTCTCCCAGTCCTTTCCGTAATCGAGAACGCTGGCTCGGAGCATATCTTCCAGTATCTGATTCACCCTTTCAGTCTGCCCATCAGTCTGTGGGTGATAAGCTGTACTATAATCGAGTCTTGTCCCGATTGCCTTGTGCAAAGATTTCCAAAACTGAGATGTAAATTGTGAACCTCGATCAGATATGATGCTTGAAGGTGCTCCATGAAGCTTAAGAATATGTTCCATGTATAACTCTGCTAATCTCTCAGTAGGATAAGTGGTCTTAACGGGTATGAAATGAGCCACTTTTGTCAACCTGTCCACAATCACCCAAATGGAATTGTTGCCCTTTTGTGTCCTTGGCAATCCGACTATAAAGTCCATGGTTATGCATTCCCATTTCCACTGAGGAATTTCCAGTGGTTTGAGTAATCCTGCAGGTCTTCCATGCTCAGCTTTAATCCTGCTGCACGTGTCGCATTTTGCCACGTGTTCTGCCACGGAGGTTTTCATGCCGTTCCACCAGAAGTGCTTCTTCAAGCCTTGGTACATTTTCTACGGTTTTTAGAAAATTATTCGTAGGGGCGGCTCAATAGTTGCTAGTGTGTGCTAACCGGTGAGGGCCTCCTGGATTATTTTTTTTTATTTTTCTACGGTTTTTAGAAAATCATTTGTAGGAGCGGGCTGTTCCTATAAATCGATTTTTTAGAGGCGGTTGACCAGCAGCCCAAAAAAAAGGAAATTTTTAAATACCCGCAGGGGGCGAAGCTCCTCCAACCGCCTTTTAAAAGGATTAAGTCCAGTTTTGGCCCCTCAACTCTTGTGTGTGTCTAATTTTAACCCCCAACTCTAAAACCGTCTAATTTTAGTACCCGAACTATTAAAACCATTCAAGTTTGACCCCTAATATAGTTTTGAGTGGTTTTCATATTGGTTTGGAGGTCAAAATTGAACGATTTTGATAGTTGAGGTGTCAAACTTATATAAAAACAAGAGTCATGAGATAAAAATAAACATAATCAAGTATTTAGTTTTTTATATATTTATGAAAAAAATATATATTTAAATTTACTCATTGATAAATATTTAGATGATAAATTTACTTTGATTTGACTCATTTCTCCATCTGAGTTCATTTGAATAAATTGGAAAAAAAAAAACGAGAACTTCAATTTATTCGAATGAACTCAGATTTTGTTTGAAAAGAAATATGAGAACTTCAAACAGAACTTCAATTTATTCGAATGAACTCAGATTTTGTTTGAAAAGAAATACGAGAACTTCAAACAAACGAATTGTTCAAACGAGTTTGTTTGAAGTTCTCGTATTTTTTTTCAATTTATTCGAATGAACGCAGATGGAGAAATTAGTCAAATCAAAGTAAATCTATCATCTAAATATTTATCAATGAGTAAATTTAAATATATATTTATTCATAAATATCTAAAAAACTAAATTACTTGATTAATTTCATTTTTATGTCACAACTTTGGTTTTTGTCTAAGTTTGACACCTCAACTATCAAAACCGTTTAATTTTGACCCCCAAAGCAATCTGAAAACCACTCAAAACTGTGTTAGGTGTCAATCTTGAATGGTTTTGATAATTGGGGTACCAAAATTAGACGGTTTTGTAGTTGAGGGTTAAAATTAGACACAGACAAGAGTTGAGGGGCCAAAATTGGACTTAATCCCTTTTAAAAAGGGCATGCGACGTCTGTTGCAACGCATTGGCACTGCTGCAACAGCAACTGTAACTCCGACACGAATGAATCTTGCAGCAGTTGCGGCTGTGCACAGCAATATATGGGAAACGAGAGCAGGCCCTTAGTTTCTGGCTGGCGTTGCGCGGTCGGAGTAGACAGCATTTAGGACCGGATCCTACCGGCCAAAGCTTGTGAAGGGAACTGCAAAGTTCGGCCTAGTGTTATTTGTTCCTCTTTTGAGGATTGCATCGTTCTCTCGCCTTGTATCTGAAGGTCGATCTGGAGATCTCGCTGTTCCAATTCCCAAAGGCTAGCTGTTTGTTTTTCGCATTCAAGTTGCACAGTAACTAACCTTGACATCAAAGATTTTACAGTGGTATACTACAAACTCCCAACTTAATATGACAGGCAGGTCATCTCAACCAAGTTTCTACTCGATTGGTAGAGCAGGTAGGACAGGGGCTGTCACTGAGAGGCCAATTTTCATTGCCTTCCGTAGACTTTGGCTCCCTTAAGTTCTGTAAACTGCAATAATAGTAATAGGGACAGGAGTACACAGGGCTAGGGGAGAGCACGGCATGCGTGGAACAAGTCACCTTTTTTTTTTTTTTTGATTAAGCAGTCGAACGGGTCAGTCTTGCTTTGTATTTCATAGATTTACTCCTTTCAATTCCATCTTCTGCCTGGAAATGAAATGTGATCCAATGGCTGTTTGCTCTCAGCTTCATAGATTTAATTCCTTTCGGTTTCATCGTCGTCTGCCTAGAAATGTAGTACGTCCAATGGCTGTGCCCAAACGAAATGTGTGGCTCATGTGACGTGCGTTCAATACTGTGATGGCGGCACACTGCACATGACTTGTGCGTCAGCTGGAAGGCTCAAAGAATCCTTCCAAATCTTGTTCGAAGTGCCCGGCACCGGCGACTGCAGTGATCGAGGTTGCAAGTGCCCCTTATATAGTTACACCAGGCTTCGGAGCTAGCGCCAGTGCATGGGCAAAAACCTTGGCAAATCTGTAGACTTGCCTACTAGCTAGCTACATATATACAAGTTCTCTGCAAGATAACATTCTCTCGGCTCTCGCTGCTGAAGCGGTGCTAAGTAGGAACTGGTGTTTGCGTTTTCTTCTCTTAAATATATACTTCATCACATTTCCTATATTTCAGGCGCCTGAACAATTTTGTCTTTGTCCTTCCATAGAAAAAAATTGTCATTTATTTCTTGTAATTTGTGCTAACAGATGTGGACCCTTGGATAAAGATCTGAAGGTTGTAGTCGTCGCCTGAAAAAGATGCTTTATTTCAGGCACCTGAAATATAGCAAATCTCATACTTCATTATTCATATGTTTTGATATGAAGTGCACCTGTTGCTTCACATTTGTTTTTTTGGCCAGCTAAGCAAAGAACCATGAGTTAAGAAAAATAGCCACCATCATCACTCGACGCAAAGGCTGAAATTTTTCTACGTATAGAGAACCTAATCGAAAAGATCATGCCTAGAGTAAAAGCAATGTTATCCTAAGTGAAGATAATGTCTGGTCCGGAGGCAAAGTAATTGGTTATCATAATTAATACAGACTGAAATCCGTCAGTATCAACCATCAGGGGCATCCATGAACCGTGCTCTGCTCAGAGCTCAGACTATGGTACATATATTGGTTACTGTGGAAACCTCCTTGACCTCCAGTACTTAATAGCTCTGATTTTTACTTTTTTTCTTCTCACAGAGAGCACCGTGTATTGCTGATTGACGACGTCCTGTTGGAGCAAAAACAAAAGAAGAAAAGCATTCTCACTGAGCTCCATGTGCAACGCTCTGATCAGTTCAGCCGTATCTGGTATTCAGGTACCTTCACTAGTACTAGCAGCTTTGATCTAGTGGTAGACTGGTAGTGTTTCTTCTTGTCCATCGCCATCAACATGCTCCAGCATGAGCTTTGTTGGGTTGTACAGGCCTTTGTGTTTACCTTCACCAACCGATCGAGGTGAAGGTAACTTCTGTAACCGGGGCAGAGGTACCTTCTCTGAGGTGAAGGTTTGACTCGGGTACTAGTCATACATGAAAAAGCAAATAGAAAGGGAGTACTGAGAACTAGGGCTTTTGTAATGAGGGTCGAATCCTTTTTCCTTTGCCCTTGTGTTCTATTTACAGGAGAGGTAGGAGCCAAGTTATTAGGATCGGACCAGACATCGAACCGCTCAAGGTGTCGGTTCACGGTTTGATTGGTTCAACGGGTTGAACTAGTGGTTTAATCCGGTTCAAATAGAATGAGGAATGAGACAAAATCAAAAACAAAGTCGTGGCTCAGTGGTGGAGAACTTGTCCTATGACCCAGCAGGTAAAGTCATGGCTCAGTGGTTACCCTTTGACCCAACAGACCAGTGTTTGACTCCCACCAACCCCCTTTTTACACATTTTTTCATCATTTTCTCTCCTTTCCTCCATCATTTCCTCTCCTCTCCTCCTGCACAGTTTCCCACCAACCGCCCTTGTTACACAATTTTTCATTATTTCCTCTCCTTTCCTCCTGCACAGTTACTGGCTTGGCCGCTCGGGTTTTAGTGGTTCAGTACTCGGTTTTATACCATTTTTTACTAAAAAAACCACCGGCTCAACCGTTTTATACCGGTTTTCTAAGGTGGACCGGACCAGTCAAGGCTCTGGTTCGGTCTTTGATCGGCCAGACCGCCGCTCCGGTCCGAATAACTATGGGTGGGAGGGGGTCATCTTTCTCTCTATCCATTTGGTTTGAGAATTACACAAAGGTTCTCTAACCTATTAGACGTTGGGCCTTTCTACATGAAAAAGGTAGGCGCAGCCGTCCTTACCCAACAAGCTTGTAATTTTAAGAGATAAAAAGTATTAGACATTCAAAGATAATAAATGTGAGACTCACATTAAAATTGCTTAGCTTATTTAATATGCTCCCTCTTATATGTTCATATCACAATAGTCATAGATATTTATTATTTTTGTCTGGTTTATATATACTTTAGTTACTAATTAAATTATGTAGATGTTTTTCATCTGAATTTACGCATGTACTTTTCACAAATATTTAGTTGAAACCTTACCATTGAGCTATATACATTTGACAAGAAAACAAATATGCTCAATGATTTTAGCATGTTTTTGTGAAAACATAGTATAGATGCAAACATTTCAATACACATGCAAATACTTCACCCTTTTGAGCATAACAAGCACATCTGATCGCGAGGTCACTTGCAACTAATAAGAATGCATCATTACTTCCTATAATAGAACAAGAAGAATGAAAACACCTATGCAAAGTGGAGGGCTAGAACATAGGTGAGTGGGTTTCAAAACAGAGAACCTAACTAACAGAAGCTACCCTTGGCTTAGTTCGCCACTTTCCATAGATATTAACAGACCTAAGCATTTTGCAGGCCGAGCCAAAACAATTCTGCCCATGGCCGTCCCACTGGGTGAGAAACCTTTTTTTTTTGGGCTAGGCTCAAGCAGGGTCTAAATGGGCCACCTATACAATTTTTAGTGTAAAATAGCTAAAATATATATTTCAAGCAGGACTCGGACTCAAACAATTCACTGGGTAACAGGATCTCTATCTAGACCATGTCCACTAAGGTTCATGTGTGGGCTAAAACCCGCGGGCTCGGATCGTGCCGGGGCCCCTAGTATGCATGAACACAAAGTATGCCTTCATTTTCAGTGTTAACAATTAAAGATGTGTGTATAAAAATACACATCACTAGGATAGTTTTCAAGAAAAAATGGAAGCTATGTAATCCAGATGCAGATTTAAATGTTTTTTGTTCATTTTTAATAACGTAGATGTAAGTAGTTTATATGCAAATTTGTAGGGTTACTTTAGATCGTCTTCGTAATGGCATATGTTGGAAATGTGGATGCAAAATTACATGTTCTTTTAGGTTTGTTTAAATAATGAAAAAGGTATATAATTTGCCATAAATTATTTCCTTAGTGATATATTTAGTTTAATATTAGGGTTCCTTTAAGCTATTCTTATAATGGCAAATATGTGTGATTTAGTTAGCGATTTGAATAGATAACTCTATGTTGTCTTCATAATAGCACATGGGTAACTAAGATAAAGATTTAGGTACCTAGGCTATTTCATAATGATTGTTGACACTCCTTAATGGAATAAAAATTGATTGAACTTTCCAACGGACTCATTCCATAAGTAAACGATTGAATGGGATTCGCTTGGGCAACGAAATCAAGTGCGAGTCCCCTTTTCTTTTTTATTGAATTAACTAATTCATTTCCTTTTGACTTTTGGATTTTTGGATATTTTTTTGATTTGATTTGGCATTATTCAACAAGAAAAAAAATTTCGACAAATTCCTTTTTTTTTGAAAATTATGTGATAATTATGAGAACCAATCCTACTACTTCGCGTCCCGGGGTTTCCACAATTGAAGAAAAAAGCGTAGGGCGTATTGATCAAATTATTGGACCCGTGCTGGCACTCTAAGATAGACTTCATAAACAATAACCTAGTGAGGTTAATTCATCCTCCAAGGAATATATGTTTCCTTGAGAGTTGAGTAAGACCGCCAAGAAAACTATATTTCCTTGGAGGTTTTGTTTTGGCCCTCAAGAAAAAATTTAGGCACTCAAGGTAATTCAGGATTGTGGTACTAGAGGCACCTCTATGTCAACCTTCGATGCAATAGTATGTTGTTATCATGCTCCATAGAGATCTAGATATGAGAAGAGAGAAAATTAGTACAAAAATGAGAAATAAAGGTTTGGGGTTATTTATGCATATTGTCCCTATTTTTACTATTGTGATATGTGAAGTTTACATGGTTGTGTCATTGTGCCAAGCTTCCAAAGTGAAAGGAGTAAAATTTGGCTACACTTTTATGGTTTGAGATATCATGTTTCTATGGTTGCAATGGGTTCTACTTTTATATAGTGTTTTAAATAGCGGGCTAAGACATTTAATGATCTCTTCGCTCAAACACCCAACAACGAGCTAAATCGGGCTATAATGGCTAATAGTGGCAAAATTGCACATAGGAGCAAATAGCTTGATCTCTACAAATAACTATATCCGGAGATAGCCTTAGTTCTTGTTGGGAGATTTAAAACTGGCACATTGTAGAATAAGTAGTGGTACTTGCGGGGGAGATTTAAAACTGGCACATTGTAGAATAAGTAGTGGTACTTGTGAGTCTATATATTGTGATAGGCAATTAACTACCATAAGACTTGTCAATAGTGTGGCACATCCTTGTTGACGAACAGTTGCCCATCACTTTAGTGAGTCTATGCATGTCAGTATTGAGTTTTTTTCCTCATAAAACCCTAGGTCTGGATGGGTTCAATACTAATTTCTTGAAGAAGTGTTGGCCTATCATTTGCACTGACTTCTACAGATTGTTTGATGCTTTTCATAAGGGGCAACTATGTTTACAAAGTATCAATACATCCTACATTACTCTTGTTCCAAAGAAAGATGATGCTCAAAAGGTCTCGGATTTCAGACCAATCTCTTTGCTGAACTGCTCAATGAAAGTCATTACAAAGGTTTTGGCTAATAGATTACAAATGGTGCTGCTAGCACTAATACATAAGAACTAGTATGGCTTCATAAAGCATAGGTCAATCCAGAGTTGTTTGGCTTGGTCCCTTGAGTATCTTCATACATGCCATCAATCAAAAAAGGAAATAGTTATTCTTAAGCTTGATTTTGAAAAAGCTATTGATAAGGTGGAGCATCAATTCATGATTGAAATTATGAGAGTAAAAGGTTTTCCACAGCTCTAGCTAGATTGGATGCATTTGATTTTTAGCTCTTGCACATCAGCTGTCTTATTGAATGGAGTTCCAGGGAAAAGTTTCCACTATCATAGGGGGGTGTCACCTCTGTTGTTTGTTTTGGCAGTTGACTTCCTCCAAACACTACTGAATGAGGCATGTTCCCAAGGAGACCAATGTTTACCCTTGCCTCTTGTGAATGATCATGACTTTCCAATTCTACAATATGTTGATGATACTTTGATTTTCATGCAAGGGGACCCTCGCCAGGTTATTTTCTTAAAGCATATGCTCACCAAATTTGGAGAGGCAATTGGTCTGAAGGTAAATTTTTTATAAGTCTTTTATGGTGCCAATTAATGTACCTGAGGATACTTTTGAGGAGCTGGCTACATCCTTTGGCTGCACTAAAGGCTCTTTTCATTTTACTTATTTGGGTTTACCTCTAAGTATTTCAAAGCCCACTATTGCTGACTTTTGGCCTTTAGTTACTAAATGTGAAAGGAGATTAGTTTGCATCTCTTCTTTCCTGAATCAAGCTGGTAGGCTGGAGCTAACAAATGCAGTGTTCTCTGCTTTGCCTACTTTTGCCATGAGCACTTTCCTTCTTCCAAAATATATTGTTAAGCAGATTGATAAGTATAGAAAATATTGTCTATGGAGGGGCTTAGATGCCAATAACAGAAAGCCCCCTAAGGCAGCTTGGCCTATCGTATGTATGCCAAAGAAGGAGGTCTAGGAGTGTTAAACATTATTACCCAAAACCAGAGCTTGCTTCTCAAACATCTAGATAAATTTTTTAATCACTCTGTTGTTCCATGGGTGCAACTTGTTTGGGACAAGTATTATTCCAATGGCAAGCTTCCACAAGTGTCAAGGAATTTTACGGGTTCATTTTGGTGGAAAGATATTCTTAAAGTGTTGGATGCCTTTAAAGGAATGGCAATGGTTAAGGTAAATAATGGGGCATCTTGTTTCTGTTGGTTGGGCCTTTGGGATGGTAGAGTACTCCAACACTCCTTCCCTGAGCTGTTTTCCTATGCCAAAGACAAAAATATATCAGTGCAAAGAATGAAAGCAGTCGCCAACCTATCTGATCTTTTTAACTTGCCACTTTCTGTTGAGGCTTATGATCAGTTTCTGCAGCTAAATGAGTTCTCTCAAAACTTGAGTTTATTGATGAATCCAGATCAGTGGACCTATATCTGGGGAAACAACATTTTCTCATCTAGGAAAACCTATAAGACTCTGACTGGCAGTGCACAGGTTTATCAAGCTTTTCAATGGTTATGGGCATCCTCTTGTCAGAATAAAAGAAAGGTGTTTTTCTGGCTTTTACTGAAAGATAGATTAAGCATGAGAGAGCTTCTGAGGCGCAAAAACATGAACTTGCAAGATCACAACTGTGTGCTCTGCTCCCATGGTGTGGAAGAGTCCTTGCAACACCTCTTCTTCCATTGTCAGTTTGTTGTGGCTTGTTGGAACTCGATGCAGTTGATAGTCCCCGTGGCCAATTATACTGAGCAAGTTATTGAGGCGTTGAAGGCCCAATTGCAAATGCCGTTCTTCATGAAGATTGTTATTTCTATGTGCTGGGCAATTTGGTCAATGAGGAATGATGCAATCTTCAGAAATTTACCGGTGTCTGTCCTCCGGTGCAAGATGATTTTTAAAGATGAACTTGTCCAAGTTATTCTAAGGACAAAATCTTCATGGCAGGCTACCTTGGATTCATGGCTGCAATCTTATGTATAATCTTTTTAATTTTCTTTGTTTCTTTCTTTGTCTCTTGAGCTTTGTACTTAGACAGGAGTTTTATTAATAAAGCTTTGCACAGTAGGGGTTCCCCCCTCCTGTTTTCCCTCAAAAAAAATCATACGAATTCAGAGAAAATGAATAACTCAAGCAGTGTTTGTTTGAGCTAATCAGGGCTTTGAAAGCCTTAGGCCAGTCTCAGTGGGAATTTCATCTCCCAGTTTTCAATACATCTAAATTTTGGAAACAGTGCATAAAAGTTTTATAGGGATGAAACTATCTCTACTCTCATAAAACTCTTGTCATCTCTTTCTTCATTAATATAGTGTCATGTTAGCGTATTAAATGCCCATAAAACTCTATGAAACTTCCACTGAGACTGACCTTATAATTTGTACAGAAAATATAATGGAAAAAATTAAGTAGGGGGCTCCCGTACTGTTTCCTAAAAAAAAGTACTTTTCTCCAACAACAAAACTGCATCAGCCACAACCGCAGCTGTAATAATAAGTCCTGTTGAACAGAGCTAGTGCATATTTTCAGCCCTATTCACGAGATGAACCAATATATAACCAGAAACCGGATGGAGGTAATGGATAGACGAAAAACAAGTTCATACGGTGACCAAAACTAACCTATGTTGAAAAGGGACCTGACTTGTTTAATCAGCAAAGCATATCAAGAAAGTGCATGTGTACGCGCCCCTCTTTTCTCCGGGAATCTACACTTGACTTGCGTCGTTTAGTCAGCATGTAGGATGCGTGCATGTGCACAACATTTTTGTTTGAATTGGAATCTATATATATGCTCCCTCTGTCCCTAATTGACTGTCACTTTTGGTGTACGTGTTAGAAATTTGACTCAATTTGTAGCAAATACGTGCAATATTTATATTTCCAAATAATTTTGTTAAAAAACTAGATTCAAATATCTATCCAACGATACTAATTATGTATCATACAGATTAATATTTTTTAATATATAATTAATCAAAGTTGTTTCTTAGGAAACAAAAATGATAGACATTTAGACACGGAGAGAGTACTTGCCTTGTGATATCAAGGTTCCTTGAGAACGTACCGTTGAGCTGACTGAGTGGTTAGTTCAGCTTAGTACATACCTCTCCTTTGGGGTGATCAAAGTTCAGAGTCCCAAAAGACTCGCTCTTCGTATCCCAACGAGTAGTTGGGCTAGGGGTATCAAAAAGATAAATAGTAAACATTATTCTTTTACAAAACAGAAACATCTTTGCTATCAATTTGGTATATCAAAATCCTTATGGGAGTTCTCGTCTTCAAAAAAGTTAGCCGCTTCAGGTTTAACAATAGAAAAGTAGTCTAACATAATAACGTCCTAGATTTGTCTAAATTGCGACATACTAAAAATCACAAAGCACATCAGTCGTTCACTTCTGGTTTAGTAAAAGTCACTGCGGCAGTTCACTTCTTTGTCGAGTGCTTGAGACTTTACCGAGTGCCACACTCTGCAAAGAACACTCGACAAAAAACTACCGGCAAATGGCTCTTTGCCGAGTGCCTTTTATCGGACACTCGGCAAAAAAAAAAAAAAATCAAAAAAATAGGGAAAATTTTTTATTTAATCGGGGGAGGAGCCCACTACTAACTAGGCAGCGCCCGCCCGTCTCCCTCCAAATCGCAAGTCATAGCATTTTTATTTAACGCAGTTGGTAGGATTCAAACTCACGACCTCTCGCTCACGCGAAGCCTTTTCTACCACTACATTACACACTCACATACGTTCCATCTCCATTTCAGTTCCCCACATATTATACTAAACCGAGTGTAATTTACTTATTTTAGGCTCTAAACAAATTCAAATCAAAAGGTTGTCAAATACAAAGTTTTCTAACTTTTTGAGATCTACAACTTTTATTTTGGTAGTTTTTTAATCCGAGGTGGTTTATAAAAATTTGAATTTCAAATTTGGCAATTTGAAACGTAGTTTTCGTTGACAAAATGATATCAAATCAAAAAGTTGTCAACTACACAGTTTCATAACTTTTCGAGATCTACAACTTTCATTTTGGTCGTTTCTCCATCTGAGGTATTTTTAAAAATTTAAATTTTTAAATTTTTAAATTCAAATACAGTTTTGCAAGATAAGATGATTTCAAATCAAAAAGTTGTTAACTAAACAGTTTCATAACTTTTTCAAATCTACAACTTTTATTTTGGTCATTTCTCCATCCGAGATCTTTTGAAAAATTAAAATTTTAAATTTTTCAAATTCGGACACAGTTTTGCATAACTAGATGACATCAAATTAAAAAGTTATCGACATCAAATTAAAAAGTTATCTACTACAAACTTTCAAAACTTGTCAAGATCTACAAAGTTTATTTTGGTTGTTTGACCATTTGTGCATCCGATATTGTGGTTGTAATATTATTCACAAACATTATATATCACTCTTGTAGTTTCATAAACTACCGGAGAGATATGTAAGATTTGTGAACAAAATTATTTTAAGTTTGTTAAATGAAGAAATCACCAAAACAAAAATTGTTCATTTTGATAAGTTAAACAACTTTGCAGTTAATTTTTTTTCATTTAGATTAATTTACTGCTTCAAAATATGATTTTAAAATTAGTTTTGCCGAGTGTAAAAAAAAACACTCCAGAAAAAAACACTCAGCCGTGCCGAAAAAAACACTCGTCAAAGAATTTCTTTGCCGAGTGTTTTTTTGGCACTCGGCAAAGAATTTCTTTGCAGAGTTTTTTTTTTTTTGCGGAGTGTTTTTATTTAGCATTCGGCAAAGAAGCTCTTTGCCGAGTGTCGAAAAAAAGCACTCGGCAAAGTTGAACTTTTCCTGTAGTGAGTATCCGCTTTTCTCTGGGAATCTACACTTGACTTGCGTTGTTTGAATGAACAAAGCATGTGCACAAACCCTTTTGTTTGAATTGGAATCAAATTCTTGGTACGTATACTTGCCTTGCGATCCTATAATCAAGGCACCTATATATGAAGCTTCCACTTTAAAGTCTGCACTCTGCAGTAAACAGTGTGGCCTTACCGCCTTAACCCTATTTATAACCTACAGTATATATATAGTCAGCTAAGCACGCGCGACTTGCTTGCTGGCATCCATTCCATCACTTAGTTTGCAAAAAATAAATTCGTTCGCACCCACGCAGGTGGGAATTGATCGAAGATGGATCTGGTCGGCGGCAGTGCCCAGAGCGCCGTGGACACGCTCCTCGGCCGCCTGTCGTCGGTGTTGGTGGAGGAGGCGCAGCTGCTGCGCAACGTGCACGGCGACATGCAGTTCATAAAGCGCGAGATGGAGAGCATGAACGGCTTCCTCCTGGACGCGGCCGACGACGGCCGCGGCAGCGACAACAACCAGGTCCGGGCGTGGAGGAGGCAGGTCCACGAGCTCGCTTTCGACTCCCAGAGCTGCGTGGACCGCTACGTGCAGACGTTCGGCGCGAGGCACCCCGCCGCGGGGGCGGGGCTGCTCGCCTCGTTCGGCAGGGTGCCGGAGCTGGTGCGGACCCTGCCCACCCGCCACCGCATCGCGACGGAGATCCGGGCGCTCGAGGTGGGCGAGCGGCGCCTGAGGTACGGCGTTGTCACGCCGGTGCCCAAGGTGGCGGAAGCCAGCAGCAGCAGCACGCTGGTGGCTCGCCGGCGTGCTGCGATCGCCAACCAAGAGGCCGAGGACGCCCGGAGGCGCTCAGCCCTGGACAGCGCCCGGGCGCTGTGAGCGCGCCAACGAGCTGGTGGCGTGGCTGGTGGGGGCATCTCCAGCCGTGCCACGAGGCAGGCTCCGGCGGAACCAGCTTGTGACCGCCGGCCAGCTGATAAAGAAGCTGGTCACCGGCGGTGGCGGCCTCAACGACCGCGACGATCTGGTGATGGAGCTGATGAAGCTGATCCGGGGACTATACGACAACGACAACCCAGAGAACGTCGTGGAAGCTGCTGTGGCTACCTCAGGGAAGCCATGCGGGAGGTGGGCAAGCAGGAGGTGAAGGTGATATCCAGCTGGGTGCTGGACAAGGTGTTGGGCCGTGCTGACATGCCTCAGGAGACAAACAACAAGCATGGGCCTGGTGTTGGACACAGGAGCGGCTAGCGGACGTGGTCGAGGCAGTGAAGGTTCCAATGGACAACTTTTTAAATGAGGACCTGTTGGAGATGGTGAAGGCCGCGAAAGAGCCAATGGAGGTGGCCAGGGCGGAGGCGAGGTATGTGGCGGCGCAGCTCTGGTGGCTGTGCCAGGTGTTCTTCTCCTATGAGGAACATCAACACCACCCCAGAGTCGTCGCCATCGTGACACCACCTGTTGAGGACATGAGCAACAACGACAGGCTAGGGGAGCCACATCATGAAGAGACTCACGCGACGGAGCTCGCAAAGAAGGTCTACGACCATCCAAGGGTGAGCAGCCATTTCGGCACCAAGGTGTGGGTGGATGGCAAGCAAAACTCGGAGATCAAGCAAAGGCTCTTGTCCATTCTCCACCAAGTGCAGCAGCAGCAGCAGCAGCACGGTGGCAGTGGCGACCACCAGATTGGTCCGGAGCCCACCAAATCGAACAAGGCGACAGCGGCATGTAGCGAGGAGGAGCTCAAGACCAACATCAAAGATTAATGCCTCAAGGGCAAAAGGTTCTTGATCGTGCTCGCCGATCCCGAGGACGACAACTCGTGGCAGGACATAACCTCAGCGCATGCGCTGCCAGACCATGGCGACAGCGCCGTGATCGTAACCCCAAGGATAAAGTACATGCCTCAGTTTCATGGGTGGTACACGGCAAGCTGGTTCTTCCTTGTCACGGGTGCCTCCTCCAGTTACCATGTGCACTTCTGCTCCAACCTTGTTGGCATGCGGAAGGTGGCGGCTCAGCTTGTCGGCGGTGACCAGCAGCTGCCAGCCAGCGTCAGCGCAGTCCTCAAGAAATGCCTTTGGGACTCCTTCGCCACCAAGATGTTCCTCCATGCCCTGTACGCGAACCCTCACAGAAGCGACGGGGAACTGGAGACGTTGCTGTTCGGTCTGAGGTACTCCAGCAGTACAGTACGTGTGAGCAATGCCAGGCGCATGGGCTACGAGGACCTGCCAAAGCAGTACCAGAACTGCCTCCTGAGCCTGTCCGTGCTTCCTCCACAACCACCACAACAAGCACAAGGCGGCAACGGCGAGAGGATGAGGATGAAGTTGAAGAGGACCAGCCTAGTCCGCCGGTGGGCGGCTGAGAACTTCGTCAGCGCCAGAGATGGGCTGGCTGCGGTGGATGAAGCCGACCGCTGCTTCGACGCGCTCGTCGCTCGAGGCCTCCTTGATCCTGCCGTCATTGGCCCGGCGGGCAAAGTCAAGACCTGCACCCTGGATCCCCGTGTCCTCTCCTTCATCGCCAAGATGGCCAGCAGCGTCGCTATCATCACCGACCACGGCGGCGTCAGGGACGATCTCCCACTCCCACCTAACATGGCTCACCACCTTTCCACCAGCAGTGTGATTCTTCAACGGCTGATGGAGAACCAGGCTGCTGCAAATTCAAACACCTGCACCTGCTGGGGTAGGATCCATCGGCGCCGCCGCGGCCAACACACTAGTACCACTACTAGTTGCTCGGGTTGGTCAAGTTGCTCGACCTAGAAGGCTGCCAAGGACTGACGAAGCGGCGCCTCAAGAAGATCTGCAACAAGATTTTCCAGCTCAAGTACCTGAGCCTAAGGAACACGGATGCAGCCGAGCTACCCAAGGAAATCGACAGGCTCCGGTACCTGGAGACACTTGACATCAGGGAAACCGCTATACGGTCATTCCCTGCAAACACCATCGCTCTCCCGAAGCTGATGCATCTCCTTGCTGGCCGCACTGCAGCAGCTAGTACTAGTAGTACAGGTCGTCATGAGAAGAGCTCGTCCGAAGGCCACAGATCATCTGACAAAACATTTTCCACAGTGCTGCTGCCCACCGGTATCTGTAGCATGACAAACATGCAGGTGCTGTCCCATGTTGAGGTCTCAAAGGATGACGAGGATGAGCTCAGAAATGTTGGCCGGAAGCTGCACTTGAGGAAGCTGGGTGTGCTTGTCCGTGGCGAGCAACCTCTCATTGTTTTGCTTCGTGTTGTCGGGATGCTGCATGAAAGCCTATGCGCACTGTCGGTCCATCTTCACCCAGAAGCGCAGAGGGAACAGGGAAGGTGATGCTCCTGGATCATCGGCGGTAGCAGGGAATGATTTCACCATCAACGCAACCGAGATACCCAGATCTCTGGAAAGCCTCAACATCAACGGCAAGGTAAACAAGCTTCCCACTTGGGTTAGACAGCTTCATCGACTTTCCAAGATAACCTTGTGCCAAACCAGCTTGAAAGAAGAGGATCTACACATGCTGGGTGAGCTTGCCAGCTTGCGCTGCATCAGGCTCTTGCACCAATCATATGACCAACACAAGTTCACTTTCAACACGAGAGAATTCAGGAAATTAGAGCTCCTTGTCATCAAGGACTCCGGCATATCTGACGTGCACTTTGCTGAGAATGCAGCTCCCAGTCTCAAGAGAATAGACTGGAGTTTCACCAGGAAGGCCATTACTCTGTCTGGAACCAAAAAGCTACTCAACCTAAAGGAGGTTCATCTCAATGGCCACTGTGACAACAGCGCCCTGATTATCCAGGAAGTCAAGGAGAATCCAAACCTCCCAAAACTTTCTTTCAATCAAACAGAGCTAGACCAATACTGATGTTGCTACTGCTGCTGCTGCCACCACCGCTGCTTCAATTCAGCTGCAGCTGTACATTTGCTAATAATTCGCTTTGTGCTTGTGCCGTGTCACGTGTGTGGTCGTCTTACTTACTGCTCTGCAGAGATTTGTCCGAGTGTGTGCGCGCGCGCGCGCGCGTGTGGTTATGTATAACTCTGGGTCCATGTCCATGGGCATTCATGGTAATGTCTAGTGCTCAGGCGAATTTGATATGTATTGAGAAAATAATAAATAAATATCACTTTAGTGTTGATATTTAATTTTTAGATTAAAAGATTTGTTGTCCTATGACAACGATAGTATTGTTAGCTTATCTTGTGATCATTGTATTTTTAGAATAAAAATTTTGTTGTCCCGTGGCAACGTACGGACACGCTACCTAATGATCATAGAAAACAACAATACAATATTACGTATTTATTTTATTTCATCATCCTTATTTATAACATTTAAAAGCACCTCCGTCTCCTTTTATAAGCCTCGAGACGTAGAAAAACAACAATACAATTTTACAAGACATTATCTTAAATTTTACTTTGATCATTCATTTACTTTATATTATATTATTTATACTTATAAAATTATGATTTTAGTGACATGTCTTAGAAAAATCATATTTTTTATGGAATTAGGTGAAGATAATTTTTATATAAAAATTGTAGATCCCGACGAGACCTATAACTTTGTAATTTTTAGTTTTTTCCTTAAAGTCGTTAATATTTTCAAAAAAAAATAATGGTATATTTAGATCTAAAGGTATTTTTGACTTTTTGTATCTGTAGTTTGACACCGTTAGAGTCCAATCTGATGACAGTGCCATAGAGCGCAGAAAAAGTTTAGAGCAGTGGTACTGAAGACTGCTAAACTTATTCAATAATTCACAAGAAATTGTTATCTTTTATAATAGTTCATGGGAAATTCTCTATAAAACATAATAAGAGCATAAATTATGTACCTTGACCGTCAAACCTTATCCTTTTGACTGCATTGCTTATTCTTTCCTTCCAAGAGCATGTCGGCAGGCCATTCGTCGCGGAGCATATCTCACCCACAACTCTCCCTCGCGCGCGCGCCCGTCCGCCCGCCCGCCTAGGACACGCCATAGATGTCGCGCATGCTCCGACTCTTACCTCATCGTCGTTGTGGCCCGATGTGTGCTGCTCGTTCTAGCGATGACCAAGGACGAAGTACGATCGGGCAGCGTGGCTAGCGATAGAGGATTCTTGATGTTTCTTATAAAATGGTGCCTAAACAATTATGGCTAAACAACTTTGTGTAATTTTGTATAATTTTCTTTGTTTCTTTCTTGATGTTTGTACTCACCTATTTACCTGTTCTAATAAAGCACAGTAGGGGGCTCCTCTGTCCTCTTTACCCTGAAAAAAAAACAGGGGGGGAGCATTGCTCGCAGCGTCAGATTGCAGTCGAGAGCAGATCAGTCTTCTGATCTGACCAGAGTTTAACAGCTAGTGCGCTCGCTAGACAGACAGTGGAGATAGAAGAGCACGGGTTCCCGTATGAGCTTAAGCCGCCTCCAAAACTCAAAAAAAAAACACAGAGGTATTACAAATTAGCGTCCATGTAAAAGCTAAGGCCGCAGAGTGCAGAAAAATTGACTAAATTCAGCTCATCTGTTCATAATTCATACTACAACATCCCTGATTCATAATTCATACATAAAAAATGTGGCAACCGTAGGTTTCAGCTACTTGAACAATGTAGGAACAGATAGAAAAGAAGAGTGAGACCAACTAAGACGAGACGCACCATGGCCTTCAGCAATCGGCGACTTGCGTGCTCTGCGATCAGCTGGACGAGACGCACGACCACCTTCTTCTCGCTTGCGTCTATACACGCGAGGTCTGGTTCCGCCTGCTGAGCATGGCCGGGCTGCAGCAGCTCACCCCAGGGGACTCCGACTCTCTTGTCGTTTGGTGGCTGCGTGCCAGGAGCTCAGTCCATGAAGCAATGTGCAAAGGCTTCGACACGTCCGTGTTGCTGGTCTCCTGGGAAATTTAGAAGGAACGCAACCAAAGTACATTCGACGGCCGGCTCAGAAGTACCTCCGCGCTGTTGGAACGCATCCAGGAGGAGGCTAGCTCCTGGATTGCAGTCGGCTACCGGGCGCTCTCGGTGTTTGCTACCCTAGCGGTCTAGGGTTGTGTTCGTGTCGTCCCTAAGTAAGCGGGCTAGTTTTTCACTTAGTTACGCTCTTTCAGCACCACCGTCACAGCCGGTGCCCTCTGTTACGTGTCTCGCTCGTCATGCCAACGGCATCTCGTCCTTTGCATGACGACATGTGTACCAAGACTCTTTTTTCTCTTAAAGCAGTACGTGCATATGCACGCTTTCGAAAAAAAAGAAAAACTAAGACGGAACCCGACAAGTGAGCCATACTGGCACCAACTAAACTTTATTAATTATTAGGACAGAATTAAACATGAAACAAAGCAGAAAAAAAAAAACAGAATGGTAGCATATCCAATCAGGCTGAGCGCACTATCCCCACTGTATTGCCGCCATTCCACCAATCATCAGCAGCAGCAAGAGCAAGCCGGGCCATCTTCTTGTTCTTGGTTCCAAGCTTCAGCACATCCATGATGCCTGATGCTCTGTTTCTGAAACAGAGAACAGCTGTGTGTGAGGACTGAGGACGTATATAACTGTAACAGAGACAAACATAGAAAATAAACAAACCGAAAGGGTGCTTGATTTGAAACAAACACAAGTCACAACCTCTATTGTTCTTGAGACGTAGGAACAGTGGCCAGATCTCTGCTTCCCATGCAGCATTGGCGTCCATAGTTCCTGTTCCAGGGGGCTTGCTTGAGCAGCTCTTGGTGTGCCTCCACAGGTGAGTGGTGCCATTGGTAGAGCGAGCACTACCGTACCCCCTGTCACAATGGTGGCACACTGCATACACCACGTCATGATCTGCGGTGCGGATCTCGGTGAAGTGCAGCCAAACTTCTGATGTGCGCTTGGAACTAGAAGCAGCACCAGTTCTCTTGCGCTTCCTGTCGGCCCCACCGTGCATGTAAGCAGTGGACAGGGTAGAGTCCATGTTTGCGTCTTCCCCTAAACAGATCATATCAAGGAATATTATTAATCTTGATACTGAAAGTTTTGTCTACTATATGGAATGGAATTGATGCAAGGATGCGGTTTGAAAATGGCGCGGCGAGTCAAGTGTTACCGTTGTTTCGCTCTTCATTGTCATTGGCACTGTCCGTGTCCACCAGGCTCCTTTCCAAGTCACTAAAAATGGCAGTGGCCTCATCTCTGTCATAATAGAATACCTTGCGGATTACCATGCCCCCCTACATGTAAACACGAATGAAGCATGCATAATTAAAAAAAAAAAAACGAAGGCAAGGCAAGGTAAAAGGGTGCTACAGCAGGTTTACTAGATGGGTACGCATTTGATGAAGATTCTGATCAACTCCAAAGCCCAACCTGCTATGTGAATCTAATTAACTACCTGGAGGAACAGAGCAGGGGAATCGATGCCATCGAGCTGCTGGTATTCGAGCATGATCCAGCTCGTCTTAAGCTTTTCACCGTTCTGGTTGTGATGAAACTCTAGGGTCCTCCTCAGCCCCATGTAGCGTTGTTGTGGTACCTGCATTTGCAGTTGCAGCTGATTGTTTTGGATCACAGTGACCTCCTTACCTATGTCCTCCCAGCACCACCCCTGCATTTGCTTCTCCTCCATTCGGAATTCGGATGGCAGTGAACTCCTTATGTATCTCCTCCGTTTGTCCGCCGGTTCAATGACGTAACAGGGGTTGTGGGCGAGAACCCATGGATCCGGCCAGCTGGGTGAGGTTGGCGTTGACCTCCGGACACTGGAGCTTCCCCTCCACTACCCTCTGTTGCTGCTGGTGCTGGTAGAGGAGGTTGCGGAGGCGGTGCAGCATTTCGCGGTCCTCGTCTTTGGAAGGATTACTGTAGCTTGAGTCACAGTTGCCACTTCTATGCTGTTGGAGTTGAGAAATGGAACAATGAGCCTTGAGAGCTTTGTCACACTGGTGGCTTTCTGCGTACACCACCGTTGTGGACGAAGACGACTCTCCCGAACGGATCCCGATGAATTCACCATTATTGTAACTCCAGTAGCCGGAAACTGTCTCCTGGTCATGGATGGATATACTAAGCTAACACGCAAACTTCAGCAGATTCGGGCCTCTTTGTTGATGTCTGTCCCTAAATATCTGTTGTTTTCATTTTTCTGACAAATATATACATTTACACATATTAATATTTATCGTACATAATTAGTATTATTGAAAAGATTTTTGGATCTAGTTTTTTTTAACAAAATTATTTAAACATATAAATGTTACAGGTATTTGTTATAAATTAAGTTAAATTTGTGGTACATACACCAATGGTGATAGTTATTTACAGATACAAGGAGTTATGTCATGGCCCGATTGCTGATTAGAACGCATAAACTATATAATACTCGCGCTGGGTAGGTGGGGAAGCACCGGCCACGGCGTGCGGGACGTGACTGTTGTGGACCGGGGCGCTGCTCGCGCAACGCTTCCTGGGCCAAAAATAGAGACGAGACAGGCCCACGCACTTTTCTAGAACCTTCTTCCCCTCTCTCAAATTTGCTTTACCAAAAACACAGGATTGCTCTAGGGCGTCGCCACCACCATCAGCGGTAGGCAGATTCAACCAAGAACAAGGGGACGAAAAAAAGCAGATTAAATCAAAAACGAACAACGTGTATGTATGAATATGCAACAAAAAAAAACGAACACTATGACCATATCTAAATTGCTTCCTTCTCGGATTCTAGAAGTACATAGTCATCACAAAAAAAACAGGTCTATACAGGTTTGTTATAGAAAAAAAAAATTCAGTTCTCTTGCATTATATCTGAAAGCAATTTAGCTCACTTGCATCATATCTGATAAGCAAATCAGTAATCCAGGAATATACTTCATAAGCATCTCCGGGAGCAATTCATTTTTTGTCTTAGCTGATAAGCAATTCAGTTCTTCTGCATAATCAATTCAGTTTCTTTGCAAAAGCAATTCAGATTTCTTGCATCACAGAAAAAAGGTATTGTGGTTCTCTACTGCATTAGCATATCTGAACATGGCGGATAAGTAGATCTGATCCAAACTGATAAGTAGATATAATCCCCATTCGCACATGTTACTCATTATTGATTAACATAGACATATGTAGTATGCACAACTCCTATAAATGTACATCTTGCTGCTGCACACGGTTACTCCTATAGAAAATGATAAACTCTTCATTTTTTATGTTTGATGCTCTTGAACCTGCAAATAAATAGTAGTGCGTGTTAATATAGCAATCCAGAAATAAAAATAAGTGTCTGCATCGTAGGAGCAAAGTAAATCTCAGACCTCCTTTTAAATCCATTAGGCTTCAACATATAAGAAAGGTTGGATTTCTTGGTATGGTGTGCCCGGTTTAAAAGCAAGGATAGGAAGAGGATACTGGCCTTAGCCATAGATTCTGGAATACACCCTTGGTAATCTGAAACCTCATGTCAATTTTCTCGTGAGCATGAGCGTTTTGAATACTCAAATAAGACAAATTATTTCTACAGCTCCTGTAAGATATCTACTTGAGGAAGTAGGTATTGAGAAGTGTGATGTAGGTATCTAATTAACTCTGGCATTCTCAAAGTATTGACAAGTCCTACTCAGTTATTTTGGGCTACCTTTTCCATTGTTTCTGTACTTATCTTTCATTTGACCTACCTTTCAAGCCTTTATTTTATTAGGCAAAATAGTGTTAAGAATTAAGCAATATTATTGTATAAATTAGGCAAAAATAGCATAGATGATAAATCAATAATAGTGAGATAACAAACAATGAAGGTCCATAGCTCATCCATGAGGAGGTGCAAAAAAGCCATATCCTTACAAAAGCATGGATTAGCATCAAAATGGCAGATCATTACAACACTAAGAATTGCTAAAAGCCTGAACACAAAATATACTAAACCAAAATAATAATACTAAGCGTTAGACAATAATACTCCCTCCATCCCAAATTATAAGACGTTCCAAGAATCTTGGAGAGTCAAACTTTTTCAACTTTGACCAAATTTATATAAAAATATAATAATATTTATGATACCAACTAAGTGCAATTAGATTCTCTATTGGTTATATTTTCATAATATACATATTTGATGTTATAAATCTTTATATTTTTCTCTATAATTTTGGTCAAAGTTGAAAAACTTTGACTCTCCAAGATTCTTGGAACGTCTTATAATTTGGGATGGAGGGAGTAGGTTCTAAATTAGGCAAAAATAGTGTTCTTAATTATGCAATAATAATGAATACAAAAATAGCAGCAGGAAAATGAGCCATGAACCAAAAAAAAGTGTTGCTGGTGCGAGGAGAAGGATCGGAGTGTGATTAACTATACTCTAGTGCAACTCAAAAGATAAGTCCTCTCATACAGGTCGACCAAGATCTACCATGCTCATTCGCCTCCACCACCCCTATTAGGCTACCTTTCATGCTTTTATTTCATCCATTAGGCAAAATAATGCTAAACATTAAGCGACAATATTATCTTAAATTAGATAAAATAGTGTACTAGATTAAGCAATAAGAGTAATATTACTGGAAAAAGTGTCCGATAATTGACACAAGTAGAAACGGTGGCACATGATTCAAGTAGAAAAAGAGGGGAGCCACCACCCGATAGGGGCAGCCATAAGCACACAACATCCGTGCTACTACGTCGCTGGGCATCACTCTCTGTCACTGCCGTGGCCACACGCGAAACAGATTATCATGAAGTGCATTGCAACTACCATTAATTTCACAAAACTACGATGTCATAAAACTGCATTATATGATCACTGCTGACAGTTTCACAAACGACCAACAAATTTTCTCCCCTACTAACAAATGCCTACGAATTTACTTAATTTCGTTGTTAGTTCAAATGACAAATGTAGTTTGCTAAAATTTACTTAATTTCATAAAAAAATCAAGCGATACAATGCATATGTCCTATGTAACGTTATTGATGAAACGATTATGGCGTACCTGGACCAGAGCATTCGTGTTCAGAAGAAGCAGGAGGCGACTCGTACTTCTTCACTGCATGCAAACCAAACCGAAAATGCCGTCAGCTGAATGTCATCCATGTTACGACGCACGGCAATCGTTCATTCACGGCAGTACGAGTGCTGACCTGATATGGGCATGACCATGATGGGCGGCTAACGGTACACCCCTTCCAGCTCCCCGTCGCCAAACTCCGGCGCGTCGCGGCGTCCTCGGAGTCGCCGGCGGACGCGCCGCAGATGAGCGTGTCGTACACCTCGCGGTCGAAGGACGACGATAGCTGCTTGGCGCGCCGCTGGTCCCCGCGCATGTCCCAGAACGACTCGCGTGCTGCGCGGGCGTCGGCGAGCGCCCGGCGATGGCCTTCCCCTCCCACAGGACAGGTTGCCCCCACCGCTTCCGTCACTGCATGGACAGGTTTAGCGGCAGTACCTGGCCACATGGGCACAGATCCGACGCCGCGGCCACCGGATCCGGTGGATTCGGCGCTGCCGCTGCCGGATCTGGTGTCGTCACCACCGCCGCCGTCAAATCCGCCATGGCTCGTGCGCAGGGGATGCACGCGGGTCGTGGCGCGGGGGAGGCTCAGCGGATTGATGGGGTGCGGCCTTCGGTGGTGGAGCTTGTGCCATCGTAATCGACCGGAGGAGAGAGCGAGACGGAGTTCACCGGAGACGAGTGAGAGAGCGTGCGGTGAGGAGGAAAAGGAGGAGACGAGAGAGCGCGTGCGGTGAGGAGGAAAATGAGGAGACGAGAGAGAGCGCGTGCGGTGAAGAGGAAAAGAAGATAAATCCGTCTCGCGACTGTACGTGATGGATCGGACGGTGGCTGCGGCGTGCGTATCGTACCTCCAAGGCATGCGTGCTCGAAAAGTAGCATTAGGGAAACATAAGAAAACAGGAGACAAATAAAGAGGTAATGTTGGCTCAGGCTTTGACGGCTCGGCGGGCCATCGGGCCATGAAATATAGTATAGAAACAAAGAGGCCCAAATTAAGTTTGCGTGTTAGCTTAGCTTAGAGCATCTACAAGAGACTCTTTATATCTTTCCTAACTTATAGGAATAGAGATTTTGATGAAAAAACATCCTCCAACAGTCTCTTCAATTGGATATCTAAATATAGATATTCTCTATTCCGTATTTCTCGCTAGCCAAAGATGGAGAGCGAGAATAGCTCTCTAGACTGTGCACAAGATATAGAAAAGCTGTTGGAGATTATAAAGATATAGAAAACGATTTTTACTCAAATGACTCTTTAAATGATGATTTAGAGAGTAGATTTTAGAAAAGCTCTTGGAGATGCTCTTATTAGAGCAACTCTAAAAGAGTAGCTACAACGTTTTGCAAAGCTTAAATACACTAATACAGTGTATATACCGACTCCAACAGCTGATGTAAATGCCTCTCCAAATTTAGCTGTTGGCTATTCCGGAAAGTTCGAACCTTTACTTTTTTTTTCCAAGAAAGTAAATTATCTAGAAAACCAAATAATCGGTGACATGTGAGTCTAGGTAATCCCCAGAAAATGTGAGCAATACGCAAGATAGAACACACAGGATAGAGAATGAAAATAATCAAGTGAAGACAGAAAAATAGCCGACTCCTGTAGCGTGCAAACTAGCATCAGCAGCTCTGCAAGTTTCTTTTCTTGCAAGAGCTCATGTGCTGTGTACTGTAGTATAGAGAGGTACCAAATACCAGTACCACCCCTCTGGCCCAAATTATAGGTCGTTTTAGCTACAATATGTCGAGATATATAATAAAAATCGTGTATCTAGAAATACCAAAACAACTTATAAATTGAACCGGATGGAGTATCTATCAATGCAAATTAATTGCCAGAAAATCCTAGAAAAACTAGTGTTCACGAACAGAAACAGGTTGCGCGTAGAATGAGCAGAGCGAGAAGCTGATGATTGCATTCCAACTAAATATGGACTGTCTAGATTGCATCAAGCTCCATTAGTAAGAGGTTCATTCAGAACTGCAATTGTACCTTAGATAACCTTAAGACCCACATCGCTGAATCATGAGTTAACTCTACAGGCAAACTACTGGAGACTATTTAGTTACTCAGACCTTTGTTTTTCATGTACACCCAACCTCAGTACAACTCCGGATCCACCAGTTAAAAGTCACTTGGATGGAAAGCTCAGAAATTCGATGGAGGGTTTAGATGAATGGTTCTACTTAAGTTGTACCCAAAGCATTTCACATTCTCTCTGTTCTACAGCTTTCTCGGCAACATGTTCTTATGCAAATCGTCCATGTCAGGTAAAATTAAAACCTGTACAAATAAGAAAATTCATTAAATATTTCCAAAACTTGGAAACAAAACAAAGATCCAACAAAAAAATAATGTCAAGAAGCTGATCCGTTTCCTCCACTTGCTGAACCTCAAAAGAGCTACTGAAACTAGTTCTGCATCCTGATTCCTCAAAGTAGTCATCCACTTTGATCACAGGGGTATCGAAACATGTAGAGAGATTTTTTAAATGACAATTGACAACGCAAGAGCATTGACTCCCATTTCCAAAATGACACCTTCACAAAATTCAGAACCACCTCAAGCACTTGATCCCAAAAAAGAAAAAATACAATCCCCATCAAAGCCCTTTAGATTTTTTTAGTTAGAAAAGGATAATACCACTATACATGTAAACCTTCCTGACACAATTATCTATGTTTATTTCCTATGCAGTTTTGCTTGCTTATCCAGCAGTTTCCAAGTGTTCTCAAGAGGCTTATTAGGTTGTTTTGTGCCCAAACTAGCCATACTGAAATGTTGCAACAATAATTCTGTTAAGGTTTCATTACCCTACTACACGCACATTAGCTAAGACTTCAATGAATGCCTCGCCATACCATTCCCTGATTACCATTTACAGCTTTATGTACACTTCCGCACTCATGTTGTTACCACCACCACAGACAGGAAACCAGCCAAGGAGTGGCCACTGGCCAGAGAACACCTGCAGCTACCCAATCCGGTCACTTCCTCACTGATGTGACAAACCTCTAGCTAGTTCACCAGTGTTTAAGACTGCAAACAGCCTCCCAATCTTGAATTTTTTTTGTTAAGCTGCTCCTGCTCTGGCAGGTTGACCTATTTCATCAGCTTTTCATAACAGATATTTGTCCAGCACCCTCCCTCTTGGGGGCACGTTGACATTATAGGTGAAGCAGTATTTTCTAAATTATTATCACTAGCAGTTACAAATAGTAGAAGGATTCACAGAAGCAAAACAGATTTTAACTGCTACTTTAAGGTTCTGTTCAATCTATGACTGTTTTTTATCCAATAGGAACTCTTTGTTAGGGGTGCACAAGCTAAACTTGACTGCCATCTCTTGCCTGTATAATCTCTGCCCCCCCCCCCCCCCCCAATTTTGTTGCATTTGGTGGCCCGCTCCTGATAAGCATAGTTCGAACTAACAGACCAATAATAGTATTACTACTAAAGTTTTGGGACATAAAGGGTACTTTTGTTTGCAAAAGGATAATGTAAACCTTGCTTCCCAACATAGAAGAGGTTTACATGGCATTTTCACTTCTCTAACTTTCCAAGTATTTTCAAGAGGTTTATTTGGTACATGCCCAAACTAGCCATACCCAAATTGCCAGAAAAAAATTGATTAAGGTTTTTATTGCAATATTCACACAAACTTATTACAGTAGCAGATCAGTATTGGTGGACTGGTCAAAGATAATTCTGACAGTCGCCTTTGTCACCAACAGTTTTGTCCCTGTGGCAGGAGGCTCAAACCATGCTGATCCTTAAGAGAACTTTGATCTATTTTTTCTCGATACCTAAACAAAGACTAGGGTACATTATATCATCTAGGTAAATTAAGACACTAGGAAATAGGCAACAGACTAGGAGTCTAGGACTCAAAACTTTTCCTAACACTAACCAACTAGATAACTTGACTAAACTAATATCTCTCTTTCCACAACACATTAGCTAAAAAGTCAATGAATTCCTCACCACACCAATATACCATCCTTGTTGCCTCATTCCAGCCTTTTGTGCACTTGGTTTAACAAACAAATCTTGCACAATTTTATTTCAAAGTTCAAAAGGTAATTTTATCACATATAGCATGCCTTATTTATCAAATATTCAAATTAGTTACTCCACCAGGAACTAAGCCTCAAACCACTAAGTGTGGATAAGGCTATCAAAACACGATTAGGACACCTAATTATAAGCCAACGCATGATAAAATTTGAAACATTCTATGACTCCCAGATGGGAATGGGAATAAAACGCCTAAACCGAATTTACTCTTGCTGCATGCGTTCAAGTACAAGAATTCGCAAAATATTTTGCTACATTTTAAGATCATTTACAGGGCAGAAATAAAAGATATTCTACCTATCTACAGTGATAAAAAATTGGTAAACCATAAGCACATTGCACATGGTATCTCGAGAAAGAGCATATTTACCTGAAAGAATATACCTTCATTGCCCTGCTCATAGACACTTTACGCACAGCAACCCGGTGGTGCCTTCTTCTGAAACAAGGCTCATGTTCTTTGGTCACAGTTGATGTGGACCCTTCATTTTTCCATTCGTCGAGAAAATGGACTGTGGCAGCTGGCCTCTTATTGCCTTCATTCACGGACTCAACATAATGTGGAACATCTGTTCTTTTGCAGCTGCTTTTACCTGTGCACCCAGATATCTGAGGTTCCTCCTTGTCACCTCTCTGTGTCATCACTTCTTTGCCTGAAGACTTATCTTTTCCCATGGACTCACCACAAGGTGGAATAGCTGGTCCATTGCTGAAGCTTCCCTCACTGCAGACACCAGATGTCCATTGTTCCTTCTGGCCACCAGAGGGCTTTTCCGATAAACCATGTGAAGGATCTTCTAAATTATACAGCAAGGGGGCACTGTCCAATTTTGCTTGCTCAATCATACTGCTCTTTTTCTCACACACAATCTTAGGTGTGGGGCTCGCAAAAGGGGAAAGATTGTCATCACAGTTCCCAATGATGCTTCTATCAGCTTCATCTTCCTCCCTAAACCGTTTCTTTCCTCTTGGCTCCATGATGATGTCTTTTTGCTGATCCCCAATACGATCATTCTCTTTGTCTTCTGCTACACCAAGATCTGAACTTTCTTGAGGCATGGTCGTTCTACCTTCACTGTGACTTGAGGCATGCTCAGCGCCATCATGAAATTTGTCCTGCTGGTCCATTGGTAGAGTGTCACTGCCTCCTGATGCTAAATCAAAATCTGACCTTCCCTGAGGCATGGTAATTCCATCTTTGACATGACCAGAAGCATGCTCTGTGCATCCCTGAAGTTTGTCCTCCAGGTTTGGCAGTGAGATGTTATTGGTGCCTGTTGCTAAATCAAAATGTGAACTTTCTTGAGGCATGGTAATTCCATCTTCGAGGTGACCAGAAGCATGCTCAGCACATCCCTCTAGTTTGTCCTCCTGGTTTGGCAAAAGGCTGTTATTGGCGCCTGTTGCTAAATCAAAATGTGAACTGTCATGAGGCATGGTGATTCCATCTTCGAGCTTAACAGGATCATGCTCAGCACGTCCCTGAAGTTTGTCCTCCAGGTTTGGCAGTGGGATGTTATTGGTGCCTGTTGCTAAATCAAAATGTGAACTTTCTTGAGGCATGGTAATTCCATCTTCGAAGTGACCAGAAGCATGCTCAGCACATCCCTCAAGTTTGTCCTCCTGGTTTGGCAAAGGGCTGATATTGGTGCCTGTTGCTAAATCAAAATGTGAACTGTCATGAGGCATGGTGATTCCATCTTCGAGCTTAACAGAAGCATGCTCAGCACGTCCCTGAAGTTTGTTCTCATGGTTTGGCAGTGGGCTATTATTGGTGCCTATTGCTGAATCAAAATGTGAACTTTCTTGGGGTAAGGTGATTCCATCTTCGAGCTGACCAGAGGCATGCTCAACACATCCCTGAAGTTTGTTCTCTTGGTCTGTCAGTGAGGTGCCACTGTCACCTGTAGCTAAATCAGAATGTTGAGGAGATATGGCAATTCCATCTTCGAGTTGATGAGAGACATGCTCAAGACATTCCTGAGGTTTGTCCTCTTGGTTTGCCACCGGGCTGCCAGTGCTGCTGTCACCAATCGCTAAATCAATATCTGAACTTTCTTGAGGCATAGTAATTCCATCTTCGTGCTGACATGAAGCAAGCTCAACAACTTCATCCTTCTGGTTCTTCAGCTGTCGGGTGTCACTGACACCATCACCTGAAGCGTGATTACCACCTCCTGGTGCCCCTGAAGGAGGTAACACGTACTGCAAAGAGTCCTCAGGGGCGACTGGATGGCCAGCATTTGGTTCAGCATCAGCAGTTCCACACTTGGCATCCTTGCAAGCAGGTGGATGAGGACGAAGCACGTGGGCCTCAACCAGGAGGCGCCTTGGCCCCTTGACCCACTCGAAAGCCGCTTCGACGGCCATGGAATCAGTGAGCTTAAACCAGGAGCCATCGAACTTAATCTGCGAAATGAAACAGTGCCGATGGATGAAGCCAGAAGAGACGAAATTTCCACAACGGGGTACGCCCAAATTTCATCAAGAAAGCAAACCGAAATGGAATTGGCGGCTAAAGATTAATCCTTTTGACACCTGCATTGCCATTCCGGTACCGTACCTGCAGGGATGTGACGGCGATTGGTCCGGTGCGGGGGAAACACCCGGCATGCTCCGCGCTCACTTGGCCTACGTGTTAAATTTGGGGTTCAGGGTGTTCAGTTCGTGCTTTTTTTTCGCAGCAATGCCGCACAAATCAGGAGGAATGCAGAGGTAAAGGGGTCGATTTGCAACGGAGTCGCCATAAATAAGAAGAAGGGGAAAAGGGCGGATTTTGTTTTTCTCACTAGATGGGGAGAGTGAGGAGAGAGGGGGGAGGAAGATGGAGAGACACGCACGCTTGAGGTCGGCGACGGTGGTGGCGCGGGCGGGGAAGGAGACGACGAGGCGGGTGCCGAGGCTCGTCTCCAGGAAGACCGTCGCGGTCTCGGCGGCGGCCATCGCCGACGCGGACACGAGGGGTCGGTTTCCCCTGCGCGGCCTCGAATCGGCGCTTCCCTGTGGTCGGCGGAGGCGGCGGAGAAAACCCCACTAGCAAATCCTCCGTTTGACTAGTTTGACTCTATTTGGACAAGTACGACCACTAGTGATGGTCGTTGGGTTTTATTTCTCTGTCTCTTCTGATAACGAGGATTTGTATTAGCTGCTCCCTCTTAAAATATGGTATATTTAAAATTTTATTAAAATTTATTTTAAATTATAAAACAGTTTACAGAGAATAAATAAATTTTTAAAGTTATTTTAAGTCAAATTTTTTAACTTTAACCGAATTTCTAAAAAAATATCAAGATTTATGGTATCAAATTAGTATTATTAAATATATCAATTTTCATGACATGTTATTTTTTAGATTATAGATGTTATTATTTTTCTATAAAGTTAGTTGAAGTATAAAAATTTGACTAACACGGATTCTAAGAACTGATTTATTTAGAGTAGATGAATCAATATTTTTTTAAAAAAAATACCAATCACCTATAACTGACTACCATAAGTGTCAGACACTAGTATTGTATTCAATCCATTCTAAATTATAAGATATTTAACTTTTTAACACCAACTTTAAATTTGACCACTTATCTTATTTAAAGTTTTATTCAAAATATTACTTTTTTTGTTGTGGCTTTATTTATTAATAAAAAAATTTTGAGAACAACTTAAATTTGATTTTATTTGTATAAATTTTTAAATAAAATAATTGATCAAATTTGAAGATAAAAAAGTCAAATATTTTATAATTTGGAATGAAGGGAGAAGTAGGCTAGTAGCATAATACAAGCATAACAAGTGTAGTGGTTTGTCATGTGGTCAATAAATCCATAGCAGGAGGCAGCACACCGGCATGCGATGAGGTCAGTCCCAGTCGATGGGCGTAGCTGGGGTTGCAGCACACGAAGATGCTAACGTGGCATGCTAATTGTGTGTTAACGTGCAAGTCAAGTGATGTAGATGACACTGGTGTAGAAAGTTTGAGAAGAGGACCCAAATATCAAATTTCGTACACCATGCATCACTTGACATTCGCAAAATAATGTGGACATTCGCAAAGGGACAAGTCCATTTTTTTCTTTCTATATGAAAGTCTGATTTTCCCCTCTGAACTCTAAAAGAAAAAGTCTACATAACCCCTTGAACTAACTATTGAGTATCGACTACTTCGGTCCCTAAACTATAAAACCAGATGTTTTACTCCATGAACTTTCTAAAACCGGTCAAATAACCCTCTCATGCGGTTTTAGATGCCGGTTTTGCTACAATAACGTAGTTTTGTCTTTTATTTATTTATTTTGGTTGAATCTTTAAAAAATCATAGTAAATTATAGAAAAATCATAAAATATAAAATTCAATTTTGTTGGATTCCACATAAGTAGATCTACACAGTGAACATATAAATAATATAGTACTCCCTCCATACCCATATTAGTTGTCGTTTTAGACAATATTTGAGTCAAACATTGAGAATATAAATCATCAATAGCTATTAAATTTCTAAGTTTGCAAATATGAAAATTATATAAATAGATTTGTTTTGAAAAATACTTTCATAAAAGTATACATATACCATTGTTCCATAAATATTTTTATAAAAACAAGAGGTCAAAGTTATGTTTTGAAGATCGTGTCGATGTCGTAAACGACAACTAATATGGGTATGGAGGGAGTATACTTTAGATCAAAGTTTTTGTTGTAGATTTAGATCTATACTTTTTTAATTATCGGGGGACCGCAAAAGGGGTACCCCCAATCAACGCAAAACAAATAGGTTAAACCTAGAGCACCAATTAATAAGAAACCCGGCTAGACTAACCTTCCAAAAACCAACCCCTCGAGCCCTGGCACATAGGCCTCGAGCCCTCCACAGCCGTACACCGCTCCTCGAGACCCCACGCGGGGACCTCGAGCCTCTCTAGCACGGCAGCCTATCCCTCGAGACACTTCACACCTCCTTCGAGCGGCGCCGGACATCGGATGTCAATCCCACACTACGCATTTAATACGTTCACCTACTCCGGTCACGTCTTCTGATGCACGACGTGTGTCACAGTGAACCGGAGCCACAGTCAAAATCTCGTTTTCACCACAAGCATGGGCAAAAGGGCACAAATACAGCACTGTTCGGCCATACCCTGCACTGTTGCACACTCGAGTCACGACTCGAGGCCCGGCTACTCGCTGTGCGATCGGGTTTCCCGGGACTTGCCCATACCTGCGGGGACTCGAGCCCCCCGTAGGCACCACCTCAAAGCCGGCCCTGCGCCCCTCGAGCCCTGACCGCTGTCATGCTATTGGAGGACAGGTACCCCCAAGACCCGGAGGAACCATGCCACGTCATGTACGTGCCGGGATGGGCGTTGCATGACCTCCACGTCGCCACGTCTCCACGTCCGCGCCAGGGATGGAGGCCACGCTTCAAGGACGCTTCAACAGGAACCCCCACGCCGGCTACAGCGACCCCGACAAGACAGAATTTCAACTCTTCACCGTATTGGACATTGTACATCCCTACTCCTGTGCAACCCTGTGTAACCCTGGTCTCCTCTTGCTCTATAAAAGAGGACACCAGGGCCCTTCGCTCCTCCGGTTACACAACTCCACAAGACAGAGAAGTCTAGGTCCACACTCACACGGGTCAGCAACAACGCACTTACACACACGAGTCCGGACTCCGGTCCACGCTCCTCGAGCTTGTATTCGCCCCTGTGCAAGCACTTAGGTGCAAGTAATACAAAAACATCCTCCCCCCGCTGGACGTAGGGCCTTCTTTGCCCGAACCAGGATAAATCCTTGTGTCATCTTGCATCACCATCCAGGAAGAGAGCACGCGATCATAATTACTAGTTGGTGTCATACCCCCAGGGTAGAAACACCGACATTAATTAATTAGAATAATTTATAGATGCAGTTTCTTTCATCCAATTGTGGTGAAATTTTTATTGTGGGCTAACTGTTGTATGCTTCAACTGTAGTAAAAATTGCATACTCATTGGATTAGGTATAACTTTGGTATAGATTTATTTAGCTTTATGCTAAGTTATATCTAAATAAATTTAATAACTTAGCCAAATGCACAGGCGCATGAAGATAAGTTGATTTTTTCAAAAGTTGAGGAAGATGTTTTGTCTAGTTTTTGGAGCTGAGGCAGGAAAAACCAGACTTTCGCAAAAGTTTAGGGATAAAAAGTGGACTTTTTCGTTGGCAAAATTAAAGTTTGGGCCAGGCTCGGGACGTGATTTGGATCACCCTTGGGCCGAACTGCTGGAGTCGGCCTAGCATATATAATGCTGGGCCTTAATGTATTAACAAGGCCCATCATCTCGGATGGGCTGATGGTGTTCTGACTGCACATCTGCACTCTGTAGCATAAAACGTTCGTCACCTTTTTCTGTAATCAATCAATGAGCACACTGAAACCGTCGTAGTCCGTACTGCGTATTTGCACGAAATTAACCCCGCTTAAGGTACACCGTATTTATGTCAATCAAACCGATGAATTTACAGAGCGATGTTTCGCTCAGTCTCGGCTCTCAATCTATATATTCCCCAAATAATGCATGCATGATCGATATCCTTCATCCACACTACAGATGTCAACGGGGAATTCCCCGTCGGGGGTTACTACCCCATCCCCATCCCCGTGGGGGAAAATTTTCCCCATCCCCGTCCCCCGCGAAGGCTCGCGGAGAACAATTCTTCCCCATCCCCGTCCCCGCTCGGGGATTTATCCCCGCGGGGATCCCCGTCCCCGCATCAATAGTATGCTACATGAGAACAAAATAGACACTTAGTAAAGCAAGACAATAATTCTCAAATATACATAAGTAAATAACACATGATTTTAAATAATCGATAAACATACATATCCAATAATTTATCATAATTCGTATTCACATAAGACATGGTCTTGTATATGTACATAAGAATTGAACTTTCTTACATAGGCCTTAATCATTTCGGGTCCCCGCGGGGAACGGGGACGGGGGACTGCATACCATCCCCGTCCCCGTCATATCCGATGGGGATGATTTTTCCCCCATTTAATTTCCCGTGGGGATAAGATCTCTACCATCCCCGTCCCCTAATGGGTGAATTCCCCGCGGGGAATCAGGGAACGGGGCACGTTGACATGTCTAATCCACACACACACAAAGAGCCCCCGTGAAAAACAAGCAAGTACACGTCGTCGTCCGTCACTGACCTCTGAATCGCTGATAATAGTTAAGTAGATGACACAAAAAGCAGCCAAAGATGTGTGAACATGTCATACCACCACCGATCTGCATGGCAATGGGCCCAATGGCATGCCATACGGATACGGATATATACGCGCGGGGCAGCACCAGCAGGCGTGTTGAGCCCATGCCCATGCATCACCCGATTTGCTCAACGGATAGATAAGGCCGGCGTACGTAGAGTCCCGTACGTACGTACTGCATGATCAGTTCATCATGCATCGATGGGATCTCCGTCGTCGTCATTCCATCCCTTGTTCAGTTCAGTCGTCAGTCGTCACCCACACGCCACACCAACTGCTTGAGCATGGTCCATACAGATACAGTATATCTTATCATCATCGTCTAGCTAGCAGCATCCGTTTGATTGGCTCCTCAGCACCAGGCCGGCCCACCGGTCAGCGTCAGCGTCACATGCATGGGCTCCTGTGCTATTGTATATTTGTATGTAGCTACAACGGACACGTACAGGTAGCCTGAGCCATACTGTAACTCATAAGCTGGTGCCAACCCCTTCACATAATATCTTCACATGCATGTACATTAATTATACTCCCCGTGCATGCATGTTTTAAATTTGGGACGAAATTTGTGTGGGTACATTTCAAGAGTAGTACTGTAGTAGAATACATACTTAGGCTCCGTTTTGTACAGCTCAGCTTCACTAGTGAAGTTGTTTTTTTTAGAAAATAGCTTCATGTGCAACTTATTAGATGAAGCTGAGCTATTTTTTTTAAAAAAAATGTTTGATAAAACAACTTCACTAACAACTTCATGTATGGTTGGGAGAGAGAAATTGAGATATAAGCTGTGAAAAACTATTTTTTTAGCTTCATCTCAGCTTACGGTTTTGTGAGAGGGAGAATAAAACAGCTTCATGAGTGAAGCTGTTTTGAAAAAATGTGTTTGACAAAAAAAAAAAAAAAACAGCTCACAACCAAACAGGCCCTTACTCTATAATATACTCCAATGCAACCAGGCAACCATGCTGTAGTGGGGGAACACTGGTGTTTCCAAGTATGTTTTACAGTTTTAGCAATTAGTTAGCACCTGCTTATTAAGAGGAGTAGTAGAGTAGTAGCTAACTCCAGTTTTTAATTCGTGCGCTGAAAGCCAATAAATTCCACTGATCTTTCTGAGGAGGAGGAGGAGGACGACCACCACCACCACCAAAGCCAGATGCCATAGGCGGCCATAGGTACAGTGCACACAATGACAGGTCGTTTAGCAGCTAGACATATCTTCTTGTTCAGCACTGTGGGAGTATAGTGTTTATATATGCGCATGATATCTTGCTTTGACAGCATGTGCAGTTGATAATGCGGCAGAGGACCATAAGTACAGACCAAGCATGTGCCCTTGGATGTAGTAACTGCTGTCCTAAGCGTAGAGCAGTTGATACTGCTACTGCAGCTAGTGCACCAAGGGACCGCTAGTCCGCTACTGCTTTAAAGGGCGCATGCTCGATGCTCCATTACCATCTCCAGCGTCATCTCTGACAGTCCTCCATTTTCTCCCCGCCCATTGTAGCTGAAGAAAGAGTGTAGAGAGTGGAGCACTGTCGGAGAAGAAAGCAGAACAGAGCATATGCTGCTGAGACGCACGTTGAAAGGCAGCAAGAATTTAGGGACCCCCACCCCAGTGGTGAGCATATGATGAAACAGAAGAATGAAGGAAGGGCAGAGGATTGACATGTTTGATTTCAAAAAGGGAAAAAGAAAACAGAAAAAACAAATTGGAACGCTGCCATCCCACACTCCCACAGGCAGGGGCCACTGGCCCACTACCTGTTTGGACGAGAGAGCTGGAAAAAAAAAACAACAACTTGTTTTTAGGCGTGCGATTGGTTGGCTTTCTTTCTTTGACAGGGTGACTGTAGTTTGGATGAGAACGAGCAGTAGGTACGATTGTACGAATATAAACTTTGGAACAATTTTTGCAGGTACTTTGCATTTTACCGGCCTGCAATTGTAAAGACGCCAAGCAGAGCCTTCCAAGGCACGTTAGTTATTAACCTCGGCAATGAGCCCAAAATCAACTTTACTTTTTTTCCACACAGGCCGAAGCCGAATTTCATTAACGAACAGCAACGAAATTACAAGAGTTTATGATAAGGTACCAGCCGAACCCACATAACACCAAAAACAGACACCAACTCCGGCAAGAGTGGTCATCACCCACCTGCTCTGACCACAAAGGGGACGGAGCAAGGGGCCCCAAAAAACCCAACAGCGACAACTTGCAACATCTAAAGATGTACAGATTTACATAGACTCATACGAATGCAAAGATCCAACACCAAACCACTGACTAACAAGACATCACGCCACCAGAACCAACTATCCTGTGTATGGCACAATCTGCTGGTCTTCTGGCGATTGGGCCTCTGCATCTTTCTTGTGGAAAACCAGCGCCGCCTTCTTGATCATCTCGGCCCCCTGGATAATCTTCGTACTCATATCTTCCTTGAACAAACCTGCCCAATAAGAAAGAAAGGAGCAAATCAAGCAGACAATCTCAGTAGGAGATTTAACTCTTTTCTGATCAAAACATATGGAATTTCGAATTTTCCAAATTGACCAACAGATGGCAGCTAAACCCATTGTATAAACTTGTTCCCCTCCAGGCAGACTATTATGAATCCAAATCCAATATTGACTGAAGTTAGAAGGTCTGCAGTTGGACCCAACAGCGACAGCCAAAAGACTCCACACGTATTTAGCACTGGGACATTCAAAAAACATGTGATTTATGCTTTCTTTATCTAAGCAAAAAGCGCACGATGCATTTCCTTTCCATCGGCGTTTGCATAGATTATCTTTTGTTAGAATAGCACCTTGACCCACTAACCACAGGAAAATTTTAACTTTCAAAGGAATTTTAGCTTTCCAGAGATTTTTCTGATTCAGCCCGCGATCACTCATACAAAGGTACTTATAAACTGATTTGACCGAAAAAGTTCCTGTCTTTTCCCAATTCCAATGAGCTTTATCACGAACATTAGTGATATTAAACCTATGAACCATATCCTGCAGTCTCCGGAGTTGGTTTTGCAAATCCTCATGCAACCATCTCCTGAAAGAGAGACGCCAATTTCGATTTTTCATCATCTCCACCGTATCCTCTTGTTCTTGATTAATAAGGAACAACTGAGGAAACCTTTCAGCCAGAGAAACCTGACCACACCATATATCATGCCAGAAACTAGTAGATTTTCCATCCCCAATGACCATGTCCCTTCCTTTCACGTATAAAGACTTAGACTTTCAACAAGTCATTCCACACCGGGGAATTTTTGTTATTTTTCTTTAAACTAGAGATACCGGGGAATCAACTTTACTTAACCCCTGCTCTACTGCCTGCCTGCCACTCGCTTCGCTGCCGCCGCCATCTGAAATCGTTTTCACCTGCCCGATTCGCTTCCCATTTTGGCCACCGATGTTGACAACGAGACACGCTCCCCTCTACCCTTTTTCAGTCTATCTGTTGGTGTCCCCTTCTTCCTCCTCAGCTCATTGTTGTCTCTGCTTTTCATCCCATGGATCAGCGTCAGGAAAGCGAATCGAGCAGCAGAGACTGACCGTCTGGCCAGGATGAAGTGAAGTAGTACTATACAAGTTGCTGTTAGGCATTAGGGTCGGTTTGATCGACATCAACAGCCAGCTCTATCGACTCATTCTTATCCTCTGGGTGGCTTGGTGGTTGGTCTAATCGGCAGGTAATATAATTCCTCTGCTACTAGTAAAAGCTACTGCCAATTTATCAAACTAAGTAGCTTTTTTTTTTATTACTGCTCCGCTACGACAGAACTTATGAGCCGGCTGATAAACTGAAACAGTTTTTTTTTTGAACCACATAAACTGGAACAGTTGATTTGCTGTAAAAAGAAAGTACTGTTCCACGTCTGATTTATATAAATTAAAGCTGATTTATAACTCAAGCGAACAGAGTCTAAACCGGATTGCTTTTCACCTCCTCTGCTGCCTTTTTTTTTTCTCTCTGCATGGTGCACCAATCTTCAGAGCAGAGACTACAACAATTCGGCGGCTGGATAAACTTGTCTATCACGTGATTAGCTAGCTACCATCTTCGCCTAGACCACTGTTAAGAACATTAGATCAACCAAACAAGGTTGCATTGAAATTTGTTCGACAAGTTTGTGTGTTGTACTGTGCTTCAATCCATCCTCGTCAATGAACCGCTGTTGTAAGAAAGGCGTTAGGTGACATGAAAAGAACGCATTTTTTTTTCCCCATGCATGCGTTGCAGTATTTCGTAGTACTAGTAGGAGTACACCGAATGAATACCAGCAGCCGCTGGAGAAAACCGTACGCATGCACGTCGCCGGAGCAGGTTGGCTGCCCGCTAAATCTGACCATTTAATTTAAGGTCCGAATCACCAAACCACACATTAGTCGTGCGTACTACTACGGAGTACGTTTGTGAGATGGGCGAAAATCGCCGAGATGTAAAAAGTGGAACGAAATTCTTGGGTTATAACCACTCCCTTAATTTACTCTTGCTTGCCATGGAAACTTCCTTCCTGCCCTGCTAGCTACTGCAGGAAAATTGAATTGCTTCGTGAAAACACGCACAGCCCCTTTATTTACGCCCTTTAATTTGTGACACTTTTTTCTTGTAACAACTGTTCTCTCCTTTTGTGTGTGTGTGTGTGTGTGTGTGTATGTGTGGAATTGAATTTGTTTTTTTTTTTAAGAAAGAACATGCATTTCTGATGTATATATACAGGTACGTACACACGTACAGGTTGTTGCAATAAGTACGTACCAGCGCATTTTGAGCTCAGATGATGGCGCCGTTTGCGGCTGTGAGCAGAGTGGTTGCATGCTTGCTACGTACTGTACGTCTCCTTCCTTCCGGTGACATATGGTTTTGGATAGGGAAATATCCGTTTGGTCTTCAGAGTGGTCCTTGCATTTCATTTTCACGCCATGAATCTCTCTCTCTCTCTCACTCTCTTTCTTCAAACAAAAAAAAGTGCTGCTGCCAATAAAAAGGTAAAGAAAGGTGACGGTCACTTTTTGACTGTACATCAACAACTCAATTAAAAGGTACAGTAAAAGGTAAAGGCGGGTTTTGATCAAAACCATTCACTAGTTGGTCAGTGTTTGCATGATGATCTCCTGAAAGTGTTCAACCTGCTCTCATTCAAAACCATAGAATTGTGTAATAATTTTTTTTTATTTAGAAAACTTGTTTGGAATGCATCAATTCCACCACATGTATATTTTTCTTTTTTTTTGTTCAATTTTGCATAAGTTGTGTATAAATAAAAGAGGTTCTAACTAGAAGGAAAAAAAAGAGTGCTTTTGGATGGATGGATGGAGATTGTGAAAAGTGAGAACAAGGTGGTCTCCATATGTTGGAAAGCTCTTCTATTTTTCGTACTAGAAGTACTACTAGACCACAAAGATCCTATAGTGGTGTCTTTGCCCTTGCAAGAAAAGATGCTCTCTACCCTAGCCTCTAAATATGGTACTCCCTCCGTCCACGAAAGAATCAATTCCTAGAATCCGTGTCAGTCAAACTTTTTAAACTTTGACCAACTTTATAGAAAAAAGTAATAACATCTATGATATAAAATAAACACATTATGAAAATATACTCTATGGTATATCTAATGATACGAATTTGAGATCATCAGTCTTGATAGTTTTTTCTAGAAATTCGGTCAAAGTTTAAAAAGTTTGACTTAGGAAGAAATCTATTTATCCGTGGACAGAGGGAGTAACTAACTAACGACGTGTTTGGTTCGGTGTAATGTATCGAAATCAGATTACGCCCGGTAGTGGATAACGATACAATCGTTTGGTTAGGCCTAGACCGTTATAACGTTACGCGTAATAAGATGACGGCCCATTCACCTCCGATACCGCCCCTCTCCGTCCCTTATCCGATTACGACGCCGCATTATCTCCACCGCTCACGGTCTTGGCAGAACACGGTCTCCATGGCCAAGGCCACGGTGTTCCTCACTTCCTCCTACGCAACACCGCTCGCGGCCGCTCGCCGCTCCGCCTCCGACGAGCCCTCTAACGCTCCACCTCTCCTCTCCTTCTCTCCCCCTTTCCTCTCTCTCCATATGCCCAGCGCGATTTCTTCTGAACCCTAGATGGTATTTTTCTTTAGGTTCTGCGCTCGCCGGTGGAGAAGAGGATGCACTCGCCGGTAAGCTCTCTCCTACGTTTTGGGGATACGGACGACGCAGCGCGGGGGAAGCGAAGCCGAAACATGGTCGGAGTCGGCGGATCGAATCCCGCATCGCGTCGGCGTCCACCGTCCAGGCTCGCGTTCGTTGTTCTGTGATTCTTGCACAGAGGAGAAGAGGACGCGCTCGCCGGTAAGCTCTCTCTCCTACATTCTGTCTCCTCTCCATCTTTCCCCTTTCCTATCTCCCCAATGCGATTTCTTTAATCCTAGATGGATTTCCCCCCTTCAGGTCCACGATCTCTACCGCTAGCTGCTCGGACAGTGCCCCCACACTTCTTTAATCAGTTCAGATCCGTCAGTGCACTGGCCATCGGCTGCTCATCATCATCTCGTCGATCGACCAGGTTCCGTTTCTAATCCCGGCATCCTATCGATCTTCTCCTGCACAGTTTTGTCAGAATTAAGTAATTGTGATGCGTGTGTGTGTGTGTGTTTGATGAGGCACTGTGCGCCACAATATGGCCTTCCCATCTCTTTATTTGCTTCAAATTATTCCTACGAAATAATATTCTTCCTTCACTACTAGGTAAAGCAAAGATTCTAAATACCCCTAGGTTTAAGTAATGACAATAGAGCTGAAACTATGTGAAATATAGTTGTGATCACATTTTTACTAGCATGATAGATAACTACACTGCAGAAAATAATGTAAAAGCAGGACAGGCTGATTGTTTCCTTCCAACTGTTTGTTTGCCAGAAGACAAATATGTCGGTGAACTATTATTTTTGGAAGTTTCAAATATATGGTGGAAAAACAATTTAGCTTATTAACATGAGGCTTCAAACTGTGTGGTCTCTTAGTCATTAATATTTAGCTCTTTCCAATCTTATATGTTCTGAAATTATGAGATCCTAATCCCTTCTACTTAAAACATTTTGGAAGTTTCAAATATATAGTGGAAAGATCTGCAATGCAAGGTAGGTCCAAGCTTTATGTGGTAGAGAGAACACACATAAAGAAAGAGGAAATAAATCATTATTTAGATGACCAAGATTTAGGAAACAAAATGCCAAGCTGTAGTTTGAGGGTTTCCCTATTGGCAGAAAAGGTGAATTTGTAGCTCTGTTCTATTCAGCAGCTCAATGCTATTTTTTTTTATAACTTAATTCAGTGTCATCTATTTTGGATCCTTTTGCTTTAGTGCTACTTTTCTTAACACAAATGGTTTGGTGTCATCTATCAAGCACACATATCCTTCCATTCAGAATGCCTGTTGGGAAATTTTTGATCTTGCATTGGTCACAATTACAACTTGGCAGGTATGTTATCCATAAGACATGCTAGATGGAGAGTATATTTGGCAACGCCACGCGTGGTTTCTAGTATAAGCTGTTTGTTCACACAATTATAAGTTGTTTATGCATCTAATCTAATACGACGCTGAAAATATAATTCCATTGTACTATTATTGTTTTTTAGAGCCTTGTTTTTATAAACTCCTTTTTTGTAGAGAAGAGAAGGAAGTACATACAAGATGGCAAGATTTGAAGCTAGAAGAAAGCGTTGAGAATGCTTGTTGTCTTACATTTTACCCTTTTTTCAAGTGCTAAACTTTGTTTATATGATTGGAACTCAGTTTTGCTCTAGTGCTATACTTGATGGTTTGCAAGAGGGTTAAACTCCTCTATAAGTAGTCCTTTCTATTATGGAATGATCATTTTATTTGGATTGAACTTGTTACTGTAATGATGGTGTGGTTGTCAATTTCAATTTTTTAGTTTTTTTATGAGCTTCAGTTGTTATTATCAGAATATATTCTTGCATTTGTGTTGTCTGGTATGTCTGTTTTTACTTATGATGATACTCTGAAAAGTTTGGATTATTGTATTGTATTGGACAGTTTGTTAGATTAATGATCAGATTGTTAGTATTTAAATTGGCAAAATGGATTCCAATACTGTAGCCGTAATGGTATTGGTTACCTTTACCATTTGCAACCAAACAAAATGAATAAACAGAATCGCATCTCAATACCCTCCGCAATCTGTTTCCCTTTACGTTTGCATTAGCTGTGCGTGAGCCAAACAGCTCGTAACATCGACCACAACACATATTGAACTAGTTTATGTCTCGTCCTCCCTCCCACTAACGCACATGATGCTCACTGGTCACCCGTTAGATCATTGCTGCTATTGAACTTTGCAGATTGCAAGACCAATAGCTGCAGGTTGTTAAAACTGATCGATAATGCTGTGTGCGTTCTGTCCTTGGCACGCACATGTACCATCTCTGAGTCAGTTTGTTTTACCTGGCTTTCGCGCGAATTCAACTCCTCAAGATATCAACAAGTAAAATCCAGCACCTAATAACAACCATCACTGACTGAGCGATACTGTACCACTAACCCTGCAATATCTGAATGCAACTCTCCTCTCTTCTACCTCTTCACATGCACTCTCCCCCCTACGAGAGAAAACAGAGCTGCTACTACCCCGAGAAAACAGTTATTCCGTACAGTCTTGCTCTTGCAGTTGCAAGACCATCATTTTTTTTTATTTCCCTTATAAAATCACGCAGTAATAATAATGGGACACAACACGAATTAGTTGAACTGATCAAACGGAACGGAACAGTGGTTGATTTTCAGAAGCCTTGGCTGGGTTTCATTTTTCCCAAAAACAAAACCAAGAGAGAGAGAGAGAGAGAAAAAAAGGAGATTCTTTTCCTTGCACGACCATACTGATCTTCCTCCTCCCCTGCGCGCTGCGGGCGGTGGTTGCAACTTGCAGATGTGCATCAGAGCAGCGCGCTGCCACAGTGCCGCTGCTTTTAGCGTGCGTGCGTATATAACCAGACTTCCCCGCCCTCACAACCACTCTGCCATCTCCATTCTCCACAACCACGTCGCTTTGCCTTGCTCGCACCACCAGGCAGCCGGCAGCCATGCGGCGCCGCGCCCTGCTCCCCCTCCGCCTGGTCGGCATCCTCCTCCTCCTGCTCCTCGCCGCATCGACGACCCCGACCCAGGCGGCGTCGGCGGCGCGCGCGGCGTTCGCGTGCGCGCCGGGCGGTCCCGCGACGTCGCTGCCGTTCTGCCGGCGGTCGCTGCCGCTGCAGGAGCGCGCCCGGGACCTGGTGTCGCGGCTGACCCGGGGCGAGAAGGTGCGGCTGCTGGTGAACAACGCGGCGGGTGTGCCGCGGCTGGGCGTGGGCGGGTACGAGTGGTGGTCCGAGGCGCTGCACGGCGTGTCCGACACGGGGCCCGGGGTGAGGTTCGGCGGCGCGTTCCCGGGCGCCACGGCGTTCCCGCAGGTCATCGGCGCCGCCGCCTCGCTCAACGCCACGCTCTGGGAGCTCATCGGACGGGTACGTACGATACGGACGAACTTGGCTTGCTTGCTTGGCAATGGCAATGGCATTGCCGCCGCCGGCCGCGCGCCGTCGCCGGATGCCTGCCTGCCTGTGGCCTGTGTGGGCTGTGTGGCTTTTGTTGTTTTTGTCGTGCACGCATGTGAGTGAGGGACAGGGTGCCGGACGCATGCATGTCTGCGCGCGCTCTGGGCCTCGCAGTGGCGTTGTCGTCCTCCTCCGCGCCTGTCTCGTGTCCCTCGCCGCTGTGCCTGTGCGGCTGTGGTGCCTGTGCCTGTGCGCCGGCGCCGCGATGCTACGGTTGTCACGGCCTCGAGGCTGGCTTGCTTGTCCTTGCCGGTTGGCGGGCTTGGCGCCATTGGGTTTGGGGTTGCGTCTAGTTTCCCGACTTCCCGTGCAGTCAGACTGCTCTAACTGCTGGTGCTGCCTCGGAACCGTCGGATCCAAATCGAGTGGACCAGTGTGCTCCTAGGAGTAGTACTACCGGAGGGCTGGTTATCCCTCTAAATTTCGTGATCTTAAGTTTAACGACCCTTATTTGGTTACAGTAACTTCTAAACTTTAGTAGGTGTTTGGTACTTTGGAGCCTCAAACAGACCCTAACATGAGGTTTTTTCAATCGTAGTCAGTGACGGAGCCAGAAAAAAATTATAGGTGGGGCGAAGTTTAGCAAAGAAATAAATCAAGAAGGCACCGTGCACACAACGCACCGCATCCACATACTACAATCACACAAATCCTAGCAAAAATGTTGCAGTCACACATTGTGGCAAAAAGTAGATGAGAAAACACATGATATTACCTCAAATTTGAAGATTAAACTGGTAGTTTGGTTAATTGATCCATACATTGCAAAATACAAATAACTAACAATGGATGAACCTGTAGATTCCCATGATTGCAAAATACAAATAATTTTTCAAGTCTACACAAAAATTACTATAAATTAAGATTCCCATGAACTGATAAGATCGAAAAACAATACCATTTTTTTTGCTGTTCTTGCCAATGCCACTTCTAGTCCTGGGAACTCCTCTGCTTGAACCTCGCCCTCGGCCAAATCCAGATGTTGGCACAGACGGAGCTGCTGCTTGTGCCCTTCCGCGGCCATGGCCGGTCCCAACGACACGATGGTCACACACCTCCTCCTCTCCTCCTCCCTCCATCGCTACCTCTTGGCTCCTGCGGCGAGCGGCCGGCGCACCTGGACCGCGGCAACGACACATCGGCGCTCGCGCCCAGCGGCTCGTGCTGCTCACAGCTCAAGAGCGTGGCGCAGTCCAAGCCGCAGTGCTTGTGCGCCGCGCTCGGCAGCGACGCCTCGTCCTCCCTCGTCCTCTGCGCGCACCTGGGGCTGGGAGGCTGGGAACTGGCAGGCGGCAGCAGGCAGTCAGATGGGCGCGGCCGCGCCCGCGCTGGTGCTTGGCGGGCAGGGCGTAGGCAGTAGGGGCTGGCTAGCGCGTGGCGGCGGTCGGCCAGGGGCAAGGCGGGGCGGGCGGTGGCCGACGATCGACGAGGGCTGCAGGCGGCGCAGAGTCATGGCTCGATGCGGCGTGCGGCTCCGTGTCCGTGACCGTGAGGCTGAACCTGAGATGTCGATGGATGGGGTTGGGGAATTGAGAGAGGGAACCAAATTGGGCTTTAATTGGGCTAAAATAAAAAGGCCCAGTATGCAGTGTACTCTATTAGCCTTGCTCGGGAGGACAGGACACGGAGCTTCTGCTTGAGCCTCGCCGTCGCCATGGCCGCATAGCTCCGTGCTCGGGATTCAGAAAGAAGAAGGGGTCCGGGGGTCTAAAGCTACGGCGCCGGTAGCTGGGGCGGCCGCCCCAGCTCGCCCCTAGGGCAGCTCCGTCAGTGATCGTAGTGACGTGCTTGGTTGGAGCCACAAATATCTGTGGTCGGCCCTTACTGAAGGGCATGTTAAAATTTAGTAAACTCAGAGTTCAGTGACCTAGTGATACCTGTTTGATTATAGTGACTAAAGACAAATAAAGTTTAGTTATTTTTTTTAGCTACTCCTTCACGACGGAAGAGGAGGGTTGGTCGGTGGGTGGGGCCGGTCTGTCGGAGGGACGACCAATGAGAGAGCAGTGGTAGAGTACGTGCGTACGGGCGGATACTGTGCACGAGTGGCCCAGTGGACCAGTAACTGCTCGGTATCCCGATCTGTTTGAATGCTTTTGATACCAGAAAGCGCAGAGCAGAGCACACTCTGGTCGTGGAGCCCCCCTACACCATGTGTGCTCTGATGATTGAATGATATGGATAATATAATACTGTAGTGTTAACATGACAATCTTTTTCGCAAGTGGCTGCTGCTTTAAACCTTTTTTTTTTCATCACATTCGTCGAGGGTGCTTGAATTGCATTGCATACCTGTTTTTCTTTTTCTTTTGTTGTTTTGACTGCCATTTACGGCGGATGATCTAGTGTTACTGCTTTGCTTGTACAGTACAATTGGGTGGAGAGTGTGGTACATGTTTGGTGCGGTGTCTTTCATGGTGCAAAATCATGGAGCAAAAATGTGTTGCCTGCCCCTTGGCCTCCAACCAGTGCGGCGCAGCACATGCTACACACGACCTCGTGAGTAGTGGCGTCACGTACTCGGTGTCGTGCACTAGGGGAAAAAAAGGATTCATGCCTAGCTACCACCTAGAAAAACGTCGATTGATTTGCAAATTCTTATTTAGACCGACCACTCTTACGTCTTACGGCGGCAAAACCACCCTATATATCAAAGATTCTGCAGAGAGAGAGAGAGAGAGTGTTTGTGTTGGTGCACTGAAATCTTCTTACGGCTTGGTGTTTGCCAGGTACTAGTGGGCGTTGATTGTTAACATTCACATTTGCGTGCACTGATTTGGTGAAATTTGAACATTTTTTTTTTGTAAACCTAGCTAGCGTCCAAGTTCTGAAAGTTGGGCACTGCTAACAGAGTGAGCGCAATGCTGACGGGATCGGAATTCCCTGCTGGCCTGGACCAATGGCGAGAGGTGCAGCCATGTGCAAGCCAGCCTAGCCAAATCCAAATCTAATAACCACCTTTCTGTCAAGCCCACATCCTCATCATCATCTCTTATCCTAACACACCCCCTAGTATTTTACAAAAAAAAACCCCTAGCAGACAAGAAAGGAAAACAAAAATATCCTGGATCACACAATAAAGTAAACTACAAAAGTTGACGCATCTGATCTTGAGAGAAGACGACGTGAGTGGAAAAGTTACGGTAGCAGTATAGTAATGCGAGTGCGATGATGAAAGGCGCTTGAGGCACTTTGCAGATCAAGTTGCAACCATAATGTCTGCGTTGAGGCGCAGAGCAAGTGGTCTGCTTGCTACAGAACTCCATCACGAGCAACACCAATGGCGGTGAGCATCGTAAGTTCGTAACTTGTATGTAGAGTCATGACGACACTGTGCTGAAGAAAGGCCATTTGAAGCCACGTGATTGGCCCGGCCAATTACGTGGCTTCAAATGGCCCACTGTGCTATCAGGCCATCCATCCTGCCTCGGCAGCCGTGCACTCCGACCATGGTCCTCCTGTCCATGGCCATGAACTCAACGCTGACCGAGGAGAAAAGAAAAAAGAAATACTCCTACTTTTACCAGTACCCGTGTTCCCACGATAGCAGTAAAAAAAAACTCTGTACACACATTGATGGATTGATCGGTGCAACTGCAGGCGGTGTCGGACGAGGCGCGCGCCATGTACAACGGCGGCCGGGCGGGGCTCACCTTCTGGTCCCCGAACGTGAACATCTTCCGGGACCCACGGTGGGGCCGAGGGCAGGAGACCCCCGGCGAGGACCCGGCCGTGTCGGCGCGCTACGCCGCCGCCTACGTGCGCGGCCTCCAGCAGCCCTACGGCTCCGGCGGCCACCACAACCGGCTCAAGCTCGCCGCCTGCTGCAAGCACTTCACGGCGTACGACCTGGACAGCTGGGGCGGCACGGACCGGTTCCACTTCAACGCCGTGGTGGGCGCGCAGGACCTGGAGGACACCTTCAACGTCCCCTTCCGCGCCTGCGTCGCCGACGGCCGCGCCGCCAGCGTCATGTGCTCCTACAACCAGGTCAACGGCGTGCCCACCTGCGCCGACGAGTCCTTCCTCCGCGGCACCATCCGCGGGAAGTGGGGGCTGGAGGGCTACATCGTCTCCGACTGCGACTCCGTCGACGTCTTCTACCGTGACCAGCACTACACGCGCACCCCCGAGGACGCCGTCGCCGCCACGCTCCGGGCCGGGCTCGACCTCGACTGCGGGCCCTTCCTCGCGCTCTACACCGAGTCCGCCGTCGCGACGCGCAAGGTCTCCGACGCCGACGTCGACGCCGCGCTGCTCAACACCGTCACGGTCCAGATGCGGCTCGGCATGTTCGACGGCGACCCCGCGTCCGGCCCGTTCGGCCACCTCGGCCCCGCCGACGTGTGCACGCGCGCGCACCAGGACCTCGCGCTCGACGCCGCGCGCCAGAGCCTCGTGCTGCTCAAGAACCGGGACGACGTGCTCCCGCTCCGCCCCGCCGCCGCCGCCGCGCACCGCGTCGTCGCCGTCGTCGGCCCGCACGCCGACGCCACCGTCGCCATGGTCGGGAACTACGCGGGCAAGCCGTGCCGGTACACCACGCCGCTGCAGGGCGTGGCGGCGTACGCGGCGCGGACGGTGCACCGGGCCGGGTGCACCGACGTCGCGTGCCGGGGGAAGGACCAGGACCAGCCCATCGCCGCGGCCGTCGACGCGGCGCGCCAGGCCGACGCCACCGTCGTCGTCGCCGGGCTCGACCAGAAGGTCGAGGCCGAGGGGCTGGACCGCACCAGCCTCCTCCTCCCTGGGCGACAGGCCGAGCTCATCTCCGCCGTCGCCAGGGCCGCCAAGGGCCCCGTCATCCTCGTGCTCATGTCCGGCGGGCCCATCGACATCGCGTTCGCGCAGAACGACCCCAGGATCGACGGGATCCTCTGGGCGGGCTACCCCGGCCAGGCCGGCGGGCAGGCCATTGCCGATGTTATCTTTGGACAGCATAACCCAGGTGTGTGTGTGTGACCTGTGTGTATTACTGCTTCGGATTCAAAAGATGAAATTTAAACAGCGTCTGAATTCGTCACATTTGAATTTGGTGTTGCAGGCGGGAAGCTGCCGGTGACATGGTACCCACAAGACTACCTGCAGAAGGTGCCGATGACGAACATGGCGATGCGCGCCAACCCGGCGAGCGGGTACCCGGGGCGGACGTACCGGTTCTACACGGGGCCGACGGTCCACCCGTTCGGGCACGGGCTCAGCTACACGCAGTTCACGCACACGCTCGCGCACGCGCCGGCGCAGCTCACCGTGCGGCTCTCCGGCGGCCACGCCGCCGCCACCGCGTCGGCGTCGACGTCCGCCGCCTCCAGCCTCAACGCGACGCGCACGCGCGCCGTGCGGGTGGCGCACGCGCGGTGCGAGGGCCTGACGGTCCCCGTGCACGTGGACGTGAGGAACGTCGGCGACCGCGACGGCGCGCACGCCGTGCTCGTGTACCACGCGGCGCCCTCGTCGTCCTCGTCCGCCGCCGCCCCTGCTGCCGGCGCGGACGCGCCCGCGCGGCAGCTGGTGGCGTTCGAGAAGGTGCACGTGCCCGCCGGCGGCGTGGCGCGCGTGGAGATGGGCATCGACGTGTGCGACCGGCTCAGCGTCGCGGACCGGAACGGCGTGCGGCAGATCCCCGTCGGCGAGCACAGGCTGATGATCGGCGAGCTCACGCACTCGGTGACGCTCGGCGTCGAGCAGCTCGGGGTATAGAACGGAAGGAGGATCCAGAGGGGTTCCTGAATAATTGTGCTGTGTTGTTTCAGGGGGTAATTGGGTTGTGATTGCCGGGGTGCTTGCTTCTGTCTCTGCAAAGGTGGAGATGGAGATGTAGAAGGCACCGGATTACTGAAAATTGTTTGGAATTAAAACGGAAACGATTCAAATGGAAGAAAGACAGAAGAATGTCGTTTCTTCCGTGATACCAATGTTTACTGATGTCATGATTTGAGCATTTCATGGAGATCAGATTACTACTATGTGATGGGTCATGGGAGCATAGCGCTAGTGGGATCAGGCACTCGAATCTTTCATGAGCAAGATACAAGCTGATATTCCTAAAAAAAGATACAAGCTAAAATGTCTCTGTATCGAAAAGCCTCAGATTGGATAGGCCAGGTATACAGCTAAAATGATCATCTGAGCTCGATTCATGACCAGTGGTTTCTTTCGTCTCAAAGCCATGTGCTCTTCCTCCATTTGCCTTGGGCTATCGGCCCAACTGCCCACTGATTTTGGTGCACAAAGCTTCAGCTTTGCAAGAAAATCTCTGCTGCCCAGGTCTGAAAGCCCATGAATTTGGGTTCTGGTGACTGCACCGAAATTCAGTTTCTATTGTTCATGCAACAATAGTTTGGAGATACAAGACTGATGTCTTCTTTATCGAAGAAAAAAAAGGTCTGGCCATCAATCTTTCTCGATGATTGGCCCTCCGAAGTTTGAGAGAAATATGGTGAGTTGTCCAAGCGAGACAAGTCACCTGAGTAGACAATGCCACGATGTTCAGCCTCACAAAAAAGACTGATTTTTTTCAATCTGTATAGGAGAAAAAAAATGACACGAAAAAACAGAGGAGGATTCGTAGAGAAAGCAGAGCATGAGGTGACCTCTAGCACCTGAGAATGTTGTCAAGAGAATTCCTTATTTGGCATATAACTTGCTTCCGTTTGTGATCATAGAAATCTTTTTTTTTTCTTACTATTTGACGTGGGGTATAGCTTTTATGCCTTGACACTATCATTTATATTCTGATTCCAAATTTTCTGTAGAGCTTATGTAGAGGTGGGTGAAGAAACCGGCTCTTCAGATCAATCATAACCGTGGATAACAAACTTTACTGCATTAGTGAGAATTTGATGGGCTTGCCGCTTGCGTAATAGTTAATACACTCTAAAATCTCTTTGTTTCATACTGTTAGAACTTATACTTAACCAAGATCTTATTTAACCCAACACATGAACATCTAATCCTCTGTTTAGCACTTAATTAGGACTTAATCATTACTGACCTCTTAGATCGGAGATGCTCAATGTCCACTTCCACTTGCCTGCGTGTCGGAGAAGATGGAGAACATCGGCACTGGAGAGTGGCCAACGGCTGGCGTGTGTCTTCAGAAAATGCTCCGAGCTTACCTTAGACCGGTAGGTTTTAGGATAACTAATCACGGTCATACCTCATACATTCGTTAGACACCATGACTCCTCTCTTATAGCTCGGGCACCTTGGGACCAGGTCCTTAAAACGTTACAACGCGCACAAAGTTGTTGTTCTAATGAAGATCTACAATTTTGGTGTTGGTTGTTTTGCCCCTCTGAGATCGTTTGAACAATTTGAAATATAAAGTGTGAGAACTTCAGCCATAATTTGGAGGCTCAAGCCGAGATCATTTGTAAAATTTGAATTACAAAATTTTAGAACTTTATATACAAATTTAAGATCCTAAATAATTTCTAATCAAAAAGTTGTCAACTACAAAGTTGTAGATTACATCGGGTTCTACAACTTTGATATTAACCATTTTTTCATCCGAAGTTGTTTGTACAATTCGAAAAATGAATTATAAAATATGAGAGCCTCAAACAGAATTCTGAGACTGTAAATGATTTCAAATAAAAAAGTCATCAACTACAAAGTTTGTTTACATCCGACTTTGTTTGAAAGAAATTTATGATTTTTATTTTGCTGTAGCATAAGTCAAAGTGTTGGTGAAAATTATTTTCACTACCGGTTCGTAACATAAACCGACGATAAAAGTGGGTCGATCATCACCACCGGGTGGTAACATGAACTAGCGGTGAAAATAGGTCATTACTGTCAGTTCGTGTTACCAGCTAGTGATGATAACCACTCTTATTTTCACCATCGGTACGTAACATGAACTGTCGCTCAAAATCATATCACCAACGGTTCGTAATACGAATCAGCAATAATGATTATCACCGTCGATTTTTAGCAAACCGGCGGTGAAAGTGGCGGCAGTGATTACCGCTTTTGTAGTAATGAATAGGCTTGTGCAGATGAGATTTGGGTGGATTGCGTAAGAGACTCAAAATGGCTCATGGCCCGCCGGTCTGAACGAGCTCCTTGTTGCCCACGCCAGCAGGTTAGAGACGAGGCGGTTCTCGGAACTAAGGCCAGTCTCAATGGAGGTGTCATGGGAGTGTCATGCACATTTAAGAGGGTGACACATCAGCAAAAAAAGAATCTTTGCATGAAATGAGGAGGAGAGAGAGGACAAACGTTTCATGCCCACGAAACGTTTGGGCACCGTAACCAAAAACTTGGAATCTGCGTGAAACGAGCGTTGAGGAAGGAGAGGCTCGTTTCTTCGATCTCGTGCGGCTGCCCAGCTGAAACCATCGCCGCCCCCAATCTCCCCGCCACCTTCCGCGAGCTTCCCGCCCTCGCCCTTCCCCTCCCTGTGCTTCCCGCCCCCACCCTTCCCCTCGCTCTGGTCAGCGTCGAACTGATCTGGCGCCATGGAAGCAGCGACCAGTGAGAAAGGACGTAGAGGAGGAGGAGGGAAAGGACGCGGCGGTCGCCGGCTCGGAATGAAGACGGCGTCGTCGATTGCTCAAGCGCCGTCACCGCCTCCCACATCTTCACCGGTGCCCACACTGCCTACACCGATTTCCTCCCCGCTGCCGCCGCCGGCGCCACCGATGTCCGCCCCGGTTGCGACGCCGCCGCCAGCAGGTCCGATGTCGACTGCCTTTCCAGCGCCACCACCAGGTTCGACGACGACTGCCTTCCCTGCGCCGCCAGCAGGTCCGACTTCGTTCCCAACGGCGCCAGCAGGTCCGACTCCGGCTTCCTTCCCAGCGTCGATTCCATCCCCTGTGCCAAGTTCTGCCCCAAATTCATGGTAAGCACTTGATGCCAATTTGTGCAACTAGTTGATTTCCAGATGATTTGTATTGAATAACAAGTCGGTTGGTATTCTGCAATTCCAGCAGATTTCTGTTGCCAGATGATTTTTACTGCAATGGCTATTCGTTGGTATTGCAGCTACTCGTTGGTATTCTGCAGTTCTAGTTCAGAGCATAATTTTGACTGCAATGGCTAGTATGTCTCCCATGTAGCTTAATTTGTACGGCAATGACTAGTATGGCTAGTATGTAAGCAACACATTATATGTTTAAAAGTACTTTTAAACAATATTTACTACTGCTTACCAGTGAGTAGCTGCAATATTGAACAGCAAGCACTTGTGTTTCTATTTTTTCTAATTGTGAAAACTGAACCTGTGCGAAAAAAGCAAATAATGTTGTGTTAAAATTCAGAAAATTCAGAAGCCTAAAACTTTATGTCTGTCCATACTGATTGTGTTAAAATATTTATATCAGGGTATATCCGTATATCCACCAGGTGGTTTTATGAATTTTCTTCAACAACCACACTATTTGCAGCAGCCACAACTACAAGGAGAAAATTTTCATTTCGTTGGTCAGCCAATGAGCTTCAACTTGATATCTCAATTACCACCACCAAGTGCCTATGGAACACCCCAAGCTGTGAAACAAGGTAGCTCAACAAAGGAGACAGTGAACATTGACATTGATGAAGATGAAAACAATACAACAAATAGGCCACTACAGAAAAGATATTGGACTCATGAAGAGGAAGAGAGACTGGTACAATACTAATTTTGTTCATAGTTTCTTATTTTCTATTTTGTAGGCCAGTCCTGGGTATAATAGATATAATACTTGATTTAATCTTATTTTCTTATTTTATATTTTGTAGGCTAGTGCTTGGTTGAATGCTTCTAAAGACCCGGTTAAGGGAAATGACAAGAAAGGTGACACATTTTGGAAGGAAGTCACCCAGGAGTTTAACAAGAAAGGGAATGGAAAGCGTACAAGGGAAGTAAACCAACTCAAGGTTCACTGGTCACGCCTGAAGTCATCGATCACCGATTTCAATGACTATTGGACTAAGGTAACTCAAATGAACACAAGTGGATACTCGGATGACATGCTAGAGGAGGAAGCACAAAAGATGTATGCAAATAGGTTTGGAAAGCCTTTTACATTGGTGCACTGGTGGAAGATACTAAAAGATGAGCCCAAATGGTGTGCGCAGTTTCATGAGACAGACAAAACCAAGAGTGAGATAGTTGATGTTCCAGATGAACAAGTACGTCCTATTGGTAGAGAAGCAGCAAAGGCTGAGCGCAGTGGAAAGCGCAAGAAGGAAAATATTATGGAAGGAATTGTCATCCTTGGGGACAATATTGACAAAATTGTCAAGGTGCAGCAGGATCGGAAGGTGGAGCGTGAGAAGGTCACAGAAGCACAAATTCAGATATCAAATGCCAATTTGAAGGCAGCAAAGGAGCAAAAGGAAGCAAAATTGTTAGAGGTCTATAATTCCCTGCTCAATCAAGATATAAGTCACATGTCTGAAGATCAAAAGGCTAATCGAGATAGGGCAATACGCAAGATAGAAGAAAAGTTGTTCGCAGACTAAGGTTAGAATTGGACTTTCTTAGTTACATGTCATGCAACAATTTCTTAGATATCTGAATTGGAATATGTTAGTTACTGGAATATCTGATTTTATTTCACACTGAACTAGAATATCTAAATGTGGCTCCTAGTTCAACAACCGTTCAAGAACCATTAATCTCTCCTGATCAGAATGTACCATTAGAGAGAGTTTTAGAAAAAGATACTGATATTCGAGATCGATCGGCCCATCACCGACTTAAGAAGGATTTGGTGGAACATATTTGGACTAAGTTTAGTCGGAGTCGAAATACATATGAAATTTGAGGTGCACTATATTATTTATAGTTATAAACTATATTATTTATAGTTGAATCTACTGTATGAATATTTTTCAATGTCTTCCATCTGTGAACTTTCAGAACATGCATCTGTGCTGAAATTTTTCTTTGTCGTTGCTGTTTGCATCAACCTGAATTATTATTATTTTTGTGCAGGAATGCTGCTTGATGACAACAATGGAGCCCTGTGCGTAGTGATGCAGTGAAAAATATCTGGCTTAGTTATCTACCTTAATTTAGATTGGTCAAGAGATGTCTAGCTATTGCATGAGTTATGCAAACTCTTATTTACATTTTATCTGAGATGTAAACACCCATATGTGTTGCTGAAATTTCTGGAGTACCTGTTTCTTTATTTTGCTGAAATTTGTGCGTGAATGCTGCAATTTAATTTTTTTGTCAGACTAAATATATAACTGCATGTACTGATGTGTTAATATACCGTGTGATCAGTTTATAACGTGCTACATAGTCACAAGCCTCATTTGATCACACCACAATCAAAGAATTAAATGCCTAAGCTATCCTAGGAAACAGTGAAATGAAACTGTGCATTGAGAGGCTCTGTTTCATTGGGTTTCATTCTCAGTGTCATATCTTGGAAACTGCAATATGAAACCCCCCATTGAGACTGGCCTAACAACACCCTCGGGGCATGTTTAGTTCCAAAATAAAAAATTTTACACCTATCACGTCGAATATTTGGACAAATGCATGGAGTACTAAATATAGATTAAAAAAAATAACTAATTACACAGTTTACATGTAATTTGCGAGACGAATCTTTTAAGTCTAATTAGTCTATGATTTGATACTAAAGTGCTACAGTAACACATGTGCTAATGATGAATTAATTAGGCTTAAAAAATTCGTCTCGCGATTTACGGACGGATTCTGTAATTTGTCTTTTTGTTAGTACCCGAACACCTCATGCAACATCCTACGTAACATTCGATGTGACATTCAAAATTTTTACACCGTGAAACTAAACATGCCCTAAAGTGTCCCAATTTAAAAAAAAACACTCTTTCTATTCCCTTTTGTACGAGTGATGACTACATTGTAAAAAAAATATCTGCAGCAACGTGTATGACGTAACACTAGTCTTCGTCAAGTGCTTCCTAGTTGTTCAATGATATCAATTGACCATAACCGCTACCGCCTAATGCCTTCACAGTTACTCAGAAGAAAGAAGAGCTAGCTCTGCACATTCCCACACTGTGCACCCTAACTTCTCAGGCAAGGCTGGCAAACCCTATCGTGACACGTACTAGTGGAGATTCTACGGAAATCTCTAAGTAGTACATGGAATTTCTAGGATGTTTCCGAGAGTAATTAAGCTTTTCCCACAGGTACATTTTTTTTTAAAAAAAATAAAGTTGCCGATAATTAATTACACTCCACCGAATTGATGATTTTCATTTTAGAATTTCTAGGATTTACTTGCGTCTCATGAGCATTAACGTAGAGATTCTAGAGAAATCTCATATAACACTATTGAAATAGCTAAAATTTGACCATAAATAAGTTTAAGCGAACATATCTTTAATCAATAGTAGTGCATGACAGTTCAGTCTACATTTTTCTTAGACGTTCTATGTACAGTTGGTGTATTTAAGCACAACCCTCTTATATTAGGCTCGTGTCCGTATATGTACCAATTTTTATGGGGCTACACCCCCTTCGTTTCTAAAAAAGAGTCGATAAGAATTGTGCTAGTTAAACTTTCTCAATTTAACTAGATTTGTAGAAAAATCATGCAATATTTCTAAATAAGTTTATTAGAAAGTATATTCAACAATCTACCTAATAATACTAATTAGGTACCATAAATATTAATATTTTATTAAATATATTTGGTGAAAGTTAAAAATAGTTGACTTTTGGAAAACAAGAATGACTGTTTTTTAGAGACAGAGGGAGTATTCCAGTACCCTCTTCATTCTATATACTCCCTCCGGTCTATTTTATCTGGCATAGTTTAGAATGACACGGTCTCCTAAATTACACTCTGACCATTCATTTACTTTATATTGTATTATTTATGCTTATAAACTTATAATTATTAGATAGTATAATTCTTTACAAATGTAATAATCTAAAGTTTGTATTATAATATTTAAAAATTATTAGCCTAATTATTGGTCAAAGTTTTTAAAGTTTAAATCTTGATATGTGTATGCGCCGGATAAAATAGACCGGAGGGAGTATACTATAAGTCGTTTGGGCTTTTTTTTTGTAACGATGATGTTCGGGCTTTTCTAGTTACGTATACATTGATTTTGTATATACCTAGAAAAGCTAAAACAATTTACAATAAAATGGTAACAGTAGGTCCCACAATAATTCCCATGCTTGGTGTGGTCCTTAAAGAAGATCGCCAAATTCGTTTGAATTCAAAAAGTGTGTAGAGGTACTGAGGCAGACTGGAACAACGTTTCTAGCACGCACCCACGACTCGCCTTTCCGGTCACGATCGATGTGTGATGAAACAACGTACACTTTGTAAGTTTCACTTTGTAGCAGTGCTCTGAGAATAGACTGAACCAACGACCACGCCCATATGACTCCACGAGCAAACCAAAGAAGAAAGCGACCAGAGTGCTTCATACGTTTCAAAATTCATTCAAATAGAGCACGTAGTCATCAGTATATATACACACACGTAAAACCGACCTCGATCTCCACCACACCACAGCACATCCCCATGCCATGCAACCACCCTGAGCAACAAACTACACGTATAATTGTATAAGTAATAAATCCTAAACACTACAATGTCGACGACGACCCTCCACGCAAATTTGTCGAAGTTGCTATGCACACTAACAATAAGGCCAGTAACAATTCTCTTGTTGCTCGCCGTCGTTCTGCACACAGGCGGTGGCGCTGCAGATGCAGAGCATCACGGCGGCCGGCTGGCGGCGTCGTCTCTAAGGTCCCAGAAAGAAGCCCTCCTCCAGTGGAAGTCGACCCTGCAGCAAAGCAGCAACAGCAGGGCGCAGGCGCTGGACTCATGGCAGGCAGGTTCGAGCCCGTGCAGCGGCAACTGGACGGGCATCGCCTGCAGCGTCGTGGACGTCCACCGCCGGCGCCGCGTGCCCCTGGCGGTGGTGGTCACCAGCATGACCTTGTCGGAGGCCGGCATCAGCGGAAGCCTCGGTGAGCTCAACTTCTCCGCGCTCCCATTCCTGCGGTCCATCAACCTCAGCTACAACAGCCTCGGCGGCGGAATCCCTCCGGCGATCGCGTCCCTGCCCGCGCTCGCCTACCTCGACCTCACCGGCAACTCGCTCCACGGAGAGATACCACCGGAGATCGGTGGCACGGGACGACGGCGGCTTCGAGGGCTGTGGCTCTCCGACAACAACCTCACAGGACGCATCCCTGCGTCCCTCGGGAACCTGACCATGCTGACCGGCCTCAGCCTCCTCCAGAACAACCTGGTCGGGACCATCCCGGACGAGCTCGGGAAGCTCACGCGCCTGGAGGCCATGGAGCTCGGCGGCGCCTCGTTGAGCGGCGCGATCCCGGAGAGCCTAGGCAACCTGACCAGACTACGCATGCTGCACCTCTATGAGAACCAGCTGTCAGGGCCCATACCATCCTCTCTAGGCAACCTGCTCAACCTCGTTGATCTTGAGCTTGCCACGAACCGCTTGAGCGGCGGAATTCCAGTCTCGCTGGTGAATCTCACTCAGCTCCAGCTGCTTTACCTCTCAGTCAACCAGCTCACAGGCCCAATCCCCCAGCAGATAGGGTTGCTGGAAAACCTAAGCCAGTTGTCTCTGTACACAAACCAGCTAGGTGGCCCCATTCCGACAAGCTTGGGGAACGCGACCTGGCTAAACTACGTTAACCTCTGCACTAACCAGCTTGTGGGGCCCATCCCAGGTGAGATCGGCTATCTGACGGGTCTCAGTTACCTGTACCTATGCCAAAACCTCATTTCAGGCTCAGTTCCTGCTAGTCTTGGCAACGCGACGGGCATGAGAGAGCTGCTTCTCTTCTACAACAAGCTGACAGGTCCGCTGCCTCGAGAGTTCTATCCCGTCCTCGCACGGCTGGATGTGCTCAATCTGAGCAACAACTCCCTCTCGGGCGAGCTGCCATCTGACGTGTGCAGAGAGGGGAGCAATCTCCAGGAGTTCATCGTCGCCTCTAACCTGTTCACCGGCCCTATCCCGAGAGGCCTGCAGAGTTGCAGGACCCTGCAGAGACTTGACCTATCCTCTAACGAGCTTACAGGAGACATATCAGATTTTGGGCCCTATCCACACCTCACTGAAGTGAGCCTGAGGAGAAACAGTCTTCACGGGCGTCTGTCAAAATCCTGGGGCTCAAGCAGTAATCTGACCAAACTGATTATGGCAGAAAACATGTTAACTGGAAGCTTGCCACCTGAAATATCACACCTAGGGAAGCTAGAGGTACTTGTACTCTATGGCAACAAACTAACAGGCAAGATACCACCAGAACTCGGCAACCTGGCCAACCTGTACAATCTCAGCTTGTCAGGAAATGGATTTTCAGGTGATATACCACCTGAATTTGGCCAGATGAGTAATCTGCAGTTTCTCGATATATCTATGAACAAGTTAAATGGGTCAATACCTCAGGAGCTTGGGAGTTGCACTGAGCTGCTGTCATTGCTTATCAATAACAATAGCTTGAGTGGAGAATTGCCGGAGTCCTTGGGTAATCTGGGGAACCTGCAGCTTGTGCTGGATTTGAGCAATAACAACTTCACAGGCAGACTTCCAGTGCAGCTTGGGAGCTTAGTTAAGCTGGAGGTACTGAACCTCTCCCACAACCAATTCGATGGGATCATTCCACCATCCTTCGCTGACATGGCTAGTTTGTCGGCACTTGACGTGTCATACAACAACTTGGAAGGGCCTCTTCCAACAGGGCGACTATTTCATAATGCCTCCATAGGATGGTTCCTCCACAACAAAGGCCTTTGTGGAAATCTCTCGGGCCTTCCAACATGCGCTTCGCCTACGTATTTGGAGCATCATCACAGAAGAATTCATAGCTTGGCATTAGCCATCTCCATTCCTTTGGGCATAGTCATTGCTCTCACAATTCTTGGAGTTATTATGATTATTCACAAGAGAAAAAGACCGCATGACACGCCTATTGTAGATACAAGAGATGTGCTTTCAGTGTGGAATTTTGATGGGAAACTAGCATTTGAGGATATCATTAGGGCGACAGAAAATTTCAATGAGAGTTACATCATTGGATCTGGTGGGTATGGCACCGTCTACAAAGCTCAGCTCCAAGGGGGCAGATTGGTTGCAGTAAAAAGGCTTCATAATACTGAAGAAGACAATATGAATAATGATGAAAAGAGATTCATAAGCGAAATCGAAGTGTTGACAAAGATCCGGCACCGAAGCATCGTTAAGCTATACGGGTATTGCTCCCATCAACTGTACAAATTTCTAGTCTATGATTACATTGACAGAGGAAGTCTTCATGCAACCTTGGAGAATGAGGAGCTAGCAAAGGAACTAAACTGGCAGAGGCGAGTTGCCATTGCTAGAGACATGGCTCAAGCTATATACTATCTGCACCATGAATGCAGCCCGTCAATAATCCACCGTGACATTACAAGTAGCAACATATTGATCGATGCAAATTTTAAAGCTTGTGTTTCAGATTTTGGCATAGCAAGGATTATAAAACCGGATTCATCGAATTGGACTGAATTAGCAGGGACATATGGGTACATAGCTCCAGGTATGTGTCTTGCCTCAATTAATTCTACTTGCATCATGTTATTGCATTCATGTTAGAGATAAGTTTCACTAAAATTGGTTAGAAAACTGTAACATATGGAATTAGTTTCATTGTACTAGAACTACCTTGATAGTTTGGTGCCATTACTACAAGTTTGCATAAAACTAGAACTTTTACTTAATGGGTTTCACAATAGAAAGTTGTCCTTTAATTTTGTATTTCTAGGGTAAGAAAAAGTACATATTGTTCTATAAATATGAAACTACTCCCGGAAGATGTAGTTTTTTTACAATTAGGTTAAATGATTATAGTTCGATGAGATATTTCTATATTACTCTTTACTTAGATCTTTTTTTTCTGTAGAGCTTTCATACACATCAGTGGTGACAACAAAGTGCGATGTCTACAGCTTTGGTGTAGTTGTGCTTGAGATTGTGATGGGAAGATACCCTAGGGAACTTCAGAACCTTCCTTCCATTGAGATTGCAATGGAAATGTTGGACCAGCGAACATCGTTGCCAACAATGGAGGAGGTAGAAGAAATTGCTTTGCTTGTTCAATTGGCATTCGCTTGCATGCAAACTTCTCCTCGCTCAAGACCAGAAATGCAGGATGTCTATCAGAAACTGACGCGTCACATCTCATGATGTTGCCATATATTCCGATGCGCTAGCTTACTCTAGAAAAGTAACACAAGAACATGTCAAATATTAGCAGTTTAAGGTTTGATAATATGAAACTTGTATTATTTAGTCCTAATTTGTAGACATAATACTACAGTGCACTGGATAAAGCCCAATGAGGCAATGTCTGGCGTGGAGACCATAATGCATCAACGCAAGATCATATAAACACGACTAGATTTTATTTGTTGATCCTTTTCTATTTTCCATACATATTTTTATTGTGAATTATTGGAAAAGTGTAATGACTTGCATTCTATGTATAAATATCTGAATTACACATGCATATCAAAATTTCAAAGGCATTGTGTCGCTCGATCAACTAGGATAATTACATATGAGTCTATTGATGCAAAAGTTATACCAACGTATTTGTATTTTAAAGTACATCCATGCATAGTTATGGCCTTTTTACTAGCTAACAATATATTACATGATTTTTTTTTGTCTAAGTACGTTCAAGCTATTGATCATCCATTGTCAAGAGTGGCATTTTTACTAGTAACAGTATATACTACTGTCATGCATAGTTATGGCATTGTGATCACATTGAAACTATTGATCATCTTTTTTTCACATGTCCGGTTGCAAGAGTGGTTTGGGCTGTAATTGCCAAAATGATTGGAGTCAATAATATTCCAACATCTTTATCTAATGCTGAATATGGTGTGAACATAGTTGCCAGTTGGCAAAAGGTTCCATCTTTGGGGAATTAACGCAATCTGTCGGGCAAATATGAAAGACTCCTAATAAGGCTTATTTTGATGGAAAATGTATCAAAAATCCGGATGGGATCATGAGTCATGCAGAGATTTTAATGCGTTTTTTGGATAGGTCTCTACGCTAAGGTGGATAGGCAAATGCTTATCAACGGTGTTAACAACACCATGCTCAAGGTGGTGACAGATCCGCTCATAGACAAAGGGTCAAAGGAGGATCAGCAAAAGCGATTGAAGTTTGGTGACCACCAAGAGGATGATGCTCAAGACCACTGAAGAAATTTAGTACAAAATGGGTTTGAAAAAGTAACGAAGAGGATTTGATCACATACAGTTTGTTTTCTGCACGCCCCAACGTTGTGTGTCTTCTCAGTCATTTCTGGTGTTGCTAATATTAGTTTTGTTTAATTTCCGCAGCATACTGTCTCTAAGACAGAGGTTACACTACTACAGGATGGGCTTTTAGCCCCGGTTGGGAAACCGGGGCTAGCACTCGACCTTTAGTCCCGGGTGCTTTCCCGCCGGGGCTAAAGCCTCTCACGAGAGAAAATAAATGTGCATTTGTGAGATTCGAACTCAGCACCTCTTGCCTCAGACACGCTTACCAACTAAGCTACACAACACACGTGATGTAGTTCTGTACGTTTTCCTTTTGAATCCACTCGCGAAGGACATTTAGCCTCGGTTGGTGGGCTAAAAGGACTTTTAGTCCCGGTTGGTGTTACCAACCGGGGCTAAAGGTTCACCCTTTAGCCTCGGTTGGTGTTATCAACCGGGACTAAAGTTTCAGAACCTTTAGTCCGGGTTGGTAACACTAACCGGGGCTAAAGATTCACCTTTAGTCTCGGTTGGTGTTACCAATCGGGACTAAAGGTCTTTAGGCCCGGACACAATTTTTGGCCGAGACTAAAGTTCAATTGGTAGATCGTCCAAAGGCCTGTTTTCTAGTAGTGTTAGATGTATGGAGGACATATGCTGCCTTCTTTTTTTTTTGCCACTCTGTATCAGATTGCTTGTACGTATTTCCATTGTGTGAATGAATGGAAATGCGATTGGCCTCGCGTTGAAAAGTACCTTCAAGCCATTTTAAAGCCGGCCAAATCAAATTGTGCCATACATCCATTCACCAAGGCTATATGTACTCTGTTCAGCTTTACACCTTGTTTATCTAGAATCTAGATTCTAAAATCGCTAGCTAGAATCCAAATATTCCTAAACTCGCTTTGGGATTCAAATGACACCTAGTAGTAGTTTATTTTTGCCTTCGCCCTCTTGGCCCGAACAGCCCACAGAATTTAATTTGGTGCACACGGCTTTTGCTCGCGAGAGAATCTCTCCATGGTTCATGCGTCACGCCCATGGTCTTGTTGTGCTCCGTGACTCCACCAAAAAATTCAGTAGTTGTTTCTCCCAAGTCTTTTTGTTTGTTGATCGGTCAAAAAGTAAAAAACAAATTCTTCTTTGCTGATGATCGGCTCTTTGAAGTTTCTGGCTTAAAATACAATGATTTGATTTGTCAGGCAAGACAACAGTGCAACAATAGAAGGGTACGTACTCCCTCCGTCCATAAAAACATGCAATTATGGGATCCGTGCCAATCAATTTGATTCAAATTTGACAAAGATTATAATAAAATATATTAGTATTTATGTCATTAAATAAAATTATTATGAAAATATATTATATTACTAATTTAATGGTATATTTTTTTATCAAGAATGTTAGTACTTTTTTAAATAATTTTGGTTAAAGTTCGAAATGTTTAACTCCTCGATAAGCGAGAATTGCATGTTTTGTTGGACGGAGGGAGTACTATTTATTTTCAGAAACAAAGGATGTCAATGTCACGTGTTTCTCTTGGAGAAAAAAGAAAAAAAAAAAGAAAAGAAAAGAGAAGAGCAGAGCATTTTGCTTCAGGCTGGTGAAGGTTTCTGGGCCGTCAACGGTCAACGGAACAGCAGGGCGTCCTTCAAAACCATCAGAGCTCACTCAGCTCAGACAAGCTCGATCGGGCTCCCAATCCCATTCGGTTTCAGGCTCCCCCTCGCCCTCGCCCACGGAGCAGCGTCAGCAACCTCACCTCGCCGCCGCCGTCGTCCCCGGTCTCAGGTCTCCTCGACTCCCAGGCCAGGCGGCACCCGTCCGGTCCGGAGGTCGCTCCGCGGGCGCGCCAAGCGATGGGGTGGGCGGCGCGGTTCCTGACCGCGGTGTCGTTCCTGGCCGCGGGGGTCCTCTTCGCGCCCGACGCGCTGCGCGTCGGCGGCGCCGGCGCCGGCGCCGCGGCGGCCGCGAGGCTCGTCCATGTCCTCGCCTTCGCCACCGCCTGGGGCGCCGGGCTCTGGGTCACCTTCATCGGCGGCATCGTCATGTTCAAGTAAGCAAAGCAGTAAGCAGACAAACGCCGCCGCCGCATCGATTAGCTGTGGGACTCGGGGTATATTGCCTGCTAGCTTGATTCGAGGAGGAAGCGGAGCATCGATCCCGCGGCCGCGCCTAGCCCCCCTCTACCTCGCCGTTGGCGTGCGCCGGCATTCGCCCAACCGCCGGGATCCGGCGACGGCGACAGGTTAAGTCCAAAACACTAGGGGCTTTTCTGTAAATCAGGGGCTTATCTGCAAAACCACCGCGGCGACGGCGAGTCGGCGATGGCTTCCGCCGGGCTGGCACGTCTTCTTCCCCTCCACGACCACTCCGTGTTATCCCCTCCCTCTCCGGCATCGGCTTCACCGTGCTCGGACCGCCGATTCTTCACCACCCACCGGCCACAGCACTCGCACCGTCCCCAAGTCGGAGGAGGGTTTGGAGACGGTGCTGTCTTCCTCTTGCCGATGCCACTTCACCCAAGCCTCAACACCTTCCATGGATTGCGTCGTTGGACGCCAAACTTGATGTAGTGCTGCTGTCAACAGCGATTCGCACAGCGCACATTCTTGGATGAACCTTGAGGGAAACTCAGTACACTTCACATGCTGATTTTGAATTATGGTTATAAGATGAGAAGCAGCAGGAATCTATCTTTAGAATTGTATGACTTCTAGTTGCTTGGGTCTTTGCTCCTCACGAATTCACTGGATCAGCGTCTTAATTTGCTAACTATTTTCGTCCTGACAAATCACACTGCAAAAACAGGACTTGCTGCACCTTGAAGATATGTTTGGAAGGAGAATTGGGATGTCTGGAGTACTCTTATGTCATATCGAGACAACTCTTACTCTTAGGCGCTAGAACATTATTATATATAAGTTTGTGGACATTATGATGACTTTGTTCACCGTTTTCTCATTAAACATTCTGAAAGTTGTGCCACCACTACTGCCATTTTCAAGGAAGCAGGGTTAGTTTTTTATTTGTTGGTTACATATTAGGACTTTTTGGGTAATATACAGTGCATTCTTAGAGTCTAGAAGCAATTCCTTTTGCTCAGCTGTTGAAATATACCTTAAAAAAAATTCTTTTTACACAGTGCTAATATGATACCTAGTTATTGTGAGAACTAAGATGTCCACCCGAAAAGTAAAGCCTAGCATATATGTTCTTGTTGCAATAGAACCATGTGCGGGTGAATTATTCCCTTATTATTACAACACAGTGTAAACCTTGATGATGTGTTGATAAAATCCTTTTGAATCCGGAAGGTACTTGCCAAGACACCAGTTTGGGAGTCTGCAGGGGAAAATGTTCCCGGCGTATTTCATGTTGATGTCAGCATGTTCAGCGATATCCGTGGCAGCATTTGCGTACCTGCACCCCTGGAAGACAGCATCAACCATTGAGCGCTACCAGCTTGGATTCCTTATTTCAGCCCTTGGCTGTAACCTGTCCAACCTTTTGGTCTTCACGCCCATGACCATTGAGGTGATATACTTTATTCATGCTCTTCAGCTTTTTATTTATCTCTTTGCATTTGCCAAATCACACACGGTATTATAGTTTGGGAGCACTACACGGTAATCTCAGTACTAATGAGTGCATACGTTTTACTGTTTTTTCGAATTTTGAGATTAACTACACTAGTATCTGAGGTATGTAAGGGAAAGGTAAGACATTTCGATGAAGATTTATATTGTTATATAGGCTATGACTGCAGTTTCTGGGTACTAAATTGTTGTGGCGAATACAGGAATATGTATAGATTTGTTTTTGTTTTCTTTTGGGGAATCAGGAGTAGATAACTTGTCTAATCGCAGAAATTTGGATATTTGCCATTTCCAACATATGGCTTCACAGACTTGGCACCGCCAAGTTGGGTTTTGCAGAATTTTGCACTCAGTTTGTTGACACTTTGATTTCCCTGCCATTTTTTCTTTTTATTTTTCAAACATGAAACACTACGTTTTATTTTTTAGTGTTGCGATTTGGGAGGCAAGAATCTAGCTTTTTTTTTTCTTTAGAAGCATAGAGGTATGTCGGGTCATGTGTATGAACCTTCTGAATATCTGATTGTCAGGAATTTACAGTGCAATTTTGAAGGTCACCTTTTTCAGTACTTTTTATATTAGATATTAGATAACAAACTTGACAAATGAGATATATTGATTGCTGGAATCTACATTGAGCACACAACTCTTTATACTATTCAAGTGACAAGTAGCCTTTGGTTGGTTATTAAGCACTACTACACTTTCTACCTTCAGTATCGCTTGATCTTAAACAGTGCTCTGCTTGCGCAGATGATGATGAAGAGGCACAAGATGGAGAAGGACCTTGGCATCGGCACCGAGGTCGGGGACTCTAAGAACGCGGAGACGGCAAAGAGGAGCCCTGCCCTGGCAGCGATGAACCGCAAGTTCGGGATGATCCACGGGCTGTCGTCGCTGGCCAACATCATGGCCTTCGGCAGCCTGGCCATGCACTCCTGGTACCTCTCCAGCAAGCTCGACCTGTGACTGATGAGGGGGCCACAAACTCTGAGCTTAATAACTTTGAGATGTCTCCATACAGTTGTATGTATGGAGACAGTCTTGTGAGAACTTTGAGATGAAATGTGTCATGAATTTAAATAAATGTACAGAATGTAGTGTTGGCCCTAATATAATAACAGTATAACCAAGATGGTTTGCAAGAGCTGTGGCCTGTGGGTGTGCAGACGTGCAACTGTGCACACTCTTGAGTGCTGAGATAGTTATCTAATAATGGGCCACATCTAGATTAATATCTAATGGGCCTACGTGTTAGAGTCCGGTGTCGTCAGCCTACGTCGGTCGTTCTCGTTTCACGAGGGACACGAATCTGCAGCCCAAAGTGAAGTTGACCCCTTTTCGAGCCACGGCCCATTTCATAGCGTCCGTACCGGTTCCGTTTATCCCACGCTACAGGAAGCTCATATTATCAATCGCAATCAACATACAACTTTGCTATTGTAGCATTTCCGTTTGTATTTAACAAATATTATTCAATCACATGCTAATTAGGCTCAAAAGATTCATCTCATGATTTACAATTAATCTGTGCAATTAGTTATTTATTTTACTAATATTTAATACTCCATGCATACGTGCAAACATTGATGTGATAGAGAGAGTGAAAAAAGTTGAAAGTTTGATGCAATCTAAATAAGGCTTAGTTCCCAGAAATTTTTGGGAAAAGTCTGTAGCACTTTCATTGTTATTTGACAAACTTTATCTAAACATAGACTAACTAGGCTCAAAAGATTCGTCTCGACATGTACATACTAAAAGTACGATTAGTTATTTTTTACCTATATTTAATGCTCCATACATGCGTCCAAAGATTAATGTGATAGAGAATTTAAAAAAATTAGGAAATTTTAGGAAACTAAAGAGGGCCTAAGGCACCTCATCAATGTCGGTGCAGCAACTATCCCAGCGACACGCATCTATAGATGGCCATCGGGCCGGCCCGGCACGCCCCGGCCCGGGCACGGGCTAGGCACGGCCTGCACCGTGTCGGGCCGAGATGGCCCGCGGACCTCCCGTGTCGTGCCTTAGTGGCCCACGGGCCTTACCCTCGGCCCAAGCACGGACCCATGGGCTTATTTCCGTGCCGGGCTGGCCCGAGAAGCACGACCATTTCCACGAGTCGGGTCAGCCCGAGGCCCACAGAGAGAGGGAAGGGGAGAGTAGATCTAACGACCGCGTAGGAGGCCGCCGGCGGTGGCTTGCGCTTGCGGCTGGAGGAGGAGGAAGTCATCGTCGCAGTCGGCTTGCACATGTGCCCGAGGAAGATCCGCGCTCGCCGTACACCGTTGCCCGAGGAGGACGAGCCCTAGGCCGACGACGCGGAGGACGAGGGGGCCGACGGCGCGGAGGACGAAGGGGCCGCCGCCCTCCGGTGCTCGTGGGGGAGAGGGCGCTCGCCTCGGCCGCCGCCGCCAAGGAAGAGGTCGCCGCCCACCGGTGCTCGTGGAGGAGGATGGGGGCGCTCGCCTCGGCCGACACGAGGGAAGAGGAAGAGGGAGGAGGCATGGGCGTCTGCGCTCGGCCCTTGGTGCGGGCAGGGGTGGGTGGGGGCGTCGTTGCGGACACGAGCGTGCGGTGCTGCACAGACGGGAAAGAGGAAGGGACGGGGGCGTGTGACCGAATGAGATTAGGGTTTGGGTGTGAGGGGGCCGCCGCATCTTGCGACTTATATACGTGGGGGCGCGGTGGGGGAGGCTGGCTGGGCCGTTGGCAGGCCGGGCCGCCCTCGTGCCTGCCGTTGCCTTCGGGCCGTGCGCGGGCTAGCCGCGTGCCCCGCCCTTGGCCCAAGCTTGGCCTGCAGCAGTGGGCCAGGCCAGCCCGACCCGATATTTACCGGGCCGGGCCGGGCTAGGGCCGGGCCAAAATTTTGTGCCTCGTGCCGTGCCTCGGGCTGCATAGAAATCTATACGCATCCCCTCAGCCATTGCAAAGCGAACAGACCGATTAGAGAAAGACAAAAAAAATCCGAAGCGGACCATAAGCTTTGATAGATTGGTGAACACGTGTGTGTGTATGCCAAGCCAGAACACCATAACATTCACTAATAAATACATAAACAATAAAGGACTTTATTGTTTAGCTGACATAGAGACTATGCAAAATCATGCTTGGATGTGAGCACTAACACATACTCCCTCCGTATCCGAAATTGTTGATGTTTTGGACTGGATTGTACTTACCAAGGAGTGATTAATTAGAGATTAGCGCAGCGAGGCTGGAGTCCTCAGTGGTGAGGTCCTGGGTTCGGCGTTGGCGGGGGCCCTTTTTTGTTGCACGCTCGCGTTTAATGCGAATGGTCAGAGCTGGATTGATTTTTGTCTCCGTTCGATGAGAAAGAATCAAACGTTGCAACGGCCAGGGCACCTCGCATTTATTGCGGACGACCGGGAGCAGAAGAGACACCCAGGGGCAAACACATCCGCAATGCCACGGTTCGAAGCAGAACGTCAGAAAATTTGAAAACGGATCTAGAGCCCAAACCGTCAACAATTTTAGATATGAAGGGAGTACATATGCAAGATCATGCACAGTGATATGAATAAACGATTGTTGCCATGCACAGATTACTCTTTTTTTTTCTCCCTCCTGCTATGCAACTTATTTTGACCTTGCAATCCTAACAAGATAAATCTGAATACCTCAATTGAAATAGAAGATTTACTTATGAAACAATGGCTAATTTATAGGTAGTATTCACACTTCATAAAATGCCTCTTACTTTTTTACCATAATGCTTGCTGTTGTCATGTAACAAATTGTTTTTATATATATAGTTTTTATCTCAAGATAATATTTATATCATACCTAAGTGGATGAATCAATATGTACAGATGAACCTTGTGACATTCTACATATAAATTTTGCGCTTAACAAGCCAACATTAGACTGACATCATACAGTCTTGCTGGAATTTCTTTTGCAACTGTTGTGTTTGGCTAACCACCGATGTATGGTTGATATAATAGTAAATACATAATAAAACATGAAGGTCACTTTTATGGCCTAAAAACAATTTGGTCTGGGGATTATCAATTTCATTACCCCTGCAACAAAAGTAATAGTAGAAAAAAGACAATTTCATTACCATTGGGTATTTGCAGCAACAACTCCAAGCCATGACTAGAAGAAAGCATAAGATAACAGTTACTGTACCAACTATCTATGGCTTGGCAGACATACATATTGTCATTAAAGCTCCCACACAAAGAATATACATCACCTCAACCAAAACAGCTCCAGCGACCAAACCCATACCAGCATGATTCTTCTGAAGCACCTTTGACTGCCCTGCCACATAATTTGCACTTGTCTTTTTCGAAAACATCCTCATATACAGTTCTGATGCTCAACAACATATCCTACATCTAATACTAGTCCTAGAAATTCTTAGACAACACGACCTCTATGCAAAACTAAGCAAATGCAGTTTCATGTAATTAGAGGTTGAAAATTTGGGCCATATAGTTAGTGGAGATGGACTCGCTACAGATCCTTCCAAAACAATTATAATTTGATGGTGCCTACTCCTGAAAATGTATTCAACTGAGATCATTCTTAGGCCTCACTGGATATTAAAACTGGACAATTATCAAGGGATATGGGGTAATCTGCATGCCACTATTTGATGCCCTAAAAAAGAATGCATTCGACTGGACTCCTCAACAGCAATCAACAGCAACAGACTTGTCAAATTGTTGCGATACAACTACAAGGTGTAACACAAAAAAAGGATAGACAACAGTGCTGCAGATGTATTATCTCAAAAGACCACAAAAACATGCAATCCTAGCACTAACCACGGTAGGTCCGCAATGGATACAACAGGTCACCGACAGTTATGCTAGTGACCCACACTGCCTGCATTTGATGGAAAAGCTAGCTGTTGATCCAACAGCACGTCCGGAGGTTAGTTTATCAAAAAAGTTTCTATATTTGATTTGGGCAGCACTACTCTTCTTTAAATGATCTCTACTCAATTTTAAAACTCCTCACACTTCTACCTTTTCTTTCTTACTAAATCTTCCTTCTCTCTTGGTTTCTACACTCTTGATTGAAGGATTAAGCTAGCAAACAGATTTCAAAATGAATTCTGCTGAAAGGGCAGGAGTGGAAGGCTGATGGGTGAGTGTAGAATGCCATGGGGGTGGCAATTTATAGCCAAGGCCAGGGCAGGTCGGCCGACCTAGTGGTGGGGTCGGCTGGCCCCCTCTGGGGCCCACCTGGTGCTCCTTCCTCCACTCAAACATTGCTGCAAGATCAAGCAAAGTTTTCGTCCATTCAAAGTACAAAGTATTCTGGTGCATGGTTGAGTGGTTAGGAAGCAAAGGAAGAATGGATTCCACAAGGTGGGTCCCAAGAAAGTGGGTCCCGGTGCTGAAAAATAATTACTATACAGAAAATCTTCAGAAAAATAAATTACTTTTATGCAATAAAAAATACTTATGAATGTAAAATATTTTTATGACAGCACAGTAAATATTTTTTCGGGTTTTTACACACCGTAAAAATTATTTACGTGGGGCCTGAATTTTATATTTTCATATTTTTGTTTGGTTTTCATATGCGTATGCAAAAAAAGTAAATATGGATAACTACCGAGTTATCTCCTGGTAAAGACTCGGGATTTTTTTTAGTCCACCGAACTGGACTTCTCCAAAGTTGTCATTCTAGAGGATTTTAGCCTCCCTTGAGGATGGTGCCTCCAAAGTTGTCATTAAGTTTTTTCATATTTTATATAAAATCATTAAATGAAATAGTTTCCACTATATCCCAAAATATAGCTTATAATAGTTTTTGGCGGAAGGTGCAGCAAAATGTCTAACCTGCAATTTAGAACATTTTGGAGCCAATAAAAGTAAGTGTTTTCAGTGTTTTATTTGTATAGATGAAACCGTTACACACATGGACAGACCCCACTAGTAGAAAAAAGCACTAAGTCGGCGGTCCTCTTTTTTTTCCATTCGGTTTCATTTTAAGGCTGACTGTGTAAAGAAATAGGTGAGTCATGACTTAGTAATCGCCTGTGGAAATCCATTTCCACGGGCGGTTTTCCTAAACCAACCGCGAGTGTAAATACAACATTTGCACTGACGATTAGCTTATGACAACCGCCAAATGCACCATTTTTAGTGGCGGTTTTCTTAAGGCTATTGGCACTAGAAATCCATTTCTAGTGGTGGTTTCTCAAGAAAACCGCAGCTAGAAATACACTAGAAATTTAAAATTTGAAAGTTGTAGATCTCAAAAAGTCATGAAACTTTGTAGTTGATAACTTTTTGATTTGAAATCATCTAGTCAATGAAAACTGCGTTTGAAATTCTAAAATTTGAAATTCAAATTTGTTGGCGCAAAAAGTGGCGCTGCGCCAAGCACACAGCAAGCCGGAGAAGCTGGCTTCAATCGTGGCCCGGGTGCTTAGAAGTCCGGTGCGTGCCAGTCAGTTTGACCTGCAACTAACAAGGGAGATAAACCGTTAAATACAAAGCTGGAACGTGCCGGGTATGACCAGACAGTTCCAAGATGTACGGCCCTGAAGCCACTTACGACGACATATAGCTATGAAAGCTATCTGCCAACAGGTTTAAAGGTTATTCGGCAATATGAACAGAGTTACATGAATAATAGGTTGCCGAACACGTTTGCATGGGAATCGTACTCGCATGACGTATTGTATGTAAGTTGAAACTTAACCAATCTCGATTGTACAACCGAGTTGGCGTCCATGGAGATTGAACATACAAGCTAAGCATGACTAAGCTAATCCGAAGCCTGCGCCTGCCGCACGACACCTAGCCTTGTCATAGATCAAACACGCTTAGCATGCGTGAACCCTCACCACGTGGCAACCTAGATACGATCCAATTCGGCTATTACGAACATTAGATCTACTGCATAACGACTCTTCAGTAATAAGCATGAAAGAACAGAGCAGATCTATAAAGATGGAGCCGAACCGGACGGTATCTAGATTGGGCAAAAGTGTTATGATAAGATAAACATAGCAAAACATATAACACAAGGTAACTTAATGAATCTATCAGATTGCCAAATCTAACAGAGCCGATAACTATCTTTACTCATGTCTCAATCCGCCGCACGATACAAGACATAAACAAAGACTTCCCGTCATAAGCTTAAATCCGCCGCACGATACTAAGCTTAACGTACGAGACTACTTGCACCATATCTAAATCCGCCGCACGATACTAGACATGATAACAAGGTTGCCGGAACTTACGGAGGTCGACGGATCGATGGCCCCTCTCGAAGAACACGACGACACGACTTGGACTCGAAGACGGCACGGGGCCGGGGTTGGTTGTATTGATTGTGAACAGATTTACAATAGTCTCAGGGTTTAGGAGGACACGATTACAACGATAAAACAGGAAACCTATCTGAGTCCTAGAAGAACACGATTACAATGATAAATTAGGAAACTATCAGAAACATGATGCCTTTTGCTCCAAGCTTCCTTTAATAACCGGCATGCGCTAAAATGAACGAGATTCCCGTCGCTAAATCTTCTCGACATGCTGTATTCGTCGCAAACTGACTTGGCTCGAGGTAACCGACCGTAGCGTTACGTTGCCGAACCCGCTCGCTGTTGACTAATCGCTTTCACAGCCTTGCCGAATACATTGAGTTAGCCGACCGCATCCGCCGTCTGCCGAATCCTTCAAGCGGCGGCGTTCGCCGAATTATCATAGCGCCGGTCCACTTGTCATAGTGCGAAAACTCGGTGTTAACACATGCCCCCTAATTTTGGGATAAATGTTTTATTCCTAAATTCATCTTCTTCTTTTCGCACCACTGTAGAGTCTCTGGAAGCGTCCGACTTCCTTTGTCATTAATCATCACAGCCGCCGACTCGCCTTCCAATGCATTCGAGATCCTTAAAAATTCCTCTCTATTCCATTTCGGCCTGAACTTTCCGAATTCCTCTGTTCAGCTTCTTCATCTAGAAAAACCCTCTCTTCTCTTGCCCTGAACCGGAAAATGTCTTCCCAAGCAAGCCATTACAGTCTCGAGCATGGCGACACCAGCACTTCTAAGAGAAGGTTGCTTTGCTTTGATCTTTTCGCTTTGGATAATTATGCCTCATTTTGTTCCCCCTTCAGGAGGACTGGCGACGACCTCACCGAGGACCTGGCTCAGATGGTTACAGATCTCCAGTCTGATCTAGGAAAGAAGAATCGGGAGATTATTCAAATCTCTCAGGAGCGCGATACCTTTCGGGAACAAGCCATCGGTAAGCATCCCTCAACTGTCCTTTTCTTAGCCCTTCCTTCTGCTTGACCCCTTTTCCATTCAGCTCTGAAGACTAGGCTCCACTCCCTTGAAGCTGCTATCGCCGACCTTGCTACTTCAGCCAATGTGCCAGGCATGGTGTCTCTAAGGCAGGTGAATGAGATCAAGCGGATCCTTCCTGACATTTCTAGGGCCGGCATGGGCTACGGCGCAGCACTTGCTTTCAATGCCGTCCGGATCCATTCTGGTGCCGACTACCGCCATTTTGACGTTTGTGAGCGAGGACTAGAATTTAGGATAGCACGCTCTGTTGAGGATATGAAAGAAGCCGGAACAGACTTGGCCGACTCTTTTGATTCCGATCTTCCGATTAGAAATAGAATGACATGGACGAACTGATCCTTCATTTGTAATCGACTCCTGTTATGTGGATAAGAAGTCCTTTCATCTTTTTTCTTGAAATCAATCTGTGACTGATCTTTCGGAATCAGGGCGTACTCTATTCCATGTGCTTGGCCATTTGTAACATCTGCATTTTGCATCCAATCGGTTACCGTTCTGATGACACCGTGTTTAACCGTGTGAACCTGTTCGGCAATCTGGCCAGTGTTTGTCTCGAACACCTAAATCGGCAGTTTTGCCGAAGACAGGCGCTCTATTCTCCGCCGAACACGTACGTGAGTGCACTCAAACGGCCTACGCAGCCCATTACTGTAGAAGCCCATCTTGGGAAACGGAAAAAACCCCATTCCGTCGGTTGATATTCGACATAAATCGTCCCTGGAGGCCTGCCTTCTCCCAATCTTGCATCCACTCCTTTAGTACTCTCGCCGCTTCGGCTTCCTTGTTCGTTCCGCCCCAGGAAACCCTAACTTTCCGAGTGCAATGGCGAGCCATGATGACCGCGGCAAACGCCCGGCGACCGAGGAAGCCGAAGGGAGCCGCGCTCGGCGCCTCCGTCGGCGCGGGTAGGACTCCTCGCTTACGTCCTTTGTGGCAGTTTCTTGAAGATTTCGCTCATGCTCGGTTGCTGCTTGCTGACAGGGTCCCCGTTATTTCCTCCGCCGGCGGGCATGCCCGGCCTTCTTCAGCGTCGGGGAGGCCAGAGGTTCCATCGTCGGATTCGCCAAGCTCCTCCGACAGCCTCTCCTACCACTCCCATCCTTGGGAGGCGAGCCCGGACCGGGACTCCGACGGCGGCCTTTACGACCACAACGACGCCTTGAACCATGGCGCTGCGGGACGAGTCCCGGGAAGAGCTGGCCGCCGTCTCGAAGCAGTATGGGATAGATCAGCTGGAGTGGGAGGACCAGCGCCGGCAGTTCTGCGACGCAATCACGGGTATGAACACCCAATCCTAGATCGGTTTTCGGTCATTCTTGCTGATCTTTTAACCGATCCATTTCAACTTGTCGTTCATAGCACTGTCTGAAGAGCTGGAGCGCCTGAAGATGGCGGCGAACGCCGTCGCAGACCGGGTGAACGCCCAGGGCGACACCGCCGAGGCGCGCCTGGCCAATGTACACGGCCGCGTCGAGCAGGTCGCCCTGCAGGGTGTGCACCATGGCGTGGCGCTGAGGCTGTCGGCGCTAACGGTCCGCGTAGAGGAGGACTTCTCCGTGACGCCGGTTGGCTTCCCCAGCGGAGCAGGTCCGGAGGACGTCGAGCAGATTGATGATCTTCTAGACTCCTACGAGGATCATGCTCGCGCCCTCGCCGCGGTCACCAATCCGCAGACGGTCATCAACAGGATGTTCGATAACTGATCTGCACCTTTTGCACATTCCCCACTACGAACAATATTCTATTTTGCTATGTTTATACGCACAACCTGTTCTCCTGTCCAGCGCTTGTTGAGCGTTTGATTTATCTAGCCGATTGCACAGCACCGCGTGCACTTGGCCCCGTATTTCTGCGTTTTTTGTGCTAGAAGCGACACATGCCGTGCCGACTGTTTTTTGTTCTAAGGACGATAGAATCTATCGGCCATTTTTTGCGCTAAGGGCGACACCATTTTGTATCGGCCATCGGTGCCCGCTAGTCCTTGATTCCGTTATGCACCGACCTCCACGCTAGGATGAAACCTCTTTAGATAACGTCCATTAATTGCCCTAGCAAACTCTTCTCCTTGGAGGGTTTTCAGAACATACGCATTACCCGGAGCACGTCTCAGAATCCGAAAAGGCCCTTCCCAGTTAGGGGACCATTTGCCGAATACCTTGTCTTTAGTACCGATTGGCAAGATAATTTTCCAAACCAAGTCTCCCTCTTCGAATCCTTTTTCTCTCACTTTCGAGTTGTAGTACTTGGCAACGCGTATCTTATTCTTCTCAATATTTTCCAAGGCCTTGAGACGAATCAAATGCAAATCCTCTAGCTCATCCATCATCAAATCCTTATAATTTTCTTTAGCCAGATCGTTCTGCAATGTAACTCGTCTTGACCCCGACTGCAACTCCCACGGTAGCACTGCGTGATGCCCGTAGACCAACTCGTATGGCGACGTCTGAGTCGACCCATGACAAGCCATTCGGTACGCCCACAAAGCTTCGTTGAGTACCAAGTGCCACCTTTTAGGTTTCTCTTCGATCTTCTTTTGAATGATTTTAATCATGATTTTGTTAGAAGCCTCTGCCTGCCCATTGGCCTGTGCATAGTAAGGGGAAGAATTATATAGTTTAATCCCCATCTCTTCGGCAAAGTCACAAAACTCCGAGGAAGTGAACTGAGTTCCCTGATCGGTGGTGATGGACTGAGGAATGCCGAATCGGTAAATGATATGCTCCCTGACGAAAGACACCATGTTTTCTGACGTCACCTTCTTCAATGGGATGGCTTCAACCCACTTGGTGAAGTAATCCGTGGCCAACAGGACAAACTTATGTCCTTTGCTAGATGGAGGGTGAATCTGGCCGATCAAATCAATGCCCCATCCTCTGAAAGGCCAAGGCTTAACGATCGGATTCATGGCCGATGCCGGAGCCCTTTGCACATTGCCGAATCGCTGACAATCCTGACAACCTCTGTAATACTTAAAGCAATCTTCGAGCATATTCGGCCAAAAATATCCAGTCCTCCTGATTAACCATCTCATACGGTGAGCCGACTGGTGTGCACCACATACGCCTTCGTGCACCTCATACATCAGTTTCTTAGCCCCGTCTTGGTTCAGGCATTTAAGCAAAACCCCATCTATGGATTTGTAGTACAATTGATTGTCCAAGAGTGTGAACTTAAGAGCCTTGTACCTGAGTTTTCGGGAGACTTTCCTGGACGGGTCCCTGTGGTAATCGGCAATGTTGTCTCTCCAGTCTTCAATTGCCTGATTATCACTTGGGACTGCTTGATCACCTTCTGGTATTGTTTGCTCTCCCTCAAGTGCAAAAATGTTTTGATTCTCCCTATACCCGGAAGCTGCCTGAGCCAACTGGTTTGCTTCTTCGTTTTGCCCCCTAGGAATATGTTGCAAGGTTGCCGATCGAAACTGTCTGAGGAGCTCTTGGCAACCTTCGAGATATTCCTGCAGCGTGTCGTTCTTGCACTCGTATTTGCCGGTCAATTGCTTGATCACCAATTCCGAGTCACCGAAGATCTCCACGGCGTCTGCCTTTATGTCCACAAGCAACCGTAGTCCTCGGAGCAGTGCTTCGTACTCTGCTTGATTATTAGTTACCGGGTACTCGATCGGTATAGAGTACTTGAAGGGTGCCCCCTTGGGAGAAATCAACACTATCCCGACTCCACCACCTTTGCGGCACGAGGATCCATCAAAAAACAATGCCCAAGGGATAATGGCTACCATGTTAGCATTAGGATCACGGTGGTGAGTGACAAAATCAGCCATAATCTGGCCTTTAACAGCCTTTGCCGATTCAAAACGCAAATCAAATTCAGAAAGGGCCAAAACCCATTTACCGATCCTTCCACTTAAAATCGGCATTAATAACATGTGCTTGATTACATCAAATTCTGATACTACCACGCATTCGGCATTCAGTAGATAGTGCCGAAACTTGGTACAGGAATAGAAAACGCACAAGCACAACTTTTCCGTAGCCGAATACCTTGTCTTGGGGTCCAGTAGCTTTCGGCTAAGATAGGCTATGACTCTCTCTTTCCCTTCGGATTCTTGCATGAGGGCCGACCCTATCGTTAGGTTGTCGGCCGCCACGTACAACTTGAAAGGCTTGTCGAGTTGTGGAGGAACCAATACTGGTGGTGCCTTCATGTACTCCTTGATCTCATCGAAAGCCTTTTGTTGCACGTCACCCCACACGAACTCCTGATCTTTCTTGAGCTTCAATAGTGGAGAAAATGGCAGCACGCGCTCAGACAAGTTGGATATGAACCTTCTGACAAAGTTGATTTTGCCGAGCAGTGATTGAAGTTCTTTGAGATTGGTCGGCGGCACTACCTTATCAATTGCTTCCATGCTCTTCCTACCGACTTCGATCCCTTTTTTGTGGACCAGGAATCCCAGAAACTCACCAGCCGACACCCCAAATGCACACTTGGTTGGATTCATCTTTAAACATGTTTCCTCGTGCACTCCAAGGTCTTCTTTAAATCGGCTAAGTGTCTTTCCTTGCTTCTGGATTTGACCACCACATCATCAATGTAGATCTCTACGATCTTGCCGATCAGCTCATGGAATATGTAATTCATGGCTCGCTGGTAAGTGGCACCGGCATTTTTCAAACCAAAAGTCATAACCATCCATTCAAACAAACCTATATGGCCAGGGCACCTGAAGGCGGTCTTCGCCACATCCTCTGCAGCCATGAAGATCTGATTGTAACCTGCGTTGCCGTCCATAAAGCTTATGATTTCAAAACCGGCCGACGCATCTACTAGCAAATCGGCCACCGGCATTGGATAACCGTCCATAGGAGTGGCTTTGTTGAGGTTCCTGAAGTCGATGCAGACCCTCATCTTCCCGTTTTTCTTGTACACCGGGACAATATTGGAGATCCACTCCGCATATCGACACGGCCGAATGAAGTTAGCTTCTAGTAATCTTTCCACTTCTCTTTTCACGTCGGCCAATACCTCCTCCTTGTAGATCCTGCGCGGAGGTTGTTTGTATGGGCGGTATCCAGGCTTGATCGACAACTTATGCTCAACAATGGACCGATCCAATCCGGGCATCTCTGTGTAGTCCCAAGCGAAACAATCTCTAAACTCTTTTAGGAGATCTACTAGCTGCACTCTAAAAGCAGGGTCTAAATTAGAACTTATGAACATCGGCCTTCTTTTACTTGTGTCGCCAACATCCACTTCTTCCAGTTGGTCGGCCGATGCGAAGCCACGTCCCAGTTTGCCCTCGCTGCTGTCAGTTGGGTTGTCCATCTAAAAGAAACTTTGAGAGCCGACTGCTTGGATCGGCTGTTGATCTCTGTCGTAGATGTTGACAGGACCTTCTCTCCACACACGATCGGAGAAGCAATCTACTCCGTCAAATTCCCAGTAAGTGGGCTCAATGGTAGCAACACTCACCGAGTCATCAGCTTGGACAATCTCGATGTCATCTCCAACCCACTGGATGAGTATTTGGTGCATGGTCGAAGGTATGCAACAGTTGGCATGGATCCAATCCCTGCCCAAAAGCAGGCTGTATGCCCCCTTGCCGTCAATGACAAAGAAGGTCGTGATGAGAGTCTTGGATCCTATCATCAGTTCCACGTGCACGGCACCCCGAGTGTCAGAAGGATTGCCGGCAAAGTCACGGAGTATCATGTCCGTTTTGAGCAGATCTTCATCGTTCATGCCCAGCTTTCTGAAGGTGGCGTAAGGCATGATGTTGATCGCTGCACCGCCATCGACAAACATCTTGGTTAGCGGCTTTCCGTTGACGTACCCCTTGACATATAATGGCTTCAAATGCCGATGCTTAGCTGGCTTGTCAAATGCTGCCTTCTGAGACAACATGAGCTGTGCCGCGAGCTCGTTGTGCTCGGCCTCGTCGGAGTCCGAACGCGCTTCGTCCTGTGCCCCCTGGCCGATTGGAGCCATGAATTCCAGGGGAAGGAAGAAAGTCATGGCCACGCCAGCGCCTTTGCCATTGTTGTCTAGCTTTTCCTTCGGACGCCACTCTTGCTTCTTCCCACCGGCGGCTGCTTCTTCCAACTCCCTATTCCGGAGGCGTTGCACTCTCCTTTTCTGGCTTTTCCTGAGCCCTGGTGGGCACCATTGCCCCTTTTGCCACCTATATGGGCGGGGCTGTACCTCCTCGCTGTCGTCCCGGTGATGCACCCACTCCTGGTCGGCACATCTTTTGGCTTGCTGACCCGGGCTCCTCATTTTTAGGCGCCGATCGTCCATTGGGATGCGTGTTCCCAACCTTTCATGGATGGGACGGCGGTTGACCCGATCCTGCCTATACCCCTGGTACTGATCGCTGCATTCGGGGCAGTTGTTGACGGCAGGCAGTTTCAAGCCTTCGTTCCAGCAGTGGCGGAAGAACGGACAGCCCCAGTGAGCTTGCTCCCGCTCTTGGCGGCGTTCTTGCTCCCAGCGATGGGCCTGTTCTCTGTGGTAAGCCCTCACCTCCAGACGATACCGGTGCTCCCCTGTGTAATCGTCTTCGCGCTGATGCTCCCTCGTGAGCTCCTGTTCTTCGTGTTGGAGACGCCTCTGCTCTTTCTCCTTTTGCCGGCGCCACTTGTTAAGGAGATCTCTGTGAGTAGGCCTGCGCCTGGAAGACTCCCCGTGCTCGTATCGGCTATTCGCGACTTGGGCGTGCTGCCGGAGCTCATCACCAGTGATTTGCCGATCGGGATCCACTGCGCCAGACTCGCGCGCCTTGTTGGAGGTGAGGACCTTGACCTTGCCCTTGCCTTTGGGATCCTCCGGGGCTACCATGTTCACTGAGACGAACACGGAGTTCTGGGCGAAGGGGTTGGCATCGACCTTCATCTTGCCATTGAACCTGATGTGCCCATCCTGGATGGCCTTCTGGATCCTTGTCCTGAACACACGACAGTCATTAATAGAATGGGTGTTAGTGTTATGAAAGCCGCAGTACTTCTTGTCCTTAACCCCTCCAGGACGTAGCATCGGGTGATCCGGGGGTAGCCTGACTCTCCCTTCGGCAATCAGAAACTCGAAGAGTTTGTCGGCCTTGGTGACGTCGAAGTCGTATGCCCCTTTCTGCTGGCGCAGCCACTGCTTGTTGGCCTGGGTCGGTTCTTTGTCCCAGTTGAACTCTGCAGCGGCCACCTCATCTTCGGCATCGGAATAGTCATCGGCTTCGTCCAGGAAAGCTTGATACATCTGGGCCGCGACATTGTCTCTCTGGAAGCGCCCTTCCCTCCGGAAGCCTTGCGCCTGGATGGTCATTTCATTCAGCCGGCGAGAGAGATGACCCAGGTCCTCGAACTCCTGGCCGAAGAGCTTGTCTCTGATGCTTGGGAGCATGCCCGCCACGGCCAATGGTGGAAGCTGGTCGTCCGGCAGGTACATGCCGAAGCACTGGCTTTTGACTTCCCTAAACCTGCGCAGGTAGTCCTGCAGTGTCTCATTCGGCCTCTGGCGCACATACATGATGTCCACCAGCTTCTTCTCCTTGGTGCCCATGTAGAAGTGCGTATGGAACTTCTGTTCCAAGTCTGCCCAAGAGAGAATAGAGCCCGGTGGCAGAGACGTGAACCAAGCGAACGCCGGCCCAGTGAGCGAAGACGGGAAGTACCGAACCCTGAAGGCATCCTCGGTATTAGCCTCCCCAAGCTGGAGTAGATAGCGACTGATGTGCTCCACCGTGCTAGTGTCGTCTAAGCTGGAGAACTTGGACAGGTCTGTCGGCACCTTGACTCTGGGAGGTAGAGCCACACGGTGGAACCATTCGGGGAACGGAGATCTGTAAGCATAGGTACCCTTAGGCTTCAGGCCGAAAGTGCGCTGCATCATATCTGCCATCCTCTCTAGCATGACATCGACATTAGAGTCGGCGGTCCTCTCGGCCGTCGGCTTCCCGTACCCTGGATGTGGGGCACCCTCTATGTTGTGAGGCTCAAGCATCTCATGGTACCCGTTTCCATAGTAGCCCTTTATGAGCCTATAGGTTTGCGGGGAGATCTTGCGCGTTGACTCCGGCGGCTGACCCTTAGCGCCGAACGTGAGCTGACTCATAGTCGGCATCTGGCCCTCTGGCGTGTGCTTCTCTTGAATGGTCATCCCGCTCGATTGAGCCTTAGGCGGGGTCTCCTCACCAGCAGCTCCTGCCCCCTTGAGGTGATTCGGCAGATTGAAAAGATGTGGTCCTGCTATAGGGCCAAACTCGGCCTCCATAAGTTCATCGGCCTTGGGGCCGAATTGGGCGATCATGATGGTGCGGAAGGTGTTGAGAAACGCCCCATGCATGCGACCGATGGCACCAGAGATAGCTTCGTTGATCATATGAGACATTTTCAACACTGCCTCCGCTTCCCCGGGATCATTCGGGTTGGGCTGGACGGGTTTCGGCAGATCGTGCAGACGACGAACCTTTCCGCTCTTGTTCTTGGAAAAGGCTTCTAGGCACTTGGCCTAGAATTCGGCACAAGCATCCTCCACCTGCTCTCTGTACTCGTCGGGTAATTCGGTGAGCTGCACCTGCACGAGCCCCGCCTTGTTGCTGGCCTCGGCTTCAGTGACTTCGACCATTGCTGCAGGAAAAAAGTGTTTGTCCCACCGGGCGTGCCAAAAAGTGTGTTGGCGCAAAAAGTGGCGCTGCGCCAAGCACACAGCAAGCCGGAGAAGCTGGCTTCAACCGTGGCCCGGGTGCTTAGAAGTCCGGTGCGTGCCAGTCAGTTTGACCTGCAACTAACAAGGGAGATAAACCGTTAAATACAAAGCTGGAACGTGCCGGGTATGACCAGACAGTTCCAAGATGTACGGCCCTGAAGCCACTTACGACGACATATAGCTATGAAAGCTATCTGCCAACAGGTTTAAAGGTTATTCGGCAATATGAACAGAGTTACATGAATAATAGGTTGCCGAACACGTTTGCATGGGAATCGTACTCGCATGACGTATTGTATGTAAGTTGAAACTTAACCAATCTCGATTGTACAACCGAGTTGGCGTCCATGGAGATTGAACATACAAGCTAAGCATGACTAAGCTAATCCGAAGCCTGCGCCTGCCGCACGACACCTAGCCTTGTCATAGATCAAACACGCTTAGCATGCGTGAACCCTCACCACGTGGCAACCTAGATACGATCCAATTCGGCTATTACGAACATTAGATCTACTGCATAACGACTCTTCAGTAATAAGCATGAAAGAACAGAGCAGATCTATAAAGATGGAGCCGAACCGGACGGTATCTAGATTGGGCAAAAGTGTTATGATAAGATAAACATAGCAAAACATATAACACAAGGTAACTTAATGAATCTATCAGATTGCCAAATCTAACAGAGCCGATAACTATCTTTACTCATGTCTCAATCCGCCGCACGATACAAGACATAAACAAAGACTTCCCGTCATAAGCTTAAATCCGCCGCACGATACTAAGCTTAACGTACGAGACTACTTGCACCATATCTAAATCCGCCGCACGATACTAGACATGATAACAAGGTTGCCGGAACTTACGGAGGTCGACGGATCGATGGCCCCTCTCGAAGAACACGACGACACGACTTGGACTCGAAGACGGCACGGGGCCGGGGTTGGTTGTATTGATTGTGAACAGATTTACAATAGTCTCAGGGTTTATATTTATACCCTGGTGTCCTACGAGTCCTAGGAGGACACGATTACAACGATAAAACAGGAAACCTATCTGAGTCCTAGAAGAACACGATTACAATGATAAATTAGGAAACTATCAGAAACATGATGCCTTTTGCTCCAAGCTTCCTTTAATAACCGGCATGCGCTAAAATGAACGAGATTCCCGTCGCTAAATCTTCTCGACATGCTGTATTCGTCGCAAACTGACTTGGCTCGAGGTAACCGACCGTAGCGTTACGTTGCCGAACCCGCTCGCTGTTGACTAATCGCTTTCACAGCCTTGCCGAATACATTGAGTTAGCCGACCGCATCCGCCGTCTGCCGAATCCTTCAAGCGGCGGCGTTCGCCGAATTATCATAGCGCCGGTCCACTTGTCATAGTGCGAAAACTCGGTGTTAACAAAATTTTTATAAACGACCTCGGATGGAAAAACTACCAAAATAAAAGTTGTAGATCTCAAAAGTTATGAAACTTTATAGTTGACAACTTTTTGATTTGAATTCGTTTAGGGCCTCAAATAAGCAAATTACACTCAGATTAGTATAATATGTGAGGAACCAAAATAGAGTATAAGCACTTGTGAGTGTGTGGTACAGTGGTAGAGGAGGCTTTGCACGAGGGAAAGGTCATGAGTTCGAATCTCGCCGATTGCGTTAGATGCAAAAAATAGCGCAACTTCAATAAAATTAGATTTTCTTTGACCATTTCCACATGCGATTTACTAAATAAGGCGTCTGCGGAAATAGATTTTCATAGGCAGTTTGCTAAGTAAACCGCCTATGGAAATGGATTTCCACAAGCGGTTTAAAAGTAACTGCTTGTGCTGTGGAACTATTTCTACTGGTCTCCAGCACAAACGGTACTGGAAAACGTCAATAAAATTAAATTTTAAGCCGCCAATATAATATGTCAGTGTACTAGTGCCCAACACTGGGGCAACTAGAGCCGTGACCCTAGTCATGGCCCACGTAAACATGGAGGAACTCATCACTTTTGTTTTTGGCCTAACAGCCCATCAGATATCAGCGTCCAAGCCAGGGAATAGGGATTCTAAAAAAAAGCCAGGAATAGGGCAGCGTGTTTGTCCCGACCCAAATTATTAGAGAGCGCGCGGACGCTGTGTTGCTTACGCAACGCACAAACACGTAGCGTAATGAGACTAGGAGAGCGACAAACGTAGAGCTTTGTGATGTGGGGACTAAGCGATAAGCATGAGGAGATAGAGCATGCGCGTGTCAAATCTGCAGGACCAAACGATAAGCATGCGGCGACACACATAAGTTGTGTGTCAGATCTGCTTTTTTAACAATTACAAATAGTTTACAAACTTTAAAATGCAATAAATTTCTCGTGGAACATCTATTTTTTATTTTGTTTGCACCATAATCTTTATTATGACAAGATCTATAAAAGTAGATCCATGTTGAATATGTTTTGTTGGAACGCACTTGCCCGACCTCCACACTTGTGCAGGGGAAGGAGCGAAGGCGGCCAAGTGTCGGATGCAGTAGCGGAGGTTAGACGGAAGTAGAAAGTGCTCAAATTCTCTCAAAAGGTCGTGCTTTCACTGTTCATCCCCCTGGTATTTATAGGGAATGCCAAGGGGCACGGGCCAAATTACAAAAGGGTACAGCAAAGATTCCCCGCCTCCGCGCAGGGAGGAAGGGCAAAAACGTAAATACACAGCCGAAGCGGAAACCCTAATCGGTCACACTCCAGCGCGCCGCCACCTGGCCCTTGTTCACCTTCGGGGAGAGGTGCGGCGGTCCTGACCTTCGGCCACGCTCGCCCTTGGGCCTGCACACCTCCGTCATCTGCCGGACCTCCGGCTTCACTTGCCTCCCGGGAGAAGGACGAAGGTTTTAGCCTTCAGCCGTGCTCGCCGGACCTTCGGTTTCGCTTGCCTTTGGGGGAACGCACACCCGCCGCAGGCCTGGACCTTCGCTCCAAGCGAAGGTGGCGTCGTGAGTCAGCGAAGGTTTCCTGCGGTGCGACCATCGCTTTAGACCTGCACAGAAGCACAACAAAGCGGCGAGGGTTGTCCCCGCATCCGGAGGTCAGGGTAACGGTCTCCAATAGGAGAGGGACCTCGCAGGCACACTAGGCGTTGCGCGAGGGCTAACTTCGACCGCCAGTTCGGGCGGCGCCTCTGCCGAGGGTCCTTTCCCCCAACAGTAGCCCCTCGTTGTCTTGGATCTAAAAAACCGTGTTTAGGCCCAAGCAGCGCCTTTTAATGGGGACAGAACGGGGCCCTCGGCAGCGACGCCCGCGGCTGCTTTGGGCTGGGCCGTTGACTTGTTGTTTTGTACCTTTGAGGCCTGTTTCGTTTTTTGCGCCGCGTTTTTTGGTTGTCGTGCCTGCACTGTCGCGGGGGGGTGCCCGCTACTTGGCCTATAAATAGGAGGGGTAGCTGGGATGTGGAGACCTTGTGCCCTCATTTTGCTCTAGCCTCCCTGCTGCTGCTGTCTGCCCGTAGCGAAGGTTGTGTTCTAGTGATTTGCGAGGGTTCTGTTTGTTCGACGTCTTGCGAGGCTTAGATAGTGATGGCAAGGCTGAAGCAAACTGCCCGCGCTGTTTCGCCCTCTACGGGTGTCGAGGGCATCAGCTTTGAGTTTGGTTTGAGCCGTGTTGGGAGTTCTGAACTGGCGGCCTATTTGAAGCGAGGGTGGATCGAGGAGGGAAAAGCGAGGATCAGCTCTGGAGAGACGGTTCCGAAACCTGGTGCAGATGAAATTGTCGTGTTTGAGGAGTTTTTTGAAGCTGGGCTACGTTTTCCAGTTGACTCGTTTGTCACGGCCGTTCTGCGGAGGTTTAAACTGAGGTTTCACCAGCTAACACCTTCGTGCTTTACGAAGATGTCGGTGTATGTTTGGGCCTGTCGGTCGCAAGGTATTGCTCCCCAGGTCGAGGGTTTTGTGCGGACACACCGTGTGCACATGCAGCCTCGCAAGGTTTCCGACCGCGAAGGTATTGCGAGGCAGGGACAGTTCGGAGTATATACCTTTTGCTACCGTGCTGGGTCGGAGCTGCCGGTGCAGGCGCAGAAGAACAAGTGGGCCAGCGGATGGCAAGAGTTTTGGTTCTATTATAAGTTTGATGTGGGTTCGGAGCTTTGCGGTGAACTTCCTCCGCTTGGCGATGTAAGTGCCGAAGCTCAGATGAGCCCCGAGGCACACGCCGCTGTGGACTGTTTGAGGGTAGTTGCGCGTTCCCAATGCGCTCGTGATCTGGTCGAGGAGTATTGCTGCGCCGACGTGTGGCCGCTTAGCCGGAGGCAGGCCTGGTTTCCGGTGGAAGATGACGCGAGGTACGAGGCTCGCGGATTGAAGAAGCCGAAGCTCAATTTGGGCAAGATTTGGGAGAGGGTTTTTAAGAAATTTCCGAGACGTCAGGACGGTGTTGACGCTATCTACAAACGAGTTCAGCAGAGAGTTGAAAATCTCGTTGGGAAGTTGACCACCCTCGAGGTTAAAGCTATCCACAGCTCAGTGGGGAGCGGGGGTCGAATTAACAGGGTGTTTGACCTGCTTGGGATAGAATATACCAATTGGCCTGCGCCGACGAGCGACGACGCGCCCAAGAAAAGGAAACGCGTTCCTGCGGAGGATAGCGGTGTGGTTTCGCGGCCGAAGAGGGGTCGCAGTGGAGGTCGGGGTGGCACCGGCGGACGGGCAAAGGTTATTTCATCGAAGATTGTTGCGAGCTCTGGTGCCGTAGGGACTTCATCCTCGGCCGTGGCCTCGAGTGGTCGAGGTTTTGAAAAAGTTGGAGGGCGAGCGCCTCGCGTGGGCGGTATCGGGGCTTTGGTTCAGATCTCGGATGACGAAGGCGTTTCCGAGGACTCCGATGAGGAAGAGAAAGAAGGGGAAGGGGATGTCGTGTCTTCCGGCGAGGGCAGTACTTCATCCAGTAGCGAGGGTGACTCCGATGAAGCCGTTTCTGTGGGGGACAGCCGAGGGAAGAGGATAGCTTCGTCCGGCGCTGTTGCTGCGGCTGCGCAAGATATTGAGGAAGTGCTGCGGGATGTGGAGGGGGTTAGCCCGCGACGGGGGTCTGTGCCCGATTATGCTGGTTTACATGTTTGGGTGGAGGGATCCGAAGTTAAGGGTGGTGTTGGCCCGGACCAGACCCCTGGAAAGAGGCCATACGGCGAAGCTAGCCTGGCGAGCCTTCCTTACTATGCGAGGGAGCTGGGTGTTACGGACCCGGCGACTCATTTGTATACGAGTGCGGACCTTCAAGCCACCCGCTTGCCTTGCTCTCCGGAGGAGAGGCGATTCTTGGGTCGTGTATTTGACCGGGTTTGTCTGCCGGAAGCGGAACTTCGGCTCGCCGGCGAGCCTTTGGACAATATCCATGATGATATTGATGTGAAAGTTGCGGAGCTGATGCTTCTCAACCGGTCGGCACGCCGAAGGGCCAGCTATAATTTGCATTATCTGAACGACCGGTTGAAAGACGTGCAGAAGGAGAACAAAGACCTTCGCCAGAGCTTGCAAGATAAAGATGGTGAGCTGAGGGCCGCCTTGGAGGAGGCTGAAAGATGGAAGAAGGGAGCGCAAGAGGCTGCGAAGGCCAACGCGGAGCTCATCGCCGCGGGTCAGCAGAAGGATAAGGACTTGGCGTCTGTGAATAAGCGCGTGGAGGATTTGTCGGCGGAGGTGGCGGCCCAGGCCGAAGCTTGGCATGATAGTCTGTCGAGGGTTAAAACCAAGTTAGATGCATGCTTAACTGAAGCCGGAGGTTCGGCTGGGGAGCCACTTCCTGTGGTTGGCGCGGAGGCATTCGAAGGTTGGTTAAGTAACGAGCTAGACGTGTTCAGCTCGTTGGTTGGGAATGCTGCTGATTTTGGCGGGTATGCCGGGGCGCTGGCGATGGCTGGAACGCTTCGCCAAGCGGACTGCGAGCATCTTCGCAAGATAAAGAAGCCCAACCACATTTTTCCAACCGTCGAAGAGGTTCGACAGATGAAGATTGATGACGCCGAGGTCCGGAATTGCGCGATGCGGTTCCTTCGCCGATTTTGGATTGCAGGCGGCGGTCGGGCTCTTGCCTTCGAGGAGGCTGCCGAGGCTACTCGTCAGGTTTGTGTTGAGGATATTGTTCCTTCGGTGTTGTTTGATGATTGTGAGTCTGGGGTTGAGAATAGAATTATTTGGTCCTTTTGGTTTTTTACAGGCTCGGAAGGAAGCGATGCCTTCGCCGCCTACTGCTCAAGAGGCCGACGGCGGCTCCGAGGGCGCTCAGGCTCGCAGCTCTGCGGGGGTGCTGCCGGTGTCGGGTGAGGGACATGTTGAGACGACAATCGTCGGCGAGGGTACCTCACAAGATGCGGCTGCGAGTGGCAAAAGTGCGCAGAATGCGAAGAATGCTGCTGGTGAAGCTGTGACGGCTGAGGTTGAAGAAACCCGGCAGGTGTGATCGCGTGGGATTGTGTAGATGGGATGTTTTGGTAGGAGCAATAGTGCTTGTAATGACTTCGATGCATGCTGAGACGTTTATACTGTTTTATGTGAATGCAGGTTCCTGATGGAACCGTGCTTGAGGTTTTTGACGTGACGCCGTTAACACTTAACTACCAGGATGTTTTTATAACTGGTGAGTCCTGGGCTCGTGCGAAGTTAAAACATCCTTCGTTGTCCTTCGAGCGTTTTTGGTGGTCGAAGGTGCGAAGGTACGATTTAAAGAATAGTAGGTCGGGCAGCTTTTGGCGCGATGCTGACTTTACTGATCGGCAAGCTACGCGTTATTTGTTTGGTTCGTCTTCGACTTCGCAAGCCGTGTTAGATGATATCGATGATAGCACTGCGTTGGACTATTTATTCGGGCGAAGCAATCTTGCAGTGGACTCCACCGGGTCGCTGGTGGTTCCGAAGGAGGAACCGTTGGAGGTTAACGAAGTGCCCCGCACGTATATGTATCGGTCGAGGGTCTTGACTGGTGAGTTGCCGATTGTGCCGGTAACTCCTTTGTTGTGGGGGCCCATTGTTGCGGTTGAGCCGGAGTTCGAGGAATTTAACGGGGGCCCTGATGATTTGATGTTGATAGAAGGGAACGATGGTTCCTTGTAACTTTTTGTAATTTGCATTGTTTTGTTTGTGGTTGTAAACATATTCTATGAACTGTCAAGGAAAGATGTAATAGTTGTGTACAACGACACTTCGTTTCTTTTAGCGAGGCTCGCGCGTTTGCTCTCGTGAGCTTGTTTTGAAAAAGCAGCGACGCCCCCTTTTTCTTTAGCGAGGCTCGCGCGTTTGCTCTCGTGAGCTTGTTTTGAAAAAACAGCGACGCCCCCTTTTTCTTTAGCGAGGCTCGCGCGTTTGCTCTCGTGAGCTTGTTTTGAAAAAGCAGCGACGCCCCCTTTTTCTTTAGCGAGGCTCGCGCGTTTGCTCTCGTGAGCTTGTTTTGAAAAAACAGCGACGCCCCCTTTTTCTTTAGCGAGGCTCGCGCGTTTGCTCTCGTGAGCTTGTTTGAAAAAACAGCGACGCCCCCTTTTTCTTTAGCGAGGCTCGCGCGTTTGCTCTCGTGAGCTTGTTTTGAAAAAACAGCGACGCCCCCTTTTTGTTTAGCGAGGCTCGCGCGTTTGCTCTCGTGAGCTTGCTCTCGTGAGCTTGTTTGAAAAAACAGCGACGCCCCCTTTTTCTTTAGCGAGGCTCGCGCGTTTGCTCTCGTGAGCTTGTTTTGAAAAAACAGCGACGCCCCCTTTTTGTTTAGCGAGGCTCGCGCGTTTGCTCTCGTGAGCTTGTTTTGAAAAAACAGCGACGCCCCCTTTTTCTTTAGCGAGGCTCGCGCGTTTGCTCTCGTGAGCTTGTTTTGAAAAAACAGCGACGCCCCCTTTTTCTTTAGCGAGGCTCGCGCATTTGCAGTTTAGGGCTTCGCGCATCACGTAACTTGGGCGCTGCGTTTTGCGAGGGTGCTGTTGTTCGAGCCCCTGGCGCGTTGTGCGAGAGTGCTCTGCTTTTTGGACCCGGCCGATGCCTAAATTAGCCCGAGGCCTAGCTTGGAGGGCTCGGGCGGGACGGAAAGAGTGGGCCCGTCCGAGGCCTAGCTGGGAGGGCTCGGGCGGGACGGAAAAGGTGGGCCCGTCCGAGGCCTAGCTGGGAGGGCTCGGGCGGGACAGAAAAAGTGGGCCCGTCCGAGGCCTAGCTGGGAGGGCTCGGGCGGGACGGAAAAAGTGGGCCCGGCCGAGGCCTCGCTTGGGGGGCTCGGGCGGGTCGGAAAAAGTGGGCCCGTCCGAGGCCTAGCTGGGAGGGCTCGGGCGGGACGGAAAAAGTGGGCCCGGCCGAGGCCTCGCTTGGGGGGCTCGGGCGGGACGGAAAAAGTGGGCCCGCCCGAGGCCTCGCTTGGGGGGCTCGGGCGGGACGGAAAAAGTGGGCCCGCCCGAGGCTTCGCTTGGGGGGCTCGGGCGGGACGGAAAAAGTGGGCCCGTCCGAGGCCTAGCTGGGAGGGCTCGGGCGGGACGGAAAAAGTGGGCCCGTCCGAGGCCTAGCTGGGAGGGCTCGGGCGGGACGGAATAAGTGGGCCCGGCCGAGGCCTCGCTTGGGGGGCTCGGGCGGGACGGAAAAAGTGGGCCCGCCCGAGGCCTCGCTTGCTCGTGCGAGAATGCTTGGCGTTTTGGACTTCGCACCTTTCCTTTTTAGGCGGAGGTAAATTTGCTTCTTGCGAGCCCCTGTCGTTAGTGCCAGGGTGCTCGACTTTTTCGGCCTCCCCTTGTCTTAGGCGGAGGTGGAAATTGCTTTTTGCGAGCCCCTGTCGTTTGAGCCAGGGTGCTCGACTTTCCTCCCCTTATCTTAGGCGGAGGTGGAGTTGCTTTTGCGAGCCCCTGTCGTTTGTGCCAGGGTGCTCGACTTTTTCGACCTCCCCTTATCTTAGGCGGAGGTGGAAATTGCTTTTTGCGAGCCCCTGTCGTTTGTGCCAGGGTGCTCGACTTTCCTCCCCTTATCTTAGGCGGAGGTGGAGTTGCTTTTGCGAGCCCCTGTCGTTTGTGCCAGGGTGCTCGACTTTCCTCCCCTTATCTTAGGCGGAGGTGGAGTTGCTTTTGCGAGCCCCTGTCGTTTGTGCCAGGGTGCTCGACTTTTTCGACCTCCCCGTGTCTTAGGCGGAGGTGGAAATTGCTTTTTGCGAGCCCCTGTCGTTTGTGCCAGGGTGCTCGACTTTCCTCCCCTTATCTTAGGCGGAGGTGAAGTTTGCTTTGAAAAGAACAGGAACGTTTTTCAAAGCAATCTTAGCAGGTTTTCATCGAATGTAGCGCTCTTGGAAGAGATCCGCTTTTTCGATGCTTGGAAGTAGAAAGCTGGAGATTTTGCTTTTTTGGGGGTTCTAGCCTGTATTTATGCTTTGGATACTGCCTCGTTAAAAAACCTTACGCCCCTTCGTAAGGAAAAAGAGTGCAGCTCCTGTGTTTGTTGAGTACATGAGGTTTGATAAAATAGAAAGTGACAAAGATTACATAACGCGAGGGCTCGCTAAGGCTCCGCTATGGGTAGAATTTGCGAAGGTCGTCGATGTTCCAGGTGTGCGGTAGGATGTTACCTTCGCTGTCGGAGAGGTGGAAAGAACCTGGGCGATTGCATTCTGCGATCAGGAACGGGCCTGTCCACTTGGGCTGGAACTTTCCGGCCATGCTGGCGTTTTGTTTACGGATGAGGACGAGGTCACCCTTCTGCAGGTTCTTGATTCTGACCTTTTTATCTCTCCACTTCTTGGTCTCTTCCTGATACTTGCGAAGGTTGTGGACTGCAGTGCATCTTGTTTCTTCTAGCAAGTCTTTGTCAGTTAGCTTTGCTGGCTCGTCACTTGCGAGGGTTATTCTTGTTGAAACGTATTTTAGCTCCTCTGGTAGCACGGCTTCTTCGCCGAACAGAAGTTTGAAGGGTGTGAACTTGGTTGCTCTGCATTCGGAGGTATTGTGAGACCAGGTGACAGCGGTTAGCTCGTCTGCCCATTTGCCTTTGGGTCTGCCTTGCAATTTTTTGGATATGGATTGGAAGATTGTTGCGTTGGCTCTTTCCACTAGGCCGTTGGACTGCGGGTGTCGGACTGAGGCGAAGCATAGAATTGTTCCGATTTGTGTACAGAACTCTTTGAAAACCTCGCTGTCAAACTGGGTGCGGTTGTCGACGGTTAGATGTTGGGGGACTCCGAAGCGACAGACTATCTGCTGCCAGAAAAACTTTTTTACTGCGAGGGAGGTTATGGAGGACAGCGGTCTTGTTTCGGTCCATTTGGTGAAATATTCCACGGCTACCACCGCATATCGAAGGTTCCCCGGAGCCGTCGGGAGTGGGCCCACGAGATCCATTGCCCACCTTTGTAGAGGCCAGGTTGGGCATATGAGGGTTGTGGGAGCCCCTGGGGCGTTTTGGTTTTTTGCTGTCAGTTGGCAACCTTCGCACTTCTTGACGATGGTTTCAGCGTCTCTCAGCGCAGTTGGCCAGTAGAAACCTTGCCGGAAAGCCTTTCCTACCAGTGCCCTCGGGCCATTGTGTGAACCACATATACCTTCGTGGATGAGTTTGAGGATGTCGTTACCTTCGGACTGTGACACGCACTTGAGCCAAGGTGAGGTTACCGAAGCTTTGAACAAGGTGTTATCCACAATCTTGTACCCTCGCACTCTTTGCTTTAGTCTGTTCTCTTCTTCTTTGGAGCTGGGCTCGTGGAGTCCTTTGATGTAGGCCATGATAGGTGCTCTCCAATCCTCGCACTGGATTGTGTTGATAAGCTTGATGCTGATTTCGGAAGCTTCGAAAGCTGACCGAGTGGAAACCTCGTAGAACACGTCCGGAGGGAGCTGTAGCTGCTGTGCGGCAGCTTTGGCTAAGCAATCTGCTTCGCTGTTTTCAGTCCTCGATATCGCTTTTACGGTTATGCCGAGGAAGAAGGATTCTAACCTTCGCACATAGTGAAAATACTTTTGAAGCTCTGGATCTTTTGCTTTGTAGTTCTTTTCAATGTGCCCTGCAATGACTTGAGAGTCTGTGTTGATGAGCGCCCTTCGGACTGATAATGATCGCAACCTTGAAAGTGCCAGAATCACAGCCTCATATTCAGCGGAGTTATTTGTGCACTTGAAGTCCAGCCTTCGTGCGTATCTCAGCTTCGACCCGGAGGGCGAGATTAAGATGGCCGAGGCACCGGCTCCGGTTGCGCCCCAGGCCCCGTCGACGTAAACGATCCAAAACTGGTCCTGCTGCAGCTCACCGGGGCGAGGGTCGGGTGTCCATTCTGCTATGAAGTCAGCCAGCACCTGCGATTTGATCGCTGTTCTGCCAACGAAGGTTACAGCATAACTATTAAGCTCCACTGCCCATTTTGCTATTCTCCCCACTGCTTCGCTGTTTTTGAAAATGTTCTCGAGGGGGTACGACGAAGGTACTTGGATCTCGTATGCCTGGAAATAGTGTTTGAGCTTTCTTGATGCCATGACAACTGCGTATGCTATTTTCTCAAGCTCCGAATAATTTCTCTTTGGGCCCTCGAGGGTTTCTGAAACATAATAGATTGGCGCTTGTCTGGTCTTGTCGTTTTCGCGGAGCTCCTTGATGAGAACCGCACTTGCAGCGTGAGGCGAGGCTGCGACGTAAAGTAACAATAAATCTCCCTTGCTTGGGCTGGTTAATGCAGTCAAGCTGGTCAGATACTTTTTTAACTCCTCGAAGGCCTTTTGTTGATGGGGGCCCCAATTGAATGGAGCGTTGCTTCTGAGTGTTTCGAAAAAGGGTAACCCTCGCTCTGCGGATTTTGAGATGAATCTGCTAAGTGCTGCCAACCGACCGGTCAGACGCTGAGCTGCTTTCTTGGTTGCCGGAGGTTCCATGTTCATGATGGCGTCAATCTTCTCAGGGTTAGCTTCGATTCCTTTGACTGAGACGATGCAGCCTAGCAATTTACCCTCGCTTACCCCGAAAACACATTTTTCCGGGTTTAGTTTCAGTCCGGCGGACCGGAGGTTGCTGAACACCCTTGATAGGTCTGAAATGTGGTCTTCTTTCAGCTTGCTTTGAACAACTAGGTCGTCGACATAGGCAGAGACGGCGTGTTCGTCCTTGAAAACTTCAGAGGTCATGCGAGCGAAGGTTGAGCCTGCGTTTTTCAGCCCTTCTGCCATTCTTCGGAAGCAAAAGGTTCCCGAAGGTGTGATAAAACTTGTTTTGTCCTCATCTTCTTCATTCATCCAGATCTGGTGATAGCCTGAGAAGCAATCAAGAAGGGATAGCATCTGGCAGCCTGCCGCTCTGTCAACGAGGGTGCTTATGTTTGGAAGAGGGAAGTCATCCTTCGGACAGGCTTTGTTCAAGCAAGTGAAGTCTACGCACATTCGCCATTTTTTGTTCTTCTTTTGAACTAGGACCACATTCGAGAGCCAACTTGGGTATTTGACCGGGCGAATGACGCCTGCGTCCAAAAGCCTTTTTACCTCAGCCTTCGCTGCCTCCTTTCTTTCTTCTGACATCTTGCGAAGCTTTTGCTTGATTGGCCGGTAACCTGTTTTGATGTTCAGGCTATGCTCGATCATTGACCTGTTGACTCCTTTTAGGTCTTCTGCGGACCAAGCGAAGGTGTCTGAATTTTCCCTGAGGAAAGTAACGAGGTTGCCTTCGGACTGAGAGTCTAGATTGGCTGATATGAGCACCTTTCTTTCTGTGTTGCCCTCGAATAGTTGAACTTGTTTTGTTTCCTCCTTTGGGGCTGCCTTCACTTTGTCTTTACAGACTTCACCCTCGTCGTTGATGGCGGGGGTTTGTGGTTTGGACAGATTGTGCACATTGCGTTGCCCTGGGGCTACGTTTCCTTCCGCTGCTCTCGCAATATCCTGGTCCCCATATACTGCGACCACACCCTTCGGAGCGGGGAGCTTCATGCAGAGGTAGGCGGGGTGGATAACAGCGTTGAACGCGTTTGTTACCCCTCGGCCAAAGATGGCATTGTATGGGTAGAACATATCAACCACATCGAATGTGATGTGCTCAGTCCTGCAGTTGATTTGGTCGCCGAAGGTTACGGGCAGCGAAATTTTCCCGACGGCTCTCACTTGTTGGCCACCGAAACCGTATAGGGGGTTGTCGGCCGGTTGCAGAAGATTTCTGTCAAGCTTCATGCTGTCGAAGGTTGACGCGAACAAGATGTCAGCAGAGCTACCTGTATCGACCAGTATTTTGGTGACAGTCCACCCAGCGAGGTTGGTTTCGATCACCATGGCATCTGTGTGAGGGTAATCTCTTAACTTCATGTCGCTGGAATCGAAGGTTATGGGCATGTGAGACCACCGGCCAAACTTATGTGGTCCTTCGACGGCCACGTGGTGAACGCGTCTGGCATGTTCCTTCCTCTGCCGTTTGTTGCCATGGTCTTCATTTGAACCTCCGGTGATAGCTAGAATCACACCGAAGGTCGAAGTTGGATTGTTGATGGTTGTTTGGCTCGAGGCTTCGGCTTTTACGGGTTGTGGTGCTGGTAACGCGGGGATTGGCGGTGGTGGTGGCAGAGCGCTGGTGGCTTGGTGGGTTGTTGGAATTTGGCTTTGGGGGGTAGCTGGGTATGTGACTGTGTAAGGTGAGTTTTGGCGTTGTGGGGTGGTGGTTGGCAGATAATGGGTTTGGTTGTAGAGTGGGTGTTGGGTGTAGGGGGGTTGTTGCGAAGGTAGGCCGTAGTTTATGGGGGTATAGTGGTATGTTGGGTTTGGTTGGTGGAAGCTTGGTTTCCTTGTGTGGTTTATGGTTCGGGGGTCTGACGGAGCAGGTTTCCTGGATTCCTGGAATTCTTTTCCCTTGGCGAAGCATTCGCATTGCTTTGTTGTGTGCCCTTTTCCCATTCCACAGAAGTGACAATACATTTTGGCGGGATCTCGCTGCTGGTAGCGCTGGTTTGGCGGAGGTGGCAAAACCTGCGGGGCTTGGCTGCTCGGATGTTGAGCGTCCCGTGTTTGATGTTCATAGTTTGTTGCTTTGTTGATTGCACCGACGTTGCTTTGCTCTTGGCGAGGGTTGTTTTCTCTCGGTTGAGGCCTCGGCTGTGGCCTCTGCTGAGACCTCCGAGCGTCGGATTTCGCTCTGAAATCCATATCAGCTCTACAGTATCTTTCCATGGTTTCATGCAACTCTTCGATCGAGTTTGCCGGTTTTCTGGCAAATTTTGAGGAGCAAGGCCCTGGGCGCAGGCCACTGACTGCAGCGAGGATGACGGCCTCGTCAGATATCCCAGGGGTCCTTGCTCTGATTTGAATGAACCTTCGCCAGTAATCTTGGAGCGGCTCGCGCTCTTCTTGCTTGCAATTGAAAAGCTCGATGGGGTTTAGCGGGGCTGGGGTAATGCCCTTGAAATTTGTACAAAGCTTGTCTCTGAGAGTGATCCAGGAATCCACAGTTCCAGGGCGAAGGTTGCTGTACCAAGTTTGTGCGATGTCTCGCAGAATGATGACGAAGGATTTTGCCATTGTTGATTCATCTCCGCCTGCTGCGGCAACTGCCGCTTCGTAGCTCATGATGAACTGGCGAGGGTCGGAAAGTCCATCGTAGCGAGGTAGGTTTTGTGGATTGTAACTTGGTGGCCAGGGCTGGGTTTGCAGTGTTTGGGAGAGTGGTGACTTTGGATCATACGGCATTTGGTGTTGCTGATGCCTTCGCTGAATGCGAAGGTTTTGTTCTCTTTCATCTGGGTAGAGCTGGCGGAAGTTTGGGTGTCTCACAGGATATGGCTCTGGGTGTGCTGGTGGTGGTGGGGGTGGAGGATGGTTACGATGGTTATCTTGATTCTGTTCCTCGTTTCCCTCTTGCAGCGGGGGTATCCCCTCATCGTTCCAGCCTTCGGCTTCGGCTTCTGCCGCAGCGAGGGATTCCTCCATACGGCGAAGCTGCTCCCTTGCCTCGTCAGCCCTCTGCCTGATTGAGCGCAATCGGTTATGCCTCTCAAGGTGTTCCAGGCGCCTCTTCTTCTCTTGCAGCTCAGCTTCGAGCCTTTCGAGGGCTTCGAGGCCCATCTCCTCTTCTTCTCGCTCTCCTTCTCCCGAGGTGTGAGGGTGCGGCTGCGCTGCCGTTCGGACCTGAGGGCCCAAGGATTGGGGTTCTGGGGTGACATTCTCTTCCCCCGAAGGTTGCACAATTTCTTCCGCAGGAGGGACCACCGTCGCTGTCTCTCTGGGCACACGTAGGTCCCTCGCTGGGTGAGCTCTTCTGTTTCCCGCCATGTCAAAATTTCGACTGTCCGCTCTTCGATCCCCACGGGCGGCGCCAAACTGTTGGAACGCACTTGCCCGACCTCCACACTTGTGCAGGGGAAGGAGCGAAGGCGGCCAAGTGTCGGATGCAGTAGCGGAGGTTAGACGGAAGTAGAAAGTGCTCAAATTCTCTCAAAAGGTCGTGCTTTCACTGTTCATCCCCCTGGTATTTATAGGGAATGCCAAGGGGCATGGGCCAAATTACAAAAGGGTACAGCAAAGATTCCCCGCCTCCGCGCAGGGAGGAAGGGCAAAAACGTAAATACACAGCCGAAGCGGAAACCCTAATCGGTCACACTCCAGCGCGCCGCCACCTGGCCCTTGTTCACCTTCGGGGAGAGGTGTGACGGTCCTGACCTTCGGCCACGCTCGCCCTTGGGCCTGCACACCTCCGTCATCTGCCGGACCTCCGGCTTCACTTGCCTCCCGGGAGAAGGACGAAGGTTTTAGCCTTCAGCCGTGCTCGCCGGACCTTCGGTTTCGCTTGCCTTTGGGGGAACGCACACCCGCCGCAGGCCTGGACCTTCGCTCCAAGCGAAGGTGGCGTCGTGAGTCAGCGAAGGTTTCCTGCGGTGCGACCATCGCTTTAGACCTGCACAGAAGCACAACAAAGCGGCGAGGGTTGTCCCCGCATCCGGAGGTCAGGGTAACGGTCTCCAATAGGAGAGGGACCTCGCAGGCACACTAGGCGTTGCGCGAGGGCTAACTTCGACCGCCAGTTCGGGCGGCGCCTCTGCCGAGGGTCCTTTCCCCCAACATGTTTTAAGATAATTTACATGATTATAAAGTTTTGTGCTTAGGTGGGTGTACGTGCGTACGTTCATAGTAGAGGTAGGATGAATGCGTGCTTGTGTTTGTGAGCGTCTGTATCTATAACTGAGTCTCACAAAAATGTTTTAAATAAGGTACTTAAAAGTTTTCAAAACTTAATGTAAAATTTTAAATTACAAGATTTCACTTTAGGCCTTGTTTGGCTGCACTCAAATACACCCCAATCCACATGGGTTGGAGTGGATTGGGGTGTAACTTGAACTAAATTACACTCCAATCCCTCTCAACCCATGTGGATTGAGGTGTATTTGTACGCAGCCAAACAAGCCCTTAGGAGTATAAAGTTCATAACATGTCATATAGAGTTTTAAAAGACTAATATATAGTTTGTAAGTTTAGGTGTAGAGTTTTAAAATCATAAAGTTTTAAATGTGTCAATATAAAGTTTCTCAATTTTAATAAATTTAAAATTAAAACCTTTAAATTTGAAAATATAAAGTTTTAATTGTGGTAGTATAAAGTTTTTTAATTTAAAGTATAAAATTTAAAATTACGAAGTTTTAGATCTTAAAATACAAAGTTTCAAATGTGCTAATATAAATTTCCTGAATTATAAAAATAATCTTTGTATAGAGTTTTCAGAAACACAGTAACAAGTTCTTTAAATATATAATATGTTATTTTTTTTCAAGTATGAATGTTGCCTAAAAAATTTAAAATATGTATCTTTTGATATACACAAATGGATAACGACCGAGCACTACAAAGTTTTTCTATAGCACCAATAAAGTTTTCAATGTTATAGTTCATAATTTGTGAATTCTAATTTTAATTTATTTTATACAGCGGTGTAAAATTTATAATGTCATAGTTCAAAGTTTTGAATCTAGCATTACAAAATTTGTAATATCATAATTCAAAGTTTTCAAATTCAAGAATCAAATTTTAATTTTTGTACTATTTCATAATTTTTTACCTACACAAATGTAAAGTTCAACAAAACTTCATTCATTTTAATATATTTTTGACATATTTTATAATTTTACATTTTTCAAAACTATTTCATGTTTCATAATTTTAATTTCATTGTTTTACATACACAAATGTAAATTATATATATATATATACTATTTTTATTTTTTCTGATAACCTTTCATGCATGTCTTTTATGAATCGTTTTTTATTTTTGTGTTTCGGATGAGTATTATGGACCTAAAATAGTATGGATCTATATAGATTTCAAACCATCTTCCCGCCCTTTTCATCTTCTACGTACCCACTATCACGAAAGAGAAATAAAAAGCTCGTAGAATGTAGAATCTGAATCGGCCTATCAATTCAGGAACTATTTCGGAGAAACGTCATTAGGTTGTCTTTAAACCGGCCCATAAAAGTTAGACGTGAGCATTCGTTGTTATTCTTTTTGTACGTGTGCGTTCGAATTTTTACGAGCGCACGTTCATCAACCAAAAGTCCCGCGCCCCGACCCTCCGGCCTCCGAGTGGAGCCGCATCACCCCGCCGCCTCGCCCACCACTGCACTGTGGCCGTCTCTCGTCGCCAGCGGGGCCGCGTCCAGGAGTGGAGCGCCGCGCCACCCCGCCGCCTCCTCGCCATCGCGCCTCGCCCACCACTGCACCGTGGCCGTAGCTCGTCACCGGCTTCCCCCCTCGTGGCCTCGCCAGCTCGCTCCCCACCTGTCTGCCGGTAGCTGCCCAGTGGTCAGCGATATGACGGCCGGTGGGTGGGCGGTGGTCATTCGCCCGCCCTGGCCAGGCAGAGCTTCTGCTTGCTGGCGCTGGAAGCAGGCTGCAGGCGAACGGCAGAAGTAGCCAGCAGGGGAGCAGGAACCTAGGAAGTCGTCAGCACAGGACAGACATGAGCAGCCGCAGAACTTGATTGGATCAGGAAGCACTCTAGATTCCAGTTCCTCTTAATTTTGCACACTATTGATTCCAATTACTGGGCCTGTTTGGTTCCCCTCAATTGGCCCGAATTGAATTAGTTTCCAGCCTCGGCCCGTTTGGCTTGCTATGGAATCGAATTGGTCATTTCGGCCCGTTTCCAAACTCTGAAATGCTAGGCTACTCCCAAATCGCACCCTTATCCATCGAAAACCCTCGGAATCTTTCTCGAGCCATCCTCTATCCCTCCCCCGACTCCATGGCGGCGCCGTCACTCTCCCTCCCCCGACTCCATCACGCCGCCACCATGGCTTAGCGCCGCTCTACGCCGTCGTCGTCTCCGCCTCCAGCATTGCAGAGTTGCACCTACGCGACCTGGATCCAGATCAGAAGGTTCTGCCCACGATCTATCCGTGCACCGTCGTCGACCTATCCGCGCGCTGCCCTTGACTTCCCGTGCGCCCACGCCGCCATCCTTGATTTCCCGTGCACCGACGGTGCCGTCCTTGACTTCCCATGCGCCCACGCTGCCGTGTGCCTGCCTTCACCCTAGGTATACTTATTCTCCTTTCCCTGCCTCCCCAACGCCCCCCTTCTGCTAGATCTAGATATGGTCGAGATAGCAGCGGCGCCACCACCGGCAACGGCCAACCTGGCCCCTTCCTCAGTCCGATCAGCCAGATTGGCCTGATGACGATGACCGGTTCTCAAACCTTGAAACGACAGGTGATTTTATTTCGGTTATTTCTGATCGATCGCTCCAGTCAGATCGAAGGCTGCCGCAAGCTAGCTGAGCATGCAGATCGATGGCAGGCAGTGAGTGGCGTACAACTTGTTGATCTGAGACGCCCTTCCACTGAGGCCTGCTTGATGGCGATGGGCTATGGCTAGGTGTTGCTGCTGAGCCTGAGCATGGCCTCCGACACAGCCATAATGAAAAACTTCCTCTGACGAATGATTCTTCGCACCTTCTATCCCAGTCACTTGTTATATATGCACGTATAGTATAGTAGAAAGGAAGATACGAATGTTACTGATCTAGATATCGTTTTGAATGTCCACTTTCTTTTAGCTTGTGGCTCAGTTATTGATCCATTCCAACATTTTTCTTCCTACTTCCGGGAGGCCTCAAGTACTAACCAGTTATATTTTAGTTACCATATTTACTATATTTGGTCAAATGATTAAAATTTCCAGTAGATAATATTGTTATTTAATGCTGTATTTAGCTCTTGAAGTTCTAAATTCATCACTTGTATATTTTTTCCCAATGGAATGTACATGTGCAGTTAGGAAGGTTGTTAAGCTATTGCCTACTGTATTATTTCATAGTGCACTGTTATGATAATTCTTTGTTTTTTTGGGCCAAACCTCATTATCAACTACTATAGGCGTGTTTTTTCTTTTTATTAACACTCTGCATGTTTTCTTTTTTTATTCTCAGTGTGTTGCTTATTTCTATTGCTACCACGCCTGAGCTAAGGTCTCATCACTATGTCAACGCAAGTATGTTTCGTCCTCCTCCCCTCTTTCTGCTTGTTTATGCCCTGTTGTTTTTTTGCTTATGTCATGCTTTTTTTTTTTTGCTTATGTCCTGTTGTACATTCTCATTTATCACTGTTGTACATCTCTGCTGTATACATTTCTAGAGTAACTTTTGCATACATGTTACACTGCATATTATCAAGCTCTCACTACTAGGGAAACATAGTGTCGTATACCTGCTGCCACTATCACTAGTTTTATGTCCTCCCCTCTTTTTTGCATTCTTGAGATGGAGTACCTTGAGCTAACTAGTTTTAGATGTCTAACTGACATGTACACTTATTGCATACATGTTTTAATGTCAGATCATTACACACAATTGGTCTCTAACAATATAAGTGAGGAGGAAAGGAGGAGAAAAAAGAGAAAGAGAGTCACTGTTGCTTTGGTAGTTTCAGTTATGGCCTTGATTGCAAAGAGGTATCATCGAAGAAGACCTAGAAACATAGCAGATGCCAATGAGGTCCCAGAGAGAAGGGTTCAGGAGAGAAAACAGATGTTAAGAAATCTATACCAGGGCTCAAACACAAATTGTTTTGACAGTTTGCGCCTAACGAAGACCTCTTTTGCTGACCTTTGTGCCATCTTAAGGGAGAGATGTGGTCTGCAGGATACTATAAACGTGTCACTTGAAGAAAAGGTGGCAATCTTTTTGCTCATAGTAGCCCATGGGATGAAAATGAGGTTAATTCGTAGCACTTATGGGTGGTCTCTTGAGCCAATAAGTCGACATTTCAATGAAGTGCTTCAAGGGGTTCTCTCTTTAAGCCATGAGTTTGTCAAGCTTCCTGATCCTGGGGTTGTCCAACCTGAAGATCTGAAATGGAAATGGTTTGATGATTGCCTTGGTGCACTAGATGGCACACATATTGATGTATTTGTGCCACTAGTCGACCAAGGCAGGTATAGAAATAGGAAGCAGCGGATTACAACCAATGTTTTAGGGGTTTGTGATCGACACATGAGGTTTCTTTATGTCTTAGCGGGATGGGAAGGATCAGCTTCTGATTCTCGGGTTTTGCGGGATGCAATGTCTCGAGAGGATGCATTTACTATCCCAAGTGGTAAATACTATCTAGTAGATGCTGGGTACACAAATGGTCCTGGATTCCTTGCCCCATATCGATCCACACGATATCATCTAAAGGAGTGGGCTTCCCAAGGATACAATCCATCTAACGCAAGGGAGCTTTTCAACTTGCGTCATGCAAAGGCACGAAACGTGATAGAAAGAACATTTGGGCTATTGAAGATGAGGTGGGCTATATTGAGAAACAACTCATATTTTGATTTGAAAAACCAGGTATAAAATATAATCCTATACTAAGAAGTAGCTCAGATTTCTATCAACTAATAATTTGACTAACTTATACTACTAATCTCATGCAGATTAGAATCATAAATGCTTGTTGCATATTACATAACTTTATATTGGATAAGCAAAGGGATATGGATGAATTGCTTATCAATGAAGTTGATAATGCGATTGCTGTTGCTCCTGTTGAAGCTCAAGTAGAGCAAAATCTGATTACACATGTCCAATCTACTAATCAGTGGAGTAGTTTTAGAGACACCAAAGCTAATGATATGTTTGTTGATTACCAAGCAAGGCATGGTCAAATGTATGATAACAATATTGTCTTGTTGCATATCTAAATGTTTGCATGTTTAAATTTTGCATATTCATGACTAATAATTTTTTATATGCGTATGTTGACCATTGTAACTTATTTTTGCTCCATGATGTAGACAAGGTTAAGAAATCATCAAGGGGTTATGTTCCATGGGACGATGACATGGATAAAGAGTGTTGTTGGACACATTTGTGGAGTACTACAATAAAGGGGACATGTGTCAAAATGGATGGAAATCACATGTGTACACAACTGCGATTAATAATGTTCGTGAGAAATGTGGCGTCAACATCACAAAGAGCAACATTGAGTCCCGGAGCAAGACATTTGACAAACATTACAATATTGTTAATGGCATGCTATCTTCAAGTGGTTTTGGCTGGGATTGGGAGAAGAATAGGCTTTCAATTGATAGTGAGGCTGCATGGGAATCATATATTGAGGTATTTCAAATTCTCCTTTAAGAATCTGTCTTTTTTTATCTTTAGTGTCTCTGAGAATCCTATATATGTTTAGTTTAGTGCTATGCTATGATAGATTGTGGAGATGAAATCCAGATATTACCTTCTAGTTTATTACTTTGTATAGCCTGAAATATATTTATATCAGCCTACCTGCAGTTCTAGTTCTTTTCTTTTTGAGCAGTCAGTGTCTGCCTATGTTTGCTCTGATAATGTACGCTACATTGATCATTTATCTCATCTATAGGTAAAAATTAAATCTGGCTGAACCAAATTCTGTTTTTTTTGTAAAGGAGACTACCTCAAGTAATACAACAACTGAAATAGGCAATGATATTAACGCTGTAACTTTTGTTCTCAACTTCCATTGTTGAAATAAACTCACACCAACCATATTTTTTGTTCACTGAGAACCCACCAGCAGCAGTAGCTGACAGATACTGTGTCACCAGTGCTCATGTATAGGGGTATTGCGCATTCAGTCAGTAGTACTCAATCTTGTTCAGTTCTTACAGCTTGGTACTTGTTTGCTATTGCGTTTTTGCTTCATTTTTGAATTATCTAGTTTAGTTTCAAACTTCATGTTCAAGTATGATTATTTCTTGCAGAAAAATAAGGAAGCTAAAGGCTATAGGAATAAAGTCATCAAATATTGGGAGTCAATCAGTCTAGTCTATTGTAAGGATCATGCCAATGGAGAGGCAGCTCGTACAACAACTGAGAATTCAAGAGAGATGATTAAAGAAGGTGGTACCAACAAAGATCCAGCTGCGTCAACAACAACCCCAGGAGGTTTGAAGAGACAAAGGTCAGATGATTCATTCAATTCAATGTGGTGTGAGAAATTAGATATGTTCAGTGCAGCCCTCAAGGAAGATGCACCGCCAAAGCCTCCCACTTCATCTGAAGTACTTGCAGCTTTAAAAGAGGTTGAAGGACTTGACTCTGATACCGAGCTTGAGGTGTATGACATCCTCACGTCCAATGCTTGCAAGTTTGAGTCTATTATGGCGCTACCACTACACAGGAGAAAGAAGTGGCTACTAAAGCAGCTTAAGTGATTACAGTACTATTCTAAGTATATTATTGTGTAATGCTTTCGTATCGTGTAATCATCAAGTTCTAAGAAGTGATAGACCTCTCTTATCAAATAGTTTGTAATCAGCATGTGTTGCGTTGGCTCTTGTATCATGTACGTGATTCTGTCACTTTATGGTATGCTCATGACTTGTTTCAATTTTGATTGTTAGGTGTTTTAACTTATAATAGGTTGTTCAAGGGTCTCATATACTGTGGTGATTATATACGTATTCTGCTGTTTATGAAGATACATACCAACTGCATTGACTAGGTTCAATTCTTGATCCAAGTTAGCCAAGCATTTAGATTTTAATTCTAGGAATTCAATTATTTTGCATCCAAACAAAAAAATTGGAAATGAATCAGTTTCTAGCTGATTCAATTCTGAACAAATCAATTCTTAGAATTTAATTCCTAGAAATCGATTGAATTCTAGGGAACCAAATGGCCCCTTAATTTTCTACTAATTTTGATTACAAACTGTCTACTGAAGTTTTGATTCTAAAATGATTTATTACAATGCTTGCTGTTACAAATGTAAAATTTTGAGGACATGAAAATGGACGACGTGAATGCACAAAATCGTCATTTGGTATTTATGTTTCATAGTTTCATGATATTTTTTGACAATTGTATTGTACTCTTAATTATTTAGTTGTAGAACTCTTGATTTGCAAATTTTTCTTATATAGTAGTTGTTTTTCTATATGAGACCATTGGTGTACCTTTTGATTTTTTGGTTGCTAAAATTTGGCTCTAGTCATACTAAATCCTGAGGTCCGCCACTGGTTACATAGGTTGAGAGAGAAAAAAAAACATATCTACTGGCGGGTCAGCAATCAGCATTTTTGACAGAAAAAGAAGGGAATTCTCTATACGGCAACATCTCGATCGTGATGACTGATGAGAGCCTGTTTGGAACGTGGAATCCTACACAGAAATAAGTTCAGTTACGGAAAGAAAACAAAAAGATCCCGCGTTCCATATACTGTGTGCCGAGTAGAGTCAACGCTTTGGGGTCGACGCTTAAATCTGACGCGGACTTGTAGGTGGGGAAAAAAAAACCTCCAACGACCCAGACTGATGTACGGAGTAGCCCTCAATAATCTTCGGTTCTTCTCCTCCTTCTTCACCTCGCTCGCCCAACTCTGGGCCGCACTTTGGTCGTCTCCGGTTCCCAAGGTGAGTTACCGAGCCTTCCCGCGTAGCGTGTCGTCCCATAGTGTAGCGCTGGATCGCTAGCTGTATGCAGTATGCTTCGGCTTGGTGGTGGCCTTGGCGATGGCTGCCGTCGCGTGTTGTGCGCGCTCTCCTCTTGGCGATCTGCCGCCGTGGTTCGGCTGCTCGGGTGAGCCCTTGCCCCTTGGTCCTTGCTGTGGGCATATATGATATACTAGTGAAGGTCGCGCGCCTTTGCGCGCGCCGGGAAGTAGGTAAACTCATATTTATAAAGCTGGAGAGTATATTATATATATTTATAGGAATATATTATGTTTGATTTATAGGATCTATATGTAAACTCAAATTATTACAAACGGCGTGTCATTGCCAGCAGGGTTGAGTAAATACACCTAGGTTTACCTTATGTTACATATATGTTGCTCATGTACATAATAAGTCTCCATGGTGGACCAGGGTGCGAAGCCTTGCTCACGTAGGTGGGGATAACAGTAGGTTAAGTTTACATTTTACTGAATTTGTGTTATGTTGTTCCCTGCATAATGAAGTAACATATTAAAGTTAGTGTTGACATAAGCAAATAAAATGAGCAGGAACTGTAGTTAAAGTGCAGGTGATAATGCGAACTGAAATTTGCTTTGGAAAGTAAGACACAGTTCACACAGAAACGAGTGACGAATACAGAGAAAAGTATATATAAAATGGGAACCTTATAATATTCTTAATTTTTGTAAAAAAGAGAGTAGTTATTTAAAGTGTCTAACTGTTGTTCTTAGGTAAATAGACAGGCAAACAAAGTCTCCAAGTATATGAACATGGATCACCCACACATGGATGTAATTGTTCTCTCTACTTGGAGTTGAATACAGGCATGGTCTGTAAATCAGAACTCGAGTTTGGAGAGATCGTAAGATGTATTTACAAAGAACAAACCAGTACTGAATCAAAATGTTTACAGGGAATACGAGAATTGACTTGGGTCAAGATTTAGATAAGGGAGAGTGCAGAATGTATACCTGATATTTCAGAATCTGTTGGAGGTGAGATGTTAAGAGCAGGTGGCGACCTGTATTGTATGGCTAGGGATGGCATATTGAGACAACATCACATCTGTACCTAAGAAACCTCATGTTCCCTGCTTGATGGATTGTGTGGTTAGCCTACAGAAAGCAGTCAAACGAATAATGGTTATTGAGCTTAATGCGATTAAATTGCAAGATAAGTCAATGCTGAGTAGATCATAGCATAAAAAGAAAGCCTTATAATATTCTTAAATCCTGTCTGAAGAAAGAGTAGTCGTTCAAATGTCTAACTGCTATTATTAGGTAAGCAGGCAGGCAAACTAAATCTGCAAGTAATGAACACGCATCACCCAGGCATGGTTGTACCTGTTTGCTATACTTGGAGCCAACTACAGACACTGCGATATAGAAAAAAGGCATAAATAATATGTAAATTAGAACCTGATTTGGGAAAAACTTTAGGCGTACGTTGTCTTATATGTATGAGTGACCATAGGTTCGATGAAACAATAGTAAAAAAAGTTAGTAGCACATGTGAACTCAATATATACGACAACATTTGTTCTAAACATCGATTTCTAGTTGACATAGTTGACAATAATTTGAGCAGCCCAAGCATATCATTTAAATGTGTTTTTTATCTATGACCAAATAGATTATGTACTTTAAACAAGAAATCGTTCTGATAGTGGTGCTAGGAAGACAAAAATCATGACAAGATTACCAAAGCTATTGTATGTACCTCTATGTTCACAAATCATGGTGAACAGACGAGGACACCCAAGTGGCATATCTCAGCGCATGTGAGAAACATAAATACTAAATACAATTGATCATCATTCAGTAGCGTACCTTTTCGATGGAACCAATACTTGAGGCACAAAACAGACCTGCAAAACGGGTTGATTCGAATGAGTGACTAACGTGGAATTTTAATTTGCTGTTGAACTTGAGATATTGGTTCATAACTTCATATAATAAGTCATGCGAATCTGAAGCAAACTTGGCAATTGCCATCAACCCAAATTACAAATCCACGTTCATCTGAACAGTGAACTTCAAATTTCGTTTTGTAGTACCAATTACGATTTAGAATTTGCAATTGAGGCATAGTGGTCGAAGGAAACCAATTTCATTTTTGCAATGGAAAAGGTTACAAAGCACAAAAGCCATGTATGTACAGACGGTGTGTGGGTGAGAACCAAAAAGGTCACATAGGTAGTATGTATAGAGCATGTGTGTGGCCTGGTCAACAGTGATGTTGGTCATGCGGCGAGCATACTGAAAAAAGACGTAGTCGAGGAAACAATAACAATATGCAGTGGGTACGTGCCCAAGTATTCAAATGAAAAATATTAAAAAGGAAAACTACCTGAAATGGTTAACTTTTTTGTTAGAAAATATCAAAAAGGAAAATTATTTGGATGAGACATTTTGTTTCGTGTTCAGAGAATGCAATTATTTGAATACATGACACATTTGATGTTGGGCTATCTAGCTAGCAATGATAGAAAGGAAACGGAAAACTGAAAACAATTTTTTTTTTTGTATAGGGTGGTGCAGAAAATCTGAAGCACAACTATAAGTGACTAATTGGTATAATAAACAAAAAGAAGTTGCTACGTATGCAATAAAAGTTTTGTATAGAGTTACACCTGCCAAAAACAAATGGGTACCCAAAAAAATTAGCAAAGCTATACATTCTAATCTAAACCAGTTGACTATGCAAAAAAAAAAATACAAAGGAGGTGCTATACAATAAAAAAAATTAGAGTTAGCTAAGAGAATTTGAGTCTTACCGAACAATGAGCACGCGCCTCTCTGTTATGATGGATCAATTGGCAGCGAACACCAATGTTGTTAATCACTGCTAAATTTCTTCAGAAATGCGTACCAAGAGTAAAATACGTGTTTGTGATAATTGGTAGAGAAAAATGTCAGAGAAAAAGTTTCTAGGAGTAGCAGAGGATGTACCTGGAAGCAAGTGGCCAAATTAAACTTTGCCAACTTAGCAAGTTGAATGCATGGGTATAAAATGCTGAAAATAACAATAAGATAATGATCCTTACGTGTCATAGATCTCTTCTCCTTTGGAGAAAGAATTATATAGAACCCTAATTCTGGAAGGTCACTTATTAGTTGACAAAAAGAGTACGAATCCAACAATATTGATCTATCTATGTGCAAATTGTTTTTCTTTTTAAGAGCAGGAAATAGAGCAGTAGTTGTTTCCAGTTTCATAGGAAATAATAGAACTTTAAAACACATTGTAATAACTATAAGAGAAAGTACAGTAGGTAGAAATTTACACCTTAAACTGATCCGCTTTTGGCAATGAGTTTGGATGGTATCTGCAAGGATAGGTTTAGAGAGTCGTCAGCAACGATCAGGGTTCCATAGGATAATAATTGAGTTAGAAGTGCATCCTAAACATATGACAAACCATATTGTGTATTGGCAGAGAATGTAATTAGATGTTAGTACCGTATCAGATATCAACTATGTAAAAAAATGTCAAAGATTTTAACAGCAATATGGAAGAGCGTATTAGAAAAACCTAACTTTCGAGGTAACCTACGCTAGCTGCAAATTGAAAGTAGTTCATTATAGTGCACCACGTCATGTAGGAAGCAAACAACCTTTAGTACCACCTAAGGAATTTTTTTTGCTTCATAAGCAGTCCATGTAAAGCTTTCTTTTTTTTCCAAACAGCCATATAAAATTGGAACATCTACAAATACCATGTTAATTCTATGTTGTTTTTACTCAATTCACTACTGTCGGCAAAAGTATTTCTAATTGCTTGCTTGTTCATGTCCATGTATGGAAAAAAAACCTGGAACTGCATTAAGCTGAAAATGCAACGCAAATAAATTATCTTCTATGTACGTATTGGTAGGTCAGGACTCGTTCAGAGCGATTTGGTGTAGCATATAAGCTAATGTGGACTCCAAAACTGGGAAAGCATCCAACTCTACGATATTGAGGAGAACCAACCCTATTAAAAGCTAAGCCCTAAATTAAGGTAGCAATGGCATCTTCAGTAACCGAAATGGAAAAAAGGTGCATATATTTGGCAAAGTCTCAGCCCCAATGTTTCCTCCGACCAATCAAGTTACCACATGGTTCGAATTAAATAAGTTCCAAAGATTTAGGCTTGCTTACCTTGAAATCAGTTCACATCAATAGAGGCCTATGTGTTCCTGTTTTTCTCTATTAGTTAGATAAAAAATTGCAAAAGTATGGAAGCAATATCTGTGACATTTTTGCCTGAGCCAAAAAAGCAGAAATACAATATTTACTCACTTTTGAATCATTGAAGATAGCATCCTCATCATCCAGTAGTGTGTCAGACGCTTGTAGCCTTCTTTTGAACCAACCATTCTCCAGGGACTGTATTTGTCCACCATTATTTCAGAAAAAACAAAAAGAACATCAATGAGTTAGTACTGACGACATTTTTACCTGAGACAAAATAGAAATGCACTATTTACTCACTTCTGAATCATTGAAGATAGCATCTACATCATCTAATACCGTGTCAGATGCTTGTAGCTTTTTTTTTGAACCAACCATTTTTCAGGACTGTATTTGTCCACCTTTATTTCAGGAAAACAAAAAAGAACATCAATGAGTTAGACCAAACTATATGCATGGAACCGATAAAAAAGGCGCCCAATGCTCTAGCACGGTCTTGTACAAATCGGGTCAGAAAAATGAGCAGGCAACCACATGTCCATTAATCTAAGTAAAGCAGATATATATGTTCCACCAGAATAAAATATACGGAGGACAAGCACAAAGTCGGATGAAACAAATACCCATGTGAAAACTAATAGCTCATTTATAGATTTAAGCCCTAGATAATCACACAATACGTGGATATGTGGATTCAAAATGGTATGTAAATCAAATCAGCAGGAAACGTCTATCGAAATCTCTGAAAAAAATGAGAACAACCAGCTAGGTTCCTTGGAGCACAGATACACACTTCACATACATATACATCATCCTGAAATATTTTGTTGATGACGACGTTGTTCGAAGAGCTAAACAAATTCAGAAGGAGTAATTGAAGAGGTAACACATTCTGTATGCTTGATTGAAATGCTATCTGCTGGCTTTATTTTTGTACTTAAAAAAAGAATCCAAATCACTTGGTAAGATCATATACTTAGATCGAATATTTTAATTGAAATCAGAGTACATACAAATTTAGCACGAAAGGGATGGAGACATCCCAACCAAGAAAAATGTCCAAATAAAAATCTAATAATTACTTTGAGCTAACCATTATGATTTCATTTTTCTGTAAAAGAGGAAGACAGAGGGAGAGAGGATTCAGGGAGGAAACCATGGGACGAAGCAGAGCGAGGACCATATCGGTAGATCCAGTGGCCGAGCTGAGCTGCTGCCGGCACCGATGAGGAAGACGCGACTGCCACGCCTTGCTCCAAGACTGGGAGAGGAGGGTGTGGGCGGGAGCCGCGGCCACCGTCGCCGTACCCTAACCCTAGGGCACTGCGAGGGCCTGCGTGGTGAGGAAACATGGAGATGGAGGGGGAAAAGGGAGGGGTTCACCTGCTCCGGCGCCGACTCCGGCACGCCGCCCGCCTGCGCCGCCGCCGGCCGACGCCGTGCCGCGGGCGCCCGCCTGCGCCGCCGCCGTAGCCTGCCTGGCCGCCGCCGCTGCCGTGCCGCCCACCCGCATCGCCTGGCCACGCCGCCGCCGCCGTCGTTCCGCAAGCCCGCGCCGCCGGTCCACCACCGCATCGCCCGCCCATCGCAGCGTCGGGAGAGAACCAGAAGAGAGCGGTGTTTTTCCGTCGCACGGGCTCCGGAGAGAAAGATACATTTTTTTTCCTATTCCGAAGCTGAAGCTGTAATATATTGGTCTCTCCGGATTTTACCGAGAAGCCGAAGAAGCTGGACTTAAAGCGGAAAAGCCAGCCAAAAAACGAGAAGCGGCTTCCAGCGAAATCCGCTCCAACCGATCTGGGCCATTGGATGGGAGATCGGACGGTAGAAAAAAATCCGGGTGACGTGGATGGTTGTTCTATGCAGGAACTGGTTGAAGAATATAGGTTTAAAATCCTGGTCCCGGGGGAACCTATACCTCGGCCTAGCCGCTAGCGCTAGCACTGCCCTCTTCTCTCTCGCTCTCCGCCTTGGAACTGAAGCTAAATCTCTCGAGCCCGAGCACACACAAGGCATTTCCGCGACCCTTTCATGGCAGAGCGGCTCTCGAGTCTCGACCGGCCGGCTATCTGGCAATATTTAAGAATTAAGTTGAGCCTAATTTATATGAAAAATTTAAGGGGTACTGGTTATCTATTAGTATATAACGTTGGGTACACCATACACATGACTAATAATTTACATGCAAATTTAACTATTTGTCATGCATGTTGGACAATTATGACAGAATAGTAGTTTTATAATCACAATAATATATAGATAGTTTCATGAAAACTTGAGGGGTTTACTCTATATTGTTTTCCAAATTAACATCAAATCTTTCTGACAGTTTCAGAATCTCTCGATTTTATCCTTTTCCTTAGTGTCTCTCATGATGATCAACACGAAGGCCCTTCGATTAACATCAACCTGTGCTCTAGCACGGCCTATAGGATCTTACATTATATGATTATTAAAAGTTTTATGGGAGTAAGTGTAACTAATATAAAATGATTATTGTTAGTCTCTCTATTCATTTCCTAACATATAACCTCTGTCTGGTGTCATAAAAATCCAATTACTTTATATATGTTTTCATCCCGTGCATATTGCACATCTATGGTGTTTTAGGTGTATTTAGTTGTAAGTTTAGCTCCAGTTATATCAAAACTTCCACTGCATCCTTTGCAAAATCTTCAATCTATATTTCCTTTTTCAACATTTGCCCTTATTAGTTATTGCAATTTTCGTATCCACATACTAAATTCAAAAGAAATTACACTGGTGGCACCCAAACTATTACGCAATTCTCATTTAGGTCCCCCAAACTATGAAATTGCATATGTAGGTCCTTAAACTATTTATTAAGGGTCTATTTGGTAGAGTTCCACCAATAGAAAAAAGTGAATCTAGTTCTGAGATTTACCTAAATCCACTATGGATCAGCTCCACTGTATATCTGAGATTCATCAAAGTGTTTGGTAAATCTCCACCTTCATCTCTATCCCACTTCCACCCGGACCCACGTGTCAGCTTTTATCTTCTTTCTTTGTCCTACCGTTTGTTGTCACAAAGGAGGCATGGGGTAGACGAAGGACGAGGCCGGGGCGAGCGAGTGGAGCTCGCTACCACGTTGAGCAGGCGTGACACGTGGTGAGCGCCCCTTGCGAAAACTGATGACCTCACGTGTGGATTGGGCAAGGCTATGGATGGGCGTGGCCAGAGGTGGGGCACGAGGCTCCACTGGGTGGGAAGTGGTTAGGCGATGCAAGGGCTCTGGCAGGCTGGGCGCAGTCGATGCAAGGACTTCGATGAGCGGGCTCGGCCAACACAAGGCTCTACTGGGTGGGAGGTGGTCGGGAAGTGCAAGGGCTCCGATGGGCTGGGCATGGTCGGTGCAAGGACTCCGGTGGGCGGGGCTCGGCCAGCGCGTCGCAGAGGCACCGATGAGCGGGGCACCATTAGGCAAGACTTGCTACAAGAGAGGAAGAAGCGAATAGAAAGAATCGAATCGTTATTTTCTATGTAACTAGTGGTATGGTGGGTATTTTACACCAACTCCACCTAAGTTGGATATGGTGGGGTACCCCTTGAGGTGCTCCACCAATTTGGTGAATCTAGAACTAGATCCACACTTTTGTTGCATCAAATCCACGGTAGATCCGGTGGAGTTAGACGTGTTTGACAAAAAAGTGGATCTAGATATGATTTTAGTGAATCTCTAACAAACAAGCCCTAAGTATATCATCCTAATCCAAAATAGCCATGTCATGGTCCATTAGCTGACGTGGCAATCTAGCATCGAACTAACATGTGGATATGTAGCTCATAACTACAGGATGGTCTCTAAACTATCATGTGATTCTCACCTATAGGTCCCAAACTATAAAATTACTCATCAGGATCCCTATTCTATCAAAGTACTACAACCTCTTTAGCGCTCCATTCATCATCGTGTGGATTGCCAGATATGCTTCCGAGCTTTTGCTTGTTATTGAACTTCTTGTTGTATGCTTCTCATCTTATCTTTGGAGAGTAATGCCTTGACCCTATCTTCTAGTATGGTTAGACCAAGGGATGTACTTGTAGGCCATTGTCGATAACTCTGAGCTAAGACACGCCACTCACTCAAGGTGGCATGGAACAGTTGGCCAGCGTACCCACAAAGTTGTTAGTTGGTTGTTCCATGTCACCATGAGTTAGTGAGGTATCTTAGCACATACTTGGTAAGAATGCCCGCCCTAACGCATATGACTTTGGATGGCTACTTTGTTTTTGACGGGTATGTAAACACCCCATAATTTATGGGGTTGCTTCGTGTTTTTTCTTTTGTAATAGTGGAGGTGACTGTCGACATTTCTTGGCATCGACTAGTGAATTTGTAGCCATGCGTATCACTTTGGATGGCCAGCGCTCGAGGACTCAGGATCATACCAGATCAGGCAACGAGCCCTATGTCTAGTTCGGTGGCGCATGTTTATGTTCTTGAGCATGAGGACTCAATATTTGTAGGTGGACAGACGAGAGTCTAAGTATTATATTATAGGGTTGTCAGTGGGTTTTGAGAGTTTTGAGAGCCTAAAAGAGATGCTAGACCTCCCATTATATATGTATGTATATGAGCGTCTACTGAAGGACCGAGAATGCAATAGCAAGGCGACCAGAGAGGGGTGAATGAGAGCCAATCAAATTTCTCTCGAAACTTTGGCCAAAAGTCCCAAAATCAACCTCGAGAAACAACGACCGAAACCATGATGCTCACGACCCTTGGAAGAGGGTGGACGATCCCTAAGATCACAGCGGAGCACCACAAACCACAAGCAAACCAAGAACCAAAAGCTCCGGCTCAAGTTCGCCCCCAAAAACCAAGTCCCGAACGTAGATAGACGGCTACGACGAGAAATCCCTAAATACCGATGCTAACTAGTAGCAAAGATACCTAGAAAGGTTCCTTGGTGAACTCTAGGGCCAAACGAGAAGTCCGGAAACCAAGCGAAGAAGCCGGGAGAGCAAACGCACTAAACCGGAGGCTTCAGGCGATTCCCAGACTGTCCGGACTTGAAGTCCCGGACTGTCCGCCCAAGGCCGGACTGTCCGCGAACCAGTGGCGGACTGTCCGCCGGCCAATCACCAAAAACAGCAGTGCTGCAGCAGGTTCCCTGGACACTCCCAGACTGTCCGCGAGTCACAACGGCGGACTGTCCGCGGTTCAAAATGAACTTGTCCGTACGAGTCCCGCTGCCACTGGTCTGGCTGGAGCCCGACCCCCGGACAGTCCGCGGGTCCAGTGGCGGACTGTCCGCGGATGAACATGGAGGGCGATTTTGATCACCTCTCTCCCAAATTCTCTCAAATCCGAATCAATACTCAATCCCACGTTCCCAAACTTGGAGAGGATGATCACGGAGTAGTTAGGAGACTATCCCCAAGAAATCATCCGCTCAAAACGACTCAATCAACGGGAAATCGAAAGGGGAGGAGGATTGAATGAAAAAGCGCCACGAAAACGAAATCGTCCCGATCTATTTGTTCATGAGGAGTTAGATGAATTCCTTTGGTCGAAATGACCTCCTCAATGAAACGAACAAAATCATTCAAACGGATTTCGCAAAGACGCACTAGAGAGGGAGATCGAGCGACGGGAAAATCGCGGAGAAACGAAGAACACGAAGAACACGAACCAAAATGCGAATCAACACATCGATCTGCAGCCGTAGCGCAAACACACGCTACAATCGTGAGGTTACGACCTCACTTCCTCAAAATCTCCAGTACACAGAGGCAAGGTTCTCTGCGGATCTCAGCTAGCTACAGCAGGGGATTGAGAGAGCAGGAAACCCTAGAAAGCAAGAGCAAATGACTGAGATGACTAACTGAGATGAATGGGGAGGTGGGTGTCTCCCCCTACTTATCCTAATCCTAACTATTCCTAATTCCCACTCTACCCTAACTAATTACAGAGCGAACTAGCTAAACCCTAAGGTTATTCTGGACCAACTCGAAGGTAGGTGAATCCGACAGCCACGCCCGCACAACTTGTAGCGTTGCCTCGACGCAACCTCCCGATTGCCGCCACGTGCTGCCCTCGCTCTGCACCCTCGGTTTTGTGGCTGAAACCGGGAAACCAGGCTTTTACGCCATCCCCCGGTTTTGTGGCCCAAACCGGGAAACCAGCCTCCAAGTCCATCCCCTAGTTTTGAGGCCCAAACCAGGAAACCCGCCAGCGCCCAGGTTTTGAGGCCCAAACCTGGAAACCGTCCTCAGCCCGAGTTTTGTGGCCAAACTCGGAAACCCTCAGCACCCTGGTTTTGAGGCCCAAACCTGGAAACCGTCCACCCGATGGTTTTTCTCTGGCTCTACCACCAAACCGAAGCTGTAGAGGGGATGCACCGCCCGTGCACCCCGTCCACCGACATGTGTCCCCAGGTCCTCGACCCAAGCAACACCATGCCCCACAAGTCTTCGCTCGTCGCTGTCCCAGGCTGCCAGCCACCACAGCTGATCCTCAGGCCACCGGTCCCTCAGTCCAAGCCTCACGTCCGCCCTTCACCGCTCTGGGTACATCGGCATGGCACGTCCGCCGCACGGCACGCCCATCCTTCACCGCTCCCGGTCCGTCGGCATGACACGTCTCTACTTGACCTTCACCTTGCCCTCGATCACTGTCTCCGTGCTCGACACCTGCACAACACAAGCCAAAGAACATGCGATCAAACCCATTGACAATCACTCATCACTTAGAGACTCGGCATACACCCATGTATCCGCAATCTCCTCCTTGATGAGTGCATTGTCAACTACTCACACAAATCATAATGAAAAGAAGAAGGAAGGAAGAAGGAGAAGAAAGAACTCAACCAAATGACCCAAAAGCATAGCAAAGCCATAGAAGGTCAAGTGGAAAGAGCAAAACAGCTTGGTCCCCAAAGACATGGGCAACGGCTCGACGCAACCAAGCAAAGCAAAGCTAGCCCTCAAGAAGAGGTAGAACAGGCTCAACACCGCTAGCAAATACCAATTGGAAAATCGGAGCAAAGTGCTAGTCCCTCAAGATAGAGGCACAGAGGCTCAACACAACTAGCAAAGAAAGCTCGATACCAATGCCTTACAGCCAACAAGAAGCAGCAAAAATGCTAGTCCCTCAAGAAAGAGGCGAAGGCTCAACACAACTAGCAAACTCCCCCTCGAAAAGTGCAAGCAACCAGGAAAAATCCCCCTTAGATGAACACCCAACCATGAAAAATCCCCCTTAGATGAACACCCAGGAGACATATGATTTGCAAACTCTTCCCCTTAGTTGAAAATGCACTAATCAAGAAAAAGACTCTCCCCATCAGAAAATGCACCAACAAAAGTGCCAACAAGAGAGGTTCTCCCCCTTCCAACATGCATATGAGTCAAAATGCAAGTTAGCAGCTTCAGGCATATAGTCAAAAGAATGCAAGGATGCTCTACACAGTTCTGATCCGATGACTCAACAACAGCACACAAGCTAGCAAAGGCTCAAACTGATCACCAATTACGAAATATGAACAAGTGAGCATAGTGAGCAGTTTTGAGTCAAAAGATAGTCACCATCAAAATAGCACTAAACATGTATAGACAGGAATCCGGACAAGTGCTAAACATGTATACAAGGTGAACTACCTTTAGCAAAGTTCAATCATCATGCTTAAGAATGAAACATACACTTGTGATTTCAATTTTAAATCGGAGTTGCAGCGGTGAAATTACACAAGTTCAAATTCAGCATGTGATTGCGAGAGGTTGAAAACTTGTCATTGCCTAACTTTTCAACCGAGCGAAGCCTATGCCGAAGCAATCAGAAGCTTAAAGCTACGGTTTCGGTCATACACTACACGGCTCAAGTTTGACTCAAGGTGCAATGAGAAACAGTCTCGATACCGTGATGTGTTGACAAGCAGTCCCATCTCGATCTTTTCATTTCACTAAATCTTGGTTCAATTTTATTGACAGGATATGAACAGACCAAGCAAGTGAGAGACTCAGAACTAGAGACATAGCAACCTAGTATATATGAAAAGCACGAGTGAACTCAACACATCCTACACATGCTAGTTGCATATCTCAATGGTGAATATTTTCAAGTTTTATGTTTGGTAAGCAGGTTCACCATTCAAAAATAGCTCAGCTCACAACATGTATTAGTGATCAGAAGGAGCATAAGCTGCAAGCATCAACATAAGCATCAGAGCATACTACATAGAGCATAGTTACATTCTAGTGATTATATACATGAAGCTCAGAATGTAAATGCGTATGCTGAAATGCAAAAGAAAAGAAAGACAAACGAAAAAGAGTCAGTCTATAATACAAGAACCAAAATGTTTCCCCCATCTAAAAGGGGAAACACACACCAAGCTCACCCCTCAACCGATTAAAGGTTGATTCGTCTAAAGGCTTGGTGAAAATATCAGCCAATTGATGATGAGTATCGACATGGCGAAGGTCGATGTCACCCTTCTCTTGGTGGTCTCACAAAAAATGAAAGCGCACATCAATGTGTTTGGTCTTCGAGTGAAGCACGGGGTTCTTAGCGACGCTAATAGCACTCGTGCTGTCACAAAGCAGAGGAACGCGAGTAAAGCTCAGACCAAAATCACGCAAAGTGGCCATCATCTAAAGCAACTGGGAACAGCAGCTAGCCGCAGCAACATATTCAGCTTCTGTGGTAGACTGAGCGACACTAGACTGCTTGCGAGAAGACCACGACACAAGAGAAGAACCAATAAACTGGCAAGTCCCAGAAGTGGACTTGCGCTCAATACGGCAACCAGCAAAATCGGTATCCCAATAACCGCAAAGGGAGAGGGTGGAGGAAGCAGAATACCAAATCCCGAACTCAGGTGTGAAACGAAGGTACCTGAAAATGCGCTTCACCGCCTGACGGTGAGAAGTGCGCGGCGACGCCTGAAAGCGCGCGCACAGACACACCGCGAACTAGATGTCCGGGCGTGTTGCCGTCAGGTAGAGCAGCGACCCGATCATGCTTCGGTACTCCTTCTGGTCCACAGCTTCTCCATCCACATCTGCATCCAGGGCAGTCGCCGTCGACATGGGTGTTGGAAGAGGCTTGGCCTCACCCATATCGAACCTCTTCAGCAAGTCCTTGGTGTACTTGCCCTGGTGCACAAACGTCCCCTCTCGGGATTGCTTAATTTGCAACCCGAGAAAGAATGTCAGCTCGCCCATCATGCTCATCTCGAACTCCCTGCTCATAGTATCTGCAAACTTGGCAACCAAAGCGTGAGAAGAACCACCGAAAATGATATCATCCACATAAATCTGGACCAAGAGAGTGTCTTTGCCTTGCTTGAGGAGAAAGAGCGTTTTATCTACACATCCCATTTCAAAACCCTTGGCTAGTAAAAAGGTTTTCAATCTATCATACCAAGTTCTAGGGGCTTGTTTCAAACCATATAAAGCTTTGTGGAGTTTAAAAACATGGTTTGGAAACTTGGGATTTTCAAAACCGGGGGGTTGCTCAACATATACTTTCTCTTTTATGTAGCCATTTAAGAAGGCACTCTTGACATCCATTTGAAAAAGTTTGAAACCTTTGGATGCAGCAAAAGCCAAGAGTATCCTAATAGCCTCCAAACGAGCTACAGGAGCAAAAGTCTCCTCATAGTCTATCCCCTCCTTCTGACTATAACCCTTCGCTACAAGCCTGGCCTTGTTTCTAACAACGTGGCCATCCTCTCTTTGCTTGTTTTTGAAAACCCATTTTGTCCCAATAGGCTTACAGTCTGGAGGAGGTGGAACTAGAACCCAAACCCGATTTCGCTCAAAATTTTCTAACTCCTCATGCATGGCATTGACCCAATCCGGATCCGTCAAAGCGTGTCCAACATCTCGGGGCTCAAAATTAGCAACAAAAGCAGAATGAACAAAGTGAGAGATGTGCTGTGACCTGGACCGAGTAACACGTTCGTCAATGCCACCGATCATTTGCTGAGGGGGGGTGTTGGCGCTGGATGTGTCATGGCGCCTCCCGGGTAGAAGTGATCTCCCCCTCAACAGCAGCTGGTGCCTCCCCGGGTACAAAAGGTACCGCTCGGGGTGGCGGATCCCACGGCCCCCAGGAAGAAGAAGTGTCGGGGCCGTGAGTCATCGTAGAAGCCGCTCCTTGCGGCAAAGCAGGTGGAGGGGGTGCTGGATCATCCATACCTTCAGCACCCTCATCCTCGTCATCAAAAAGAGGCTCACCAACCTCATGATCACCTGCACGCTCAAAACGAGAAGAAGGACAAACCATGGTCTCGTCGAAGGTGACATCGGATGTCTCCATGACTCGGTTAGTATCAAGGTTAAGTACACGATATGCGCGAGTGTGAGTGCCATAACCCAAAAATACGCCGTCAGAAGAACGAGACTCAAATTTGTCCAGGTTGCCTTTCTTCAATATAAAACAGTGGCAACCAAAAACTCGAAAGTAACTTACCTTGGGCTGTCTACCAAAACGCAACTCATAAGAAGTCTTTTTCAAGAACGCTCTCAGAAAAATACGATTGGAAATATAGCATGCGGTGTTCATAGCTTCGGCCCAATAACGCCTAGGAGTCCTATGCTCATCGAGCATTGTCCTAGCCATCTCAACAAGGGTCCGATTCTTCCTCTCTACAACACCATTTTGTGGCGGTGTGTAGGGGGAAGAAAACTAGTGTTTCAGACCCAAAGAGTCACAAAACTTCTCAAAATCCGAATTTTTGAATTCGGAACCATTATCACTCCTAATAGCTCGCATCGAGTTCATAGGGAACTCGTTCTGAAGACGCAAAATCAGATTGCGAGCAAAGGAGAAAGTCTCGGTCTTCTCAGTCAAAAAGAAGACCCACGAATATCTCAAAAAATCGTCGACAACAACCAAAACATACCACTTGCCACCAACCGAGCTCACCCGAGCCGGACCAACAAGGTCCATGTGTAAAAGCTCTCCAGGGCGCTGTGTCATGACCTGAGTCACCGGAAGGTGGGGAGCGGCAACCATCTTTCCATGTCTACAAGAATGGCAAACAAGGTCCTTCTCCATCGACAACTTGGGCAATCCTCGAATTAGGCCAAGTGAGCTAAGTCTTGCAAGCAAGTCGAAGCTTAAATGACCGAGTCTCCTATGCCACTTCCAAAGATCAGAGGAGGAAGGACTTGCCAAAAGACAGCGGGAAATACCAAATGACTCCGAGAAATTTGAGCGAAAGACTTTCCCAAAGGGCGAAATCAAACAAACAAGATTGCCCTGAGGATCTATAATGCGACTGAGATTCGGTTTAAAACGAATCTCATAGTCATCATCAAAAAGTTGCGAAATAGAAAGAAGGTTAAAATGCAGGTTAGAAACAAGAGCAACATCGCGCAACACAAAGTGCTCATTAACCCGCACCGACCCGCGAGACAACACCTTACCTTTGCTATTGTCGCCGAAGGTGATAAATTCCTTCCCGGCAACAGGACTAAGGCTGGAGAACCACTTGGCGTTTCCGGTCATGTGTCTCGAGCAACCGGAATCCACCAACCAAATGTCCTCCAACCGTTTTACCTACATCAATAAAAAGACATAGGGTGAGCATACGGTCCAACACTGGGGTTAGTGAAGTAGGAAGAATACCAGTGTTGGGCCGGCTGCTCAAAAGAACGGTCAGTGTAAAAACCATTCCTAGCCTGTCTACGGAGGAAGCGATCACCACGTTTAGAAAGACGTGGTCCGCTAAGGAAGGAGCGTCCATCGCGATACTCAAAACGCGGTGGGGGAAAATGCTCTATAACAAAGCCACCGTCACGGGGTCCATAACCTACAACTGCAGGCTCCCGCCGGGCACGCTCTCTACGAGGCCTACGCCTAGGAACTTGAGGCACTGCACCTCTAGGCCTAGCTTCTCTCCTCGGAGCTCTCCTCTGCCTAGGCCTGGGAACTTGAGGTTCTGGACCTCTGGGCCTAGCAGCACGCCTCTGAACATTTGGCGCATGTACATCATGGAGAGGATGGTACATGTCCACATTGTTCATCTCCTTAGCACGGCGCGCCTCTCTCTTGCGCCTATAGCAAAACTCACTCAAGTGTCCATCTCTCCCACAGTACTCACAATGGTACCTCACCGCACGCAAAGGGGGTTGTTGGTACTCACGGTTGTGGGTTTGGATCACTTTGCCCTTCTGTGGCAAAAGCTCCTCCTGGATAGGTGGCATAGTGTCCAGCTTGTTCTTGAGGTGTTTAGGTTTGGGTGCCCACTGCTGGTTCTTGGGTGGAGCTCGTGGAGGTTCTTCAAACACCCCATCCTTGGTGACAGGCTTGGCAGGCTCTTTGGGTGGAAGCTTGGTTAGTTTGGGAGTAGTGGTGGAGTTGGGCTTCTCACATGGGTTCAGACCACTCGACTCTCTAATCTTCCCAAAAGCAGAAAGATCAACACCCTGAGCAAAACCTACACCTGGACCTCCAGCAGCTCGCTTGAATTGGGAGATCATCATCCCGAGCTGCGACTCACTACAAGAGACCCATGACAAGATGGTCCGAAGGTATGTGTTTTCCTCCTCGGTTTGCATCTTGTCATGCTTCACATTGGCAATCTCCATCTCCAAACCCTCACACAAAGCACACCTCATGACACAAGTGCTACCCGAGCTGGCCTTCTCAAGAAACTCAACCTTGGCATTCTTCTCTGCTAACTCGGTTTGCAAGCCAGGACAGACCTTGCACGCACCCAACAACTAGGGCCTAGCCCGGAGCTCATCCACCTCTCCAACCAAAGCAGCATACTTACCTCTCAAAGTGAGAAGGTCAGTCATGTGCTTGGTGCACGACTCGCACTCAACCTCCTCTGACACAACCACGGTGGACCGAGCGAACTCAAGCTCCTTCACCGTGTCCTCCCACTTCTGCCTAAACTCCTTGCACTCTCTAGCAGCACGCCTAAGCAGATTATCTTGACTAAGGAGCGCGGCAGTAAGCTTCTCAACCTTAGCAGAAAGCTCATCGTGGGTGAGAGATACCTGGGAGGTGTCGTCGTCGTCATCCCGAGGGGTGTGCTCCAGCTTGCCGTCGACCTCATCACCAAGCGCCATGGTGCAGAAGCCCTCGTCGTCGGCGAAGAAGCAGAGTCCGTTCAGCTCGTCCTCGATCCTCTTCTTCTTCCTGGACTCGTCGTCGCTTGAGCAAGCGGAGTCGTCATCCGAGCCGTCGACGTCGCTGAGCGTGGCGAAGAACGCACGCTGCTCAGCTTGGGCCTTCTCCAAGTACTTCTTCTTGATGTACTCCTTGTTGAAGCCGCCCCTCCGCTTGTGCCTCGGGGGGACGTGCTTGTCCTTGCGCTTGACGGAGTCGTACTTGTGCCCATGATCGCCCTTCCCCGAATGCTTGTTCTTGGGGCAGTTGGCGATGAAGTGGTCGGGGTCGCCGCACTCATAGCATCCTGAGCGTCCTCCTCCGCGGCGACGGTTCATGCGGTTGTTGTGAAACCACGAGAACCGGTTGGCAAGCAAAGCCAACTCGTCATGCCCCAAAGACTCCAGCTGGTCCTCTGTGACAGAAAAGAGAGATGAAAGAGCAAAGCCACCAGAGGGGTTAGCAGAAGAGCCAGAAACCAAGGCCATAGTCGGACCAGAAGGATTCTCATAAAAAGCCCTCGACATGGCGTCAATCTCACTAGACTTGAGCTTACTAAAGAGCTCGTCGCAAGTGAGGGTCTCATAGTTAGACGATTTGATGATCGCCTGGACCTTTGAGTCCCACACCGTCCGATCGAGAGTATGCAAAAGCTTCAAAGCCCTCTCATGATCGTCGAAAGGCAACAGCTCCTTGTTAGCTCGCATCTTGTTGACAATCACCTGAAAGCGAGCGAATAAACTCTCTATGCTCTCGCCAGACATATGTCGAAAGTTCTCATACTCCCGCTTGTGCGACTCATAGAGACGGGATTTGACTTGAGTGGTGCCCTCATGGAAGCGCATGAGGGTAGCCCAAATCTCACGAGCCGTGGGGAGGTGAGAAACGCGATCAAACTCGGACATGCTCAAACAGGAGAACAAGGCGTTACGTGCCCGGCTATTGGCCTCGTGCTCATCGATCTGGAGCTGAGTGACACGAGCAGCCAAGACAACGTAATCGGCCTTGTTGCAAATCTCCCAAACAGAAGAGCCCATGCTCTGGAGATAGGCCGACATGCGTATCTTCCAATACGCATAGTTCGTCCCATCAAAGAACGGCGGTTTGCCCACGCCGCGATCCATGTCGCCTTCGGTGGATCTAGAACCGGCTAAGGTGGAAGATCCTTAACCCACTCCGATACCAATTGAAGGACCGAGAATGCAATAGCAAGGCGACCAGAGGGGGGGTGAATGGGAGCCAATCAAATTTCTCTCGAAACTTTGGCCAAAAGTCCCAAAATCAACCCCGAGAAACAACGACCAAAACCGTGATGCTCACGACCCTTGGAAGAGGGTGGATGATCCCTAAGATCACAGCGGAGCACCACAAACCACAAGAAAACCAAGAACCAAAAGCTCCGGCTCAAGTTCGCCCCCAAAAACCAAGTCCCGAACATAGATAGACGGCTACGACGAGAAATCCCCAAATACAGATGCTAACTAGTAGCAAAGATACCTAGAGAGGTTCCTTGGTGAACTCTAGGGCCAAACGAGAAGTCCGGAAACCAAGCGAAGAAGCCGGGAGAGCAAACGCACTAAACCGGAGGCTTCAGGCGATTCCCGGACTGTCCGGACTTGAAGTCCCGGACTGTCCGCCCAAGGCCGGACTGTCCGCGAACCAGTGGCGGACTGTCCGCCGGCCAATCACCAAAAACAGCAGTGCTGCTGCAGGTTCCCTGGACACTCCCGGACTGTCCGCGAGTCACAACGGCGGACTGTCCGCGGTTCAAAATGAACTTGTCCGTACGAGTCCCGCTGCCACTGGTCTGGCTGGAGCCCGACCCCCGGACAGTCCGCGGGTCCAGTGGCGGACTGTCCGCGGATGAACATGGATGGCGATTTTGATCACCTCTCTCCCAAATCCTCTCAAATCCGAATCAATACTCAATCCCACGTTCCCAAACTTGGAGAGGATGATCACGGAGTAGTTAGGAGACTATCCCCAAGAAATCATCCGCTCAAAACGACTCAATCAACGGGAAATCGAAAGGGGAGGAGGATTGAATGAAAAAGCGCCACGAAAACGAAATCGTCCCGATCTATTTGTTCATGAGGAGTTAGATGAATTCCTTTGGTCGAAATGACCTCCTCAATGAAACGAACAAAATCATTCAAACGGATTTCGCAAAGACGCACTAGAGAGGGAGATCGAGCGACGGGAAAATCGCGGAGAAACGAAGAACACGAAGAACACGAACCAAAATGCGAATCAACACATCGATCTGCAGCCGTAGCGCAAACACACACTACAATCGTGAGGTTACGACCTCACTTCCTCAAAATCTCCAGTACACAGAGGCAAGGTTCTCTGTGGATCTCAGCTAGCTACAGCAGGGGATTGGAAGAGCAGGAAACCCTAGAAAGCAAGAGCAAATGACGGAGATGACTAACTGAGATGAATGGGGAGGTGGGTGTCTCCCCCTACTTATCCTAATCCTAACTATTCCTAATTCCCACTCTACCCCTAACTAATTACAGAGCGAACCAGCTAAACCCTAAGGTTATTCTGGACCAACTCGAAGGTAGGTGAATCCGACGGCCACGCCCGCACAACTCGTAGCGTTGCCTCGACGCAACCTCCCGATTGCCGCCACGTGCCGCCCTCGCTCTGCACCCCCGGTTTTGTGGCCGAAACCGGGAAACCAGGCTTTTACGCCATCCCCCGGTTTTGAGGCCCAAACCGGGAAACCAGCCTCCAAGTCCATCCCCTGGTTTTGAGGCCCAAACCAGGAAACCCGCCAACGCCCAGGTTTTGAGGCCCAATTGCCCAAACCTGGAAACCGTTCTCAGCCCGAGTTTTGTGGCCAAACTCGGAAACCCTCAGCACCCAGGTTTTGAGGCCCAAACCTGGAAACTGTCCACCCGATGGTTTTTCTCTGGCTCTACCACCAAACCGAAGCTATAGAGGGGATGCACCGTTCGTGCACCCCGTCCACAGACATGTGTCCCCAGGTCCTCGACCCAGGCAACACCATGCCCCGCAAGTCTTCGCTCGTCGCTGTCCCAGGCTGCCAGCCACCACAGCTGATCCTCAGGCCACCGGTCCCTCAGTCCAAGCCTCACGTCTGCCCTTCACCGCTCTGGGTACATCGACATGGCACGTCCGCCGCACGGCACGCCCATCCTTCACCGCTCCCGGTCCGTCGGCACGGCACGTCCGCCGCACGGCACGCCCATCCTTCACCGCTCCCGGTCCGTCGGCACGGCACGTCTCTACTTGACCTTCACCTTGCCCTCGAACACTGTCTCCGTGCTCGACACCTGCACAACACAAGCCAAAGAACATGCGATCAAACCCGTTGACAATCACTCATCACTCAGAGACTCGGCATACACCCATGTATCCGCATCTACATCTATAATGCAACACCGAGGGTGTTATAGGTCTACTGCCCTAAAAGAAAATCTTGGCCCGAGATTTTTGTGCCTAGTGTGGGAAATAGAAAGGAGGACATATGTCCTCCGCGCGGACTCTTTTAGGGTGGTAGAACATTGCTGCTCCACGTCGTAGGCCCCCGCGCGACCTCGAAGATGATGAGGAAGATGAGCGGCACCAGGGACAGCTTGCGGTGGCCGCCGGACCCGAACCCGGCCCCAACTCCGTCGTTGTCGCCATCTTCGGGCGCTGCCACCGCCAAGGCATCGGCGGTGATGTTCTTGTCCTTGGCGTCCCCCTCGACTCCAAGATGGGCGTTGCGAGTCATGTCGTTGTCGTTCATGAGAATGGTGTGAGCAGGGAGGAAGGCCGTGTGCGGTGCCTGCCGAGGGAGGAAGTGGGGCGGCGGGGGAGGAAGAAGGGCCCGTGAGGGAGCGAGAGCGTCGGCTGAATAGGGAATGAGTGAAGAAAACCCTAACTGGTCCTTATATTTATATGAAGGATGACTATTGGGCCTCATTTGGACCACGGTTTTAACCGTAGCAGGCTTTAAAGGATGCCCGCTGCGGTAAATGCTCTATTTACCACAGCGGACATCTTAAGGTACCCGCTGCGGTAAATCGATTTACCGTAGCGAACATCTTAAGATGCCCGCTGCGGTAAATAGGGCATTTACCGTAGCGGACATCTTAAGATGCCCGCTGTGGTAAATCGATTTACCGTAGCGGGCAAAAGTGCCCGCCATGGTAAATAAAAAGTGCTTGCTGCGGTAAATCATGAGATTTACCGCAGCGGGCAAAAAAAGAGTCCACCACGGAGGACAAAAGGACAACGCTGCGCAAGTTCGGTTTTGTAGTAGTGATGATAGATCAACATAGGTACTAGTTGTTTATTATCTCACATTTATTAATTTTCTATGGGATTCTAGATGTCGGATAAAAATTTCTTGCGGCCCAGATAAAAAAATTCTAGATGCTTCCTTTCTTGATCAGATTACATCTTATTAGTTACCTATCCTTGATTATTAAAGTGAAATTTGCTCTTGACGACTTTGGATGTGTGTGAATTGTGCATCCAGCTTGGTTGTGTCAGGTTGATACCTTTTGTTCCCAAGGGATTTTAAAGGTAAGTCTTCTGTCATGGAAGTTTGATTGCACATGCATCAAATTTGAGGGCATTGATTTTGTTTCTTTCTTGGCAACATGAATTGTAGACAATGTCACTATAAGCTTCATTGAAACTATCCCCATGTTTGCAAGCTGCAACCTGATGAGCACTAATTAACCTTGGTCGGCCAGTGTTCATCTTTATCATCTTAAATAGTAAATGTTGTTTACCAACAACTACCTGGGAATTAAGCAACATGTCTACATGTCTACTAATTGACGTTCCAACTTTCTATGCTATGTGCAGATCCACAATTTGCAGATTTAGTAGGTTTATTATGCCTAATATGTTCTCTACTTGTTAGTATAATTAGCTATTAGTTCTAAATTCCTTGTTCTTAGGGCCAAAGTTTTCTCTCTGTTACTATAGTTTGTATATTGACTCCTTTATCTATAAACAATGTTTTGCAGCAGCCATCGTGAGAATAAAAGAACCCAAAACCGCACGGTCCTGTGGAATCTTGCAAAACCTAGCCCTCAGGTATCGCTTCCTTGCCTACCTTTTCTCTCTTCTGTAGTTCTGTTACAACTATTTTAGCAAGTGGGGAGTTGTAAATTCATGTTGTATAGTTAATATCTGTACCTACGTTTTTGTACAGATGTGGTAGTGTTACTGTGTTAGTAGGTTCCCCTGACCTTGTGCTCAGTTATGTTTCATTGTGTCACCTGAATTTATTTTCTATAATCATTCTCATATATTGAATTTGTAAAAGCTACCTATATCCATGGGATCGGATCGGATGGGGCGGGTGGACTAGTTGAATCTATGTTGTAGAATAGCAAAAAGTAAGGAAGGGAAAACACACGCACACACTGTAACGCTGACGATTAGGGGTGGTAATAGATCATGACCCTAATAATTCTTCTTTCATAATCCAACTTGGTCCTATTTTAATTTTAGCTTAAAATCATATAATATTGTGGTCCGATCCTTAAATTTGCTTAGCTAAGTTAGAGGGCCCTTTCCCACTCCTGCTGATGACTTATTAGCTTTTATATCGTACTGTGATTCTGAAGCTGTGTTGACCAGGGTCTAGGGCGTAAAAAGATCAATAATCCTCCTAGCTTCAAGTCTCTTATTAGGCGGACTTCACCATGTGGGATCCAAACCAAGGATCCAGGACGCATCAACGTGTACGCATGACATCTTCGCAATCTGCTAAGTTGTCAGAAGAAGGTGTGTCATCATCACAACCACCGAAGCTGGAAGACGGATCATCCCAAGCGAAAACTACCAAGAGGGGTATGCACCTGTCTAGGTATGATGTAGTTCCACAAATGCTGCTGGTGGGGCTAGTGCTAGTGTTGTTGCTGGGGTTGGGGCTGGCGTCGAGTATGTTTCCCTCATTGCAGCCAGAGAAGGTAATGCTGCAGCAGCTGGTGCTAGTGCTGGTGTTGGTACTGGTGCTAGTGTTAGTGTCGGAACAAACCATTGAGAGGTAACATCCAAGTACAAACTATATGCACCTGGATGGACAAGCACAAATATAGTGTCTCGAGATGATGTAGTTATATATGCATCAGGTGCGTGAGGGAGCTATTCATGCTCATGCTGTTGCTGGCGCTGCCTAGGTTTCCTTTTTCGCGTCATTTGGAGGTGCTGCTGATAGTGATGATTCCGGTGTTGCTACTAATCCTCCAAAGGTACATGGAAACATCCGCATACAAATATACGCGCATGCACAATATAGTGTCTCAAGATGATGTAATTCTGTAGCTTGACCGGGAAGGTGTCAGTCATGTTGTTGGTGGCAGCGCTGGCGCGTATGTTTCTTTTGTGGTGGCAGGAGGTGCTACTGCTGCTGGTGGTACTGGTGTTGCTACTAACCCTCAAGAGGTATGGACATCCACGTACAAACTATACACACATGCACAATAATACATATATATAAATTTAGGTCAGTCTCAATAGGTGTTTCATCTCCTAATTTTGACTCAATGTGTTGGAGACAGTGTAGATGGGTTTCATCCCTATGAAACCTATTTTAGTCCATGAAACTTTTATCTTCTTCCTCTTTATTTATTCCATGTCATGTTAACTCATTTAATGTCATGAAACTCCTATTAAAATTGGCTTTATGCAGTGCTAAAACTAAAGTAGACCAAATACTACATTAGCTAGTATGCCAGATTTTATGTTACCCTAAACCTGGAAGTCACTGAAGGTAATTTTCAGGGGGGGGGGGGGGGGGGGTTTACTAGATCAGGCAATGATCTCAGTTGTCAAAAAATGAAGAGAGAGGGGTTTTGAATGAAGGTTGGAGGCGTCTAGAACAAGTGACATTCCATTTCTTTGGAGATCCTGGGTGAAAGATCCAGAGAAGGATTGGTTCATAATCTTGGTGATTCAATGTCCTGAAACGTTGATCCCCTGTGTTTGAGCATTGGGCTCTATGTTTTGGCTGCTGGTAGCAGTGTACTGATGTCTAAATTTGAGTCTTTGTTAGTGTCTGTGTAGCGGAATCTAGTCTAAGAACCTACTTATATGTTGGGTCATAAGCATTCACTTGTGAATGTGAAGGCTAGGATGGTTAGTCCGTAATATAAAAAATGTTATCATTAGGTACACAATTAAGCTCATTAGTGCCAACGAAAATGGAATATCCTCGCATTTCCTGTTTCTACTTATACATGGAGGTGACCAAATGTGACACGCTGTGAGCAACAACAAACAATATCACAAAATGACTAATTGCATGTGCAAGACAACTAAAAGCCAACATATTGCACTTGTTTATGCTGCATAAGTCTTAATGCATGCTAAGACACTAGTGCAAACAATTAATCACACCCTCGTCTTTCACAATGCTTCACCACTTAGTATGACAAAGCTTTTTTCTTCTTTTACCTTAAATACTATGCCATTAATTTGCCATATGTGTATACGTGTAATGATAACATTGAGAGCAATGCAATACAGTAATCATAATCTATTTCTACTTTTATCTACTTTAAACACTTAGAAACTATATATCTTCCCTAGCTTGTAATTTATGTACTTATAAACAATAGAAAAAAAGTTTTGTTTACCTCTTGTAGGGTCTTATATTTTAGTTTTGTTACAGGGTCATGAATTTATGGCGCGTACGCATGCATGGGCACGGCGGCAGGCTTGTAAAGTGGGGACCCCATGAGTGGGTTCTCGACTCCGGCGCATGGATCCACCATACCTCCAAACTAGAGTTGTTGCTTCAAGGAGGTGACTTCCAGTTTCAAGAGATGGACAACAAAGATGCTATGTTAAGTGAGGATGATGTCACCGCCCTGCATGTCCAGGGGGCGCGGGTCTATACGAACAGACTGCTTTGACTTTCCAGGAGTCTACTATGTGATTAGGGGCGACACAAGGAATGTTGTGTCGGTGTCTCAGCTCGCTCGTGATCATGGCTTGGTCACGGTCTTTGAGCCGATGTCTTGCCATGTCAAGGACAAGAAGACAGGACATATCATTGGCAAGGGCCGCTTATGCGACGGCATGTACATGCTAGATTCTTTGCGCATCATCGGCCAAGTGAGTATATACAGACACCTCGATCATCTCTTCTCATATGACCCTGAGTATCCTGTGAGCACATTTAATGTTGATTTACATCCATCTATCTAGTAGTGCTTGGAGTAAGGCTCCAATCTATTGATTCTAGTTTTTTTCATATGCACAGCCTATAGGAGATAGAGGAGCAAGTGAAGGCGATCATCATGATAGAGTAGATGGAGGTGGTGGAGGTCGAGGCCATGAAGCACGAGGTAGTGGAGAAGGTGATAGCATAGCTGAAGGATGTGGAGGAGGTGGAAGACTTAGTAGGGGAGGAGAAGGAGGGACCGGAGCTAGAATTCAGGAAGAAGGTAGTGGAAGTGGAGCCGGAGGAGGTGTTAACGAAATAAACGAGGAGGAGGGTGGCGATGAAAAAGAGATTGAAGAAATGAATGAGAGTGACCAAGGCGACGTAAAGGAGATTGGAGAAATAAATGATAAACGGGAAAAGAAAGACGAAGATGAAGAAAAAGCAGGACCAAATTTTGGACAATTATCGTCTCGAGCGCACACGGGCTTGATTGGCCTGTTACAATTTGGTACCAACTTACTATATATACATTACATTACACTTTTGACATGAATATATATTCATTTCATTATTATAAAGCCCTTTTTTTTTTGCTTTAACTTACTGATTGTGGATTATTGTATGTAGATTGGATACTGTTGATTGTATGCATGTTGTGCATTGTACCTTGCATATTACTGCTGGTGCATACAAGCTGGGGAGCAAGAGTAAGAAGCTTGGCTATGCATATTGGCAGTCCAGCTGGATTATGTGGCCTGTTTAGTATGATGATGAGCTTGCTACCCTTCATGAAACAATCCTTGAGGTACAAGAGCAAACAGCAAATAAGGTCTCTGTTTCGTGGAAGAAGTGGAGACGGAGAGGGTAATAAAGAAAACGAAACATGGGGAGGATACTTCCAAGATTCATCTCAAGAGCATAAGAGTTTGTTTGGGCTATCACGATTCGATGTGTACGTACCTCAGTACCTGCGGCTCACACTCTGTGATGACAGCGAATTAATTAATTAGTTATACGTTTATGCTTCTATATATATGTGTATGTGTGTTCTTGACAAATTTTTTGGTATATATATGTGTACCTGCAGGACTTCGGACCCGACTGGGTACTGGCGCCGCCAGCTTCCCGCGAGAGCCTTTGCTTCGTCGACAAAGGCAGCACGCCTGGAAGACTTCTTTGTGGACTCAGGCGCATCCTTCCACACGACATGGAGAGAATCGATTCTGTTTCCCTACCCTCAGCATCTACAGAACCATACCAAGCCACCGACGCTGTCTCTGGGAGGGATTGCTGCCGGGTCCATCGCCGTCACGCGATCTGGCTACCTGAACGGCGACAACATCATGCTCGACGGCGTGCTGCTCGCTCTGGAGGCGCAGGCGAACCTCGTCTCGGTTGGCCAGCTCTCGGTCCAGTACGGGGTGCAGGTGGAAATGGACGATGTGGGGGTCGCGATCAAGAAGAGGCAGGACGGGGTCCGGATTGGGGGAGGCACAATGCGCAACAATCTGTACATGCTCGAGTATTTCCAGCCGGGAGTTCTATTTGCTCACATCCACACGCCCCGTCCCTAATAAGATGTCTTCTTCGGTACAAGACGTCCCCTGCAGCTCAGTAACAATTAATTTTATTTCTTCCAGAGTTATTTGTGTTGTGTGCTCTCAAGAAGCTAGATCCACCTCCTACTATTTTGTTGCTGGGTACGGTGCTGATTACACACACACACTGTTGTGCTATTTCATTAGAGAGATATCATTGGCATTGGGTATTATTATCAGTTATGCCGTGAAGAAATCTGTCAGTTGTTTTTATACGAATCACTGGGAGTAGTATATGCACAGCTGTTGGGGGCACCATATTGGTGTGGACCTTGTTAGTGTGCCTGATTAAGTGATTTGTGGCCGGCGGCATTGCTGCGTTTCCTTTGTGGAACCAGATTAACGTGCGTATCCCTGTTCTGAATTTGATTCTTGCTGCCTGAAATTTCCAAGCAATGCCTAGAACCAAATTTGATGTGGTAAATCTCAAACCATAGTTTTCATGCCTTTCTTTTCAACTAAACTGTTAACCACATTTTTTTAGGGTGTTTCAAGAGTTACTACTTGTATGGATGTACATAATCATATGTTAGGTACCTACCAATATTCAAGATATTCTCTGTATTAGAATATCACCTAAAATTTGGGGAAAGATGTCAGTATTTCCTATGTTTTTGCAAGGAACAATAGAAACCCCTATATCATTTGTTTAATTAATTTGGAACTTTCTTTTTGGTGTAAAAAACCGCTAATTGTCACTTATAACCCTATTTTATGATAAATGCATATCTGAATATATGCGCTGTTTGTTTAGGTGTATATATAGTCAGAAATATTTAAGTTATTTTAGGATGGATAACCAAAGACGATTTGCAAGGATATGCCTACTACATAGTTCGGACACTAGAAACTGCATGGAGTGAGCGTAGCTCGATTAATTAGGCTATTTGTGGTGGACTTTGTCAAATTAGGTTCAAGTCCTCGACACACGATTGTATTATTCCAGGGTGGGGCGTTTGTCAACTATATATGGTAAGTAAAGGGCATGGAAATTAGTGGCAGCATTGATGGAGGAAATTAAGATGTGAATTTGATTTTAAGTTCCTATTTTTCGTTTGGTTTGTACAGAGAATGAAGAGAGGGCGTTGAAGAGGAAATTCATATCCCTTTTGGTGTTGGAGGTGTGGGTTGACTAGAAAACTACACGATAAGTCATGATGGACTGTGATTATATATTTATCTTCCATTAAAAGTTTTATTCCTGCGAATTTCTACTCCTCCCACAGGAAATTGATTAGCAGGAGTTAGCCCTCTAAACTCTCGTTCCTCTTCCCATCAAAACTCCTACCGTACCGCTACAAAACAAACAAAAGATTTCTAAACTCCTACATCCAACTCTCATTCCCTATCTTCTGAATTACCCCCAACCAAACATGTTGTCGAAGGTAGGAGACATATCCGTCAGCAAGGCCCCTATAGTGTTTTCGTCATTCTCGAGATTTACTGGCTCACTATTTTGAACACTACTAAATTCTGACCCTTGCGCAACAATAAGAAAACGTTGCAATATGCTCTATTTGGTTACCAAAGGTACATGTTGCAACCAAATTGCATTCGTTTCGCGTTGCAAAATGGTATTGCAATCATTGCTAGTTTGGCATTGCAACTGTTGGAGTTTATTGCAACCATAGTGGTTTGTTGCCAAGCATGGCAATAGGGTGTTGTTGCAACGTTCATGGTTATTGCAATCAAATATTGTCATTGCAACAAAAAAGTGTGGCATAAGGGTGAAAACTAAGTAGTGGAATGTGATCATAGATATAGATGGCACATTTGGTTGGAGGTAGTTGAAAGGAGGGATTGAGAGTTTAAAGTTAGGAGTTTAGAAATCCTTGTTTTTGTGGGAGTGCAAGTTCTGGTTGGAAGGATAATGAGAGTTTAAAGAATAAACTAAACCAATTCCATGTGGTAGGGCGATAATTGGGGGAATTGTTCATTTAATGTAAATTGAGTTCATCATCATCATCGTTCATCATAACTTGCTATGCAATTTTGCACTAAGAAACTAACGCACCAAATAGAGGATATGAATTTCCTCTTTAACTCCCCGTTCTTATTTCTCTCCACACACCAAAATAAGGGAATTGTGAATAAAGCTTAATTAAAATCTCAACATCGCCATAATTCCCTTCATCAACTCTCACCATTGATTTCCATGTTTCTTTGTCTTGGTATCTCAGCTCAGCTCGATCGTGATCATGGCCTGGTCACTGTCTTCGAGCCGATGTGTTGCCACATCAAGGACAAGAAGACTGGGCTGATCGTTGGGAAGGGCCGCTTGCGCAACGGCGTGTACATGCTGAAGTATCTACACATCATCGGCCAAGTATGTACTAGTTATCACCCCTTCGATCAATATCATATCTTCTTGTCTTGGGGCCTACTAGGAGTATTGTCGTTGGATTTTCAGTTTCATTCTAATTAATATGTCCCATGTGCATGAACAGTACATAGGAGACGGAGGACCAAGCATTGGAGGTGAACGCGGTGATGGAGGAGGCGGAGGTGAAGGTAGAGGCTATGGAGGACGAGGTAATAGTGGGCATGGTGATAGCGGCATTGTTAAGGGCATGGAGGCAGTCGACGAAGCAGAGATTGTAGTGGAGAAGGAAGCTTAGCTAGTAGAAACAACCATGAACAAGCACTACTAGAGAACAGGTCTTTGCTCAATGCGCCAAACGAGCTTTAGTCTCGGCGAAAATTGTGTTTGAGACCAAAGACTTCTTTAGTCCCGGTTGGTAACACCAACCGGGACTAAAAGTCCTCTACCCAACGGCTCATTTGTTAGAGGAACCTTTAGCTTTGTCCCGGTGTGTGGCACCAACCGGGACTAAATGTTGACATTTAGTCCCTATTAGAAACAGGAACCAGGACTAAATGTCCATCCCCCATATTTGAACTATTCTTCCACCCCACCCCGAGCCCGAGCTATTAGTTCTTGCTCTGTTCTTGCTCTCATCTCCGGCTATTGATCTATTTCAACACTTCTACGCCGCCATTGACTCGTTGAAAGGTTACTAGCTTCATCCTCTCATGTTTTAGCAATAGCATATGTCATTCCGTGGTGTATATATATATATATATATATATATATATATATATATATATATATATATATGTGCGTGTGTGTGTGGTTTTACAATTATGCTTTCTATGCCATTTTGATTTTCAATCACTCGATAGTCTGAATATTTTGATGAAAAAAACTTAATTAGTACCCTAAAAAGTAGTATACACCTTTCATAACCAGTATGTCTACCATATTTTATGGTTTAGTTAGACAAATAGAGATTTTAGGATATTTTTAATATAATTTGTGTAGAAAATTAAAACTTAGAAATTTATAATACTTTAATTTATAAAATATGACTCGGTTAATTAGTTCATTAAAATTTACAAGGTTGTGTCTGGGTCAAGTAATAAATAAAAACTAATATATATACTATGTTCGGGTCAAATAATAAATTTAAACTAATATATATATACCTTTCATTGATAGTATGCATATGTCACTTTTGATGGTTTAGTTAGAGAAATAGAGAATTTTAGGGTAACTTTTAATTTCATCTGATGAAAATTTAATTATGTGATATGTCATATAATGCAGACGATGACATGTCATATTTTATGATTTAGTTATACAAATAGAGATTTAGAATATTTTTTCTTATAATTTGTGTACAAAATAAAAACTTAGAAATTTATAATACTTTAATTTACAAAATGTTACTGGGTTAATTAGTTCATTAAAATATGCCACTTTTGATGGTTTAGTTAGAGAAATAGAGAATTTTAGGGTATTTTTTAATTTTATCTGATGGAAATTTAATTATGTGTTATGTCATATAATGCAGACGATGACGCGTCATTGGATGTATAATGCCGATTGCCGCTCCAAAGAGTTTATTAATGGCATGTATTATTTTTTAAGAGTGGCTGAGGAAAATAAGCGGAATGGGGTGTTGCCCATGTGCCCAATATAATAATTTGAATAAATATTCTAGCTCAAGGAGTCTTCACTGTATAACACTTCCTACGTGCCTCAGATCTTAGTATAGAAACTCTTAAGAACTTTTCTATGATAGCTAGTGATAGACCAGATTTATGCTTGATCACATTGCAAACCACCCTTTTAGCTTCCACCTCTGTTTCATTGGCCCATTTGAAGTATTGTTGCACACTTAATTCATTGTTAAGGATTGAGTGCGGAATAAATATTTGAACGCGTGTACAAGAGACGATAGATGACAAATGAAAAAAAAATGATATCTAACTTTATATTGTAGAAATGCCCACACCTAAATAATCTTAGGCTGTGTTTAGTTCTGAGAAATTTTCGGAAAAAGAACTGTAGCACTTTCGTTGTTATTTAATAAACTTTGTCCAAATATAGACTAACTAGGCTCAAAAGATTCGTCTCGACATGTACATACTAAAAGTATAATTAGTTATTTTTTAACCTACATTTAATGCTCCATACATGCGTCTAAAGATTAATGTGACGAGGAATCTAGAAACATTTTGGGAAACTAAACAGGGTCTTAGTACATGCATGAATGAAGATATTGTTGACACTCGGCCAGACCGGGTTTGAAAACCCGCTAGGTCAACTTTTGTTGTTGGCCATGTGAAAACATCATATCGAACCTAGCTAAGCTAGGTTAGAAAGTTGGCTAAGACGGTTTGCCGAGTCGAAATAAAAAATTAGAAAATATGTGGTTTTCGATATGGATTTGTTTTCTAAAGGGATAATATACCAGCCCCTTCTATACATGTGTGATCCATGTCTAATTGAGCCATTTAGCACAATGGAAACATAAATTTACCCTTGTAAGTGCAATCAAGCCCTAATTGTGGGTTTTGGTGATAATGACCACATAATTGGAGAACTAATGAGATTTATCAAGATGACAAGCAGGTTTATGATGAGAAAGGATGGTGCACATGTGTTGGTGGACCCCTCATACTACATTTCATCGGTTCCGGACTCAAAGTGCTATAACAAGCTTTTTCATATGATTTGAGTTATAGGAATGCCGTACTATCAAGGGGGAATGCAAATGTACCGCTATGACTGAATGATATGTGCTCAAAACCAACACTAGTCATCCTTGATTTCTAACCAAAGACAGCTGCACAAATTCTAATCTCTATCTGTCTTTCTGGTAGGCGCGGCAGTGTCGGGCCGTGGCATTGCCGGGCTAGGGCCAGCACTGCCGCGACTTGTTTCAACCGTTGGATGGCAAGGGGTATTTACTCCACTCTCATGCCACCCCAACGGTTACCCACGACCATAACTCTTCTCCTACCTCCAGACAAGGCTCTCTCTCCCCATTAAAGGCTCTCAAGCTCTCTCTCACCTAATCTTTGATTCCCATTGATTCCAAGTGATTTAGAGGCTCAAACCTTCACCAAAGAGAAGCCCTAGCTGAGATCTACTCCCTAGAGCACTTGATTTGAGCCATAGCTGGTGGATTTGCTTCTATTACTCTTGGGTTCTTGGAACCCTAGCTGGCTAGGCGTCGCCCTTGAGCTAGCCAACTTGTGTGGCGGCCTTAGGAGGTTTGTAATCACTTGTGCAGCGAGTATTATTACCCCTCACTTCAAGGATTTGGTTCCTTGACTTGAGAACGAGGAAGAGTTGCAAAGCTCATGACCTAAGTGGTCAACCTCAACAACGTGGAGGTAGGCAAGCCTTGGTGGTGAGCTGAACCACGGGATAAATCACTTGTCTCTTGTGCTTGTGTTTATTCATCATACTTGTGAGCTTGTGATAGATTCTAGGGTTTGGTTCCGATCTACTATATACAACACATTTGGCTTGGTCGAGTTGGTTCTACAGGTTCAGGAAACCTAGAGTAGCATTTCCATTCATATAGATTTGGTTTCTTGTGGCTGGATTTTGAATTGCAGGCTCAGGGAAGTATCTAGCGCGGCAGTACCGGGCTGAGGCCGGCAGTGCCGGGAAGCGGCAGTGTCGGGCTCAGGGCGGTAGTGCCGGGCCCTACTGATTAAGTTTTGAGCTGTGATTTTTGACAGGCCTATTCACCCCCCTCTAGGTCACACAGATCCTTACAAGTGGTATCAAAGCCTGGTCTCTCACACAACACTTCATCGTGCGAGAGTATGGCCACCGACGGAGGAACGGGTGGTACCGGTGTTGTGCAACCCACGCCATTCGACGTGGAAGTGCACACCACTAGCAGCAGCGAAAGCGTCTCCACAGCAAGTGGAAGGACACTTCCTCAATTGGATGTGTCAGCCGGAGAGCTTGCAAGAAGAAAGGAAGAAAGAAGGTTGAGAAGAGAAGCAAGAGCCAAAGCAAGAGAAGATGCAGCGTCTCTCAAAGCTAAAGAAGACAAGGCTCGAAGAAAAGAAGAGAGAAAGATTAGAAGAGAAGAAAGAGCCAAGAGAAGAGAAGAAAAGAAGAAGAAGGATGAGCTCCAAGCAAAGAAGAATGTGGACTTGAGTGATGACTCAAGTAGCACCGAAGACGGAGATGATGACATCTCCTATCTCCCCAAGGGCAGCAAGAAGAAGAAGGAGGAGACCAAGAAGTCATATGGAGCCGTATCCTTTAACTACTCTACTTTGACTAACCATGATTCTAGGCCTCTCATCAATGTGCCCGCGGGCAAGTTACCTCGTTTCGATGGGACTAACTTTGCCAAGTGGAAGCGCATTATGAAGACCTACCTAATTGGTCTCCATCCAGGTATTTGGGAGATAGTGCACAATGGACTTGAAGCACCGGTTGATCCAAAGAACCCCACTCAAGATGAATTTCACAATATTCATCTCAATGCCCAAGCCACTAGTGTGTTGCTTAGTGCCTTGGATGGTGATGAGTACAACAAGGTCATGGGAGTTGAGGTTGCAAAAGAGATTTGGGACACTTTGCATATTGCTCATGAGGGAGTTGACAAAGTGAGGCAATCCAAGATTGACTTGTTGATGGCTAAGCTCAACCAGTTTGTGATTTGTGATGGTGAAGGTCAACAAGAAATGTTTGATAGATTGATGGTCATTGTTGGCAAGATTAGAGGGCTAGGTGGAAGTGAAATCAATGATCACAAGGTTGTGAAGATCATGTTGGAAGCATACTCACCAACAAATGAGACCGTAGTGACATTGATTAGAGACAAGAAGAAGTTTGAGCAATTCACACCTAGTGATGTGCTTGGGAGGATTATTACCTTTGACATGCAAAGAGAAGAGGCAAATGAAAGAAGGAAGCTTGGGGAGTTGCAAGCTAGGCTAGATGGGATGAAAATCAAGGATGTGGCACTCAAGGCAAGCAAATCAACAAAGCAAGCAACATCAAGCAAACCAAAATCAAGCAAGCAAGCCTCTACAAGCAAGCTCAAGCAACAAAAGAAGAAACTTGAAGTTGAGGACAGCACATCATCCTCATGTGAAAGTGGAAGTGATGATGAAGAATTTGAAGCAATTGGTGATATAGCTCTATTCATGAGAAGATACCGCAAGGGGCTCAAGAAGGAAGGTTACAAGGTTGTGAAAAGAAGGTTTCCCAACAAGAAAAAGAGAACTTGCTACAATTGTGGTAGCACCGATCATTTCATAGCACATTGCCCACATGAGAAGAAGGACAACAATTTCAACAAAGGCAAGAAAGATGACAAAGCCACTTACAAGAAGAACAACAAGAGATACATGGGAGAAGCTCACGTTGGACATGAATGGGACTCAACCGCACAAACCTCAAGTGAAGAAGATGAGAAGATAGCAACAATAGCATTTCAAAAATCATCTCCTTCACCAAGGCTATTCAACAACTTGTCCGATGATGATGATGATTGCAACTCCCACATTTTTCTCATGGCCAAGAAAGAGAAGGTGAAAAAGACCCACACTCCAAAACCCTCTCTTCCACCTAGTGACATCTCTAGTAGTGAACTTAGTGATTCCTCTAGTGATGATGATTCTAGTGATGAGGAGATAAATATGATAACTAAAAATTTGGACAAGAAAACCAAACTCTTTATCACTAAGCTAATGGAGGAATTAGAAAGTGTACAAGCCGAGTTAGCATCTAGAGAGGATGCCCTCATCAAACAAGAGGACCTCTATATTGCTTGCAAGGAGGCTCTTGCATTAGAGAGAAGTGAGTTGGACATCTTGCATGAGGGCTTGGCCAAAGAGAAAGATGAACATGCTTCCCTAAAGAAGGCTCATATTGCACTCAAGGAAAAGTATTGTAGCTTGAATAAAAAGCACAAAGAACTTGAGCTGCAATATAATCTTCTTTGGGAAAGCAACTCAACTCTCCCTAAAGCAAATGTCACTTCTATTCCCTCCACTAGTGAAGGTTGTGGAAAATGCTATAATGTTGATTTGAATGCCTATTCCACTAACCTTATGAACATGAAGGCCATGAGAAAGGAGATAGCAAGATTGACCAATATCATTGCAAGTGGTTGCATCAAGTCTACCACAAGTGCTAGTGAGAAGACTCAAGAGAAGAACAAGCACAAGTTCAAAAATGGAAGGCATCCTTCCATAAAGGATGGGTTAGGGCACAAAAAAGGAGCCAAAACCAATGGAAGAAAAACAGTGAATGGCTATGAGTGTGTGAAGTTTGAGAAGAAGGGTCAGATTGGTACAGTTCAGCCTGCACAGACCGCGGCAGTGCCACGCCAGAAGGCGACAATGCCGGGCCCCGGCAGTGCCGCCCCAAGGCCGGCAGTGCCGCGCCCCAAGAAAGGGAAGGCTACCAATTTCCCTTCTGCTCAGTCTCACACACAACACAAGCAGGTGCCCAACCAGAAGCAAGTTCCTCAGAAACCAAAGGAATCGATTTGGGTGACCAAAAACAAGTTTGCGCATCAACCCAAGACAGAAGCCCCAAGGAAAAGCATGTCATCTTGTTACATATTAGAACACAACAACAGTGGTAAAGTTGTTACCAAATATGTTGGTGATAACAAGAAGACAGCCGACAAGTTTATTTGGGTTCCTAAGATACTTGTGACTAACTTGCAAGGCCTCAATCTCAATTGGGGACCTAAATCTAGGAACTAAACTTGTTTTGCAGGCATACTCCTCCGGTGGATCAAGTTGGGTGCTTGATAGCGGATGTACAAATCATATGACCGGAGAAAGGAGTATGTTTTCATCATATTCCCCAACTTCAAATGCAAGTGAAAACATCATATTCAGTGATAACTCCAAGGGGGATGTGTTAGGGCTTGGTAAAGTTGCCATTACACTTGAGCATTCACTTACTAATGTCTTACATGTTGATTCGTTGAGTTACAACTTGCTATCCGTCTCACAATTGTGTGGGATGGGTTTCAATTGTCTCTTTACGGATGAGGGTGTGGAAGTCTTTAGAAGGGAGGATTCCTCTATTGTCTTTACGGGTCGTTTGAAAGGGAAGCTTTACTTAGTTGATTTCGACAAAAGTGAAGCCAAACTTGAGACTTGTTTAGTGGCAAAATCTAGCATGGGTTGGTTATGGCATCGCCGACTAGCTCATGTTGGGATGAGGAACTTGGCCAAACTTAAAAAAGACAACCATATCCTAGGACTAACAAATGTTGATTTTGAGAAAGACAGAATATGTGGAGCTTGCCAAGCCGGAAAACAAGTAGGCGTACCTCACCCACCAAAGAGCTATGACACTACTATACAACCATTGGAGTTGATTCATATGGATCTCTTTGGACCGGTTGCCTACCTTAGCATCGGCGGTAACAAACATGGTCTTGTTATCGTTGATGATTTTTCTCGTTTCACTTGGGTATTCTTTATGCATGACAAGAGTGTAGTGCAAGATGAAAGGATCAAGATGCCCAAGAGGGGGGGGTGAATTGGGCTTTTCTAAAACTTTTACAAGAATTAAAACCTAACAAGCCCAATTAACCCCCTAGTGCCTAGAAGAGTGTTTTTCTGACAACAACCGCACTAAAGACTATCGCTAAACCATTTCTACTCTAGCATGGCAATTCAACTTATGAAAGAACAACAAGTAAATTGCGGAATTGAATTGCTCAAAAGTAAATGCGTATGTAAAGAGAGTAGAGATGACACGACGATCTTTTTCCCGAGGTATCGAGGTGTCGGCACACCCCCCTAGTCCTCGTTGGAGCACCCGCGCAAGGGTATCGCTCCCCCTTGATCCGCGCAAGGATCAAGTGCTCACTACGAGCTGATTCTTCGCCACTCCGGCCCGGTGAATCGCTCGCTACCGGTCACAGCTTGGCTTGGGTCATCCACAATGCCTCCGGATGATCACCAAGCTCTCCGATCGCCACCAAGCCGTCTAGGTGATGCCGATCACCAAGAGTAACAAGCAAGAACTCTCACTTGACCAACGCAAGGCTAATGAGATGGGTGGATGCACACTTGCTACTCTCTATTCAGTAATGAGGTGTTTGATCACTCAATTATCAAATCTCTCAACCTCACTAGGCCTCTTGCACTCACTTGCAATCACAATGTGTTTGGGAACCTTTCAAATGAGCAAGAGTTACAGCATGAATGAGGAGGAGGCATATTTATACCCCCCAACTCAAAACATGCACGAAGGGGTAAGTCCAGCCAGTTACACACTGACCGGACGCACCTGTCGGGGTGACCGGACGCGTCCGGTCAGTGCCCAACGGCTAACTGACGTTAGCACTAACACTCGTACGAACTGTTGATCGGACGCTCCCGTGCATTCGATCCCCTCTGATCGGACGCGTCCGATTGCGTAAAAACGTCTCTGGAACCTCTCTGGATGTGATCGGACTCACCCCCTTGGTGCGTCCGATCGATCACTAAGCCAGAGTCCGGTCGCAACCAAAACCATTCCCAGAGAACTGCTCATGACCGGACGCATACCCTAGCGTCCAATCAGAGGAGCACCAGCGTCCGGTCGCCATTTGAAGTCCAAAACGACTTCAGTTTGCGACGATCCCTTCACGAACTTTCTTCCTTATGATCTTAGGGACCTTTCTAAGCTACCTAGGGCTTTGGTCAACAATTGTGCACCACACCTAACTCAAAAGTCTCACCTAGGTCAAGCTACCCATTCAAACTCCCCTTAATAGTACGGCCAAAGATAAAAACAAAGACCTATGCTACTCTAAGTGTCCTTCAACACCAAATGACACTTAGAACTAGCCTATCACCGTCTTCGTCGTCCATCCTTTGAAAACCGAACGAATTCCATCAATAAGGGGACATGAATACCATAGTGTCCACTCGATCATCATTACCATGACCTAACTCAACTGTTTCTGCAAAACACACGTTAGTCATAGTAATTTGCCATTGTCATCCAATCACCGAAACCCACTAGGGGCCTAGATGCTCACAATCTCCCCCTTTTTGGTGATTGATGACAACCTCAAGTATGTTTGAAAGAGAGGTGAGGTTTTCAATTGCTTGGTTTATATAAGCATGTGACAGTAAGATTAGAAAGGGTTAGGCATGCTTATACAAACCAAGTCCACATAAGTACTCAACATATAAGAATTAACACAAGTACTTATGAACTAGCTCATTCATCGGAGTATAAGTGCGGAAGCAAGGTAAATGAGCATAACCAAGTGACATGTAATATATAACGAGTGAATCATAACATGTCACAACCAAAAGACATACGCATATCGTACAAGTGCCATAAGATAAACATGTATGCAAATGAGTGCAAGGAATCACACAAAAGAACCGAGACCCTCTCACAAGCTCCTCCTAAGTCTAACATATGCTCTCTCCCCCTTTGGCATCAAAGACCAAAACCTAAGAGTCTGAAGGCGGGACGGGAGCAGATGAGTCGGGCGTCGAGGTACGCGGTATAGCCTCAAACTGAGCCAGGAGAGCCTCCTCGTCGGACGACGAACTCTGAGCTGGCTGACCCTCTGACACTGGACGTGGTGGCGAAGCAGTCTGGGTTGACTCAACCGGCTCTGGTGCGACCTCGAGCTCGGGAACCTCGGGCTGTGGGAGCTCTGGCTCTGGAGGAGGGTCCACTGTCTCTGTCACTGCCACTGACACAGTCAAAGAAGCCTCAGGTGCTGAACTGACTGGCAAAGGCTGGCTCTAAGAGACTGGGGGCTCGGACGACGCTACTGAAGAAGGAAGAGTCTCTGTAGTACCAGTAGCGGGAGCAGGAGCTGGAGCTGAGGTCACCGGCAAGTGAAACTCTGGCGGTGTAGGCTGGCCGGTGATCTCGCTGAACGTAGCCTCCAAGCTCCTGGGGGTCACGAGAACTGACTCCGTCTGAGTGGGAATGAAACCGGAGCGAAGCGGTGTGAACCCCGGCAGCTGCCCTGGCGCAGGTGAAGTGAACCACTGCGAATACTGCGGAAAGGGCAAGACCGACGATGAAGGAACTGTCGTGTAGAACGAGGTCGACGGTCCGGGCTGCTGCAGCTGAAACTGAGGCGGTGGCGGAGGTAACTGAGGAATAGCTGCCATCCTCTCCATGAAAGCCAGGGTCTGAGTCTGAAGCTGTATCATCTGCCGCTAGAGAGCGTCCTGGCGCTCCTGAGCCTGTGCTGCAGCCACTGCCTGTGCCTCCGCAAGTCTAGCCTGCTCCTGAGCCTGACGTCGCTGCTCCTCAGCCTGGCACTGAACCTCCTCAGAGAGCCGGGACTGCTGCTGCTCCATCCGTGAGAGTATGGCAAGAAGAGCTAGGTCGGAGCCGGCCATACGCGATGAGGAGGCCTATGAGTCGTGAGCTGCTGCTGGACGCATCCTCGGAAGAGGAGCGTAGTCGTCGTCGGAGCAGTCAGTCGGGACCTCTGGAAGGTCGGGATCCTCTGACTCTGCCTCAAGTTCTGCGAGCTCTGCCTCTGCCAGCTGACGAACTGCCTCGTCCTGCTCAGCCTCCGTCTCGGTGACAACTGGCCTCTGACGCTGATGCCTGGGACGAGTGTCTGGACGAGCCCCGGCGATCTGGCGAGTGTCGTACACAGGGAACTCAGTCGGAGAGTGAGTGAGCTCGGAAAGCAGGGACGGAATCATCTTCCTCAGAATCACACAGATCGAGTGGGCATAGGGAAGCTGCCGGTGACCCTTGAACCCCTCTGCAAGTGTGTCCTCCATCTCAGAAATGATGACATCCAAAATATCGAACTCAAGCTGGGAGACAAAGTGGTGAATAAGCCAGATCTGAATACGAGTCAACCCCTCTCTGTAGCCTGTCCAAGGTAGAATAGTACGCCTCATGACCTCGTTCACAAGACGGGCCGTCGACGTCAAGTCACGAGGACGCCGGCTGGACCCCTCTCCGAACGGCTCTCGGAAGCAGGCACAGACTAAATCTGCTGGTGGAATCTCGCCTGCATGAGGACGCCGAGGTGGCTCTGTCTCTCCATAGCACAAGGTGTGAATCTTGGTCGCATAGGCTGTCAGACCAAGGTACTCTCTGGCGCGGGCACTGTAGAGCCTGTAGGATCTCCCCCTGAAGGCAAAGTGGAGGAACCGGTGATCCGGGGAGATCCACAGAGACACATGGAACTGTCGAACCCAATCCTCGACATACTGACCACTCCGTCCAAGAAGATCTGCTAAGCCCGGCAGGTAGGAAAGCATGGGACGAATGGCCTCTCCAGCAGCTGCAACTATAGTCTCGAGCGGGCAAACTCTGTGAGGTCGAATATGGACGCCGCTGGTGACATAAGCTGTGTAAAAATCCTCCTAAAGCACTGTGTAGAAACCCTCGGAGGCCTGAGGGTGCCTGGCGGCTGGGAACCACTCCTCGTACGGAACCAATCGCAGGGCCTGCACCTGTCGTGCTATCGCGGTCCGCAGGTCTAAGTGCTCCACAGGTGGGGGTCCCTGTGGCCTCGGAGGGGGTCGACCACCCCGCCTCTGCCCCTCAGGTCTAGGGGAGACCTGAGTGCGAGTATGGGTGGACCTATGTATCGGCTGCTGAGCTGGCTGCTCCTCAGGCTGACCCTCTGCCTGGGTCTCTGTAGCTGTGCTGGACTCTGGAGCTGAACCACTGGCTGAGGCTGCTGCTAGAGCTGAGGCTGCCTCTGATGGAAAATGAAAGTCTGGGGGAAGGACCTCAATCGGGTCGTCAAGAGAATACTGCTGGTCGTGAACCCGGACCAATCCCCCCTCGGTCTGAAGTACAGCCTGCTGCTGCTGCTCTATAAGCAGATCGTGAATCCGCTATCCACTCAACTGACCACCCTGCTTTGAAGACTGGTCTCGAATGCGAAGACCGCCTGCCTGACCACCCTGCTCTGCTCGCTCTGCTGCCTGTGCCGCTGCCAAAGCCATCTCGGAATCACGATCCAATCTCTTGCGCTTCTTGGACACGAGCTTCTGCTTCCCCTTCCCCTTGCCACCAGCAGGAGGGCGAGGGGGAGGAGGATCGGCCCCGGGACCTCCACCAACATTCTTGCAGCGCGCCATTGCTACAAGAAATGAACCTCTGCCAACGGACAATTGATAGAATCAACTGAACCACTGTCGCTGACAAACCCCACTGACAATCAATCCATAGCCGCTGGGAGAAACCACTGCCAAGAATCCTCTGACAAAAAATAGAGACTGGACTGAACCTCAGAGGCTTGGCCTCGTTCCATATCCGCGAGCTTGGCCCCAGATTAAACTATCACTGACAAGCTGCTCACTGACACGGTCCCGACTCGCTGCAATAGATAGATAGGGATATATAAGCATACATAATCTAGAGAGAAGAAGTCCTTATTGGAATCAAAGCAAAGGAGAGAAGAGATGAGGCATGGCTTTGCTACCTGACGAGACGCGATGAACGAACCAAGAAAAGATGAGACACCGACACGTTCGGGCACCATGACGTCTCGCCGGAAGGATCTGCGCGAGAACTAGGGCAAAAGCTAGGTTAGATAGGCATGAACGGGTGGTTTAGGCATTTCATCGAGCATGTGGTGCGCAGCGTAGATGTGAAGCGGTGGAAACTCACGGGTGGGAAGGTTTCTTGCCGAGGAGAGTTCACCGGAGAGGTAGAAGGGGTCGTGGATGAAATGGCATGAACTCCGGTGACGCGCCGGTGAGATGGACGCCGGCGAGGTGTGCTGCAGGGAGGCAGGGGCGCACACGCGAGATGGAGGAGCGGCTGCGCGGGAGCGGGGGGGGGGGGGGAGGAGCGGCGGCGCGGGCGCGGTGGGCGGTGAGGAGGCGGTGGCGCGGGCGCGGTGGGCAGTGAGGAGTGGCGAGCGCGGCAGCCTTCGGGGGTGGGCGCGGTAGGGTTTCGCGGCGGCGGTCGGAGCTCGGGAGCGGGCGAGGCGAGGACGGTGACAAAGACAAAGCGGGCCCACGTGTCGGTTAGATGAACTTATCGTGCTGTTTAAGTTGCGATCGGACGCACAGGTCAGGACGATCGGACGCACGATGCCAGCGTCCGGTCACAAACAGAGAGCTCCCGAAACGCAAAAGTTGCGATCGGACGCGTCCTGTCCTGAGTGACTGGACTCAAACCAGCGTCTGATCAGAACTTGCCCAACGATCGGATGCACCAACCATCACCTGACCGGACGCGACTGGGTTACTGTTCATCCAGAGCGTGAGATGCACTGACCGGACGCACGTGGTGAGTCCGGTCACAGCGTCCGGTCACAGGGGAAACCCTGTTTCAACTCGATTTTTCACGCCGACTTCTCCCAACCAAGTTCCAACTCAAATAAGACGCAAATAAACACCAGTTGGAACCTAGCGGAGTGACCTCTCTCAAACCCTCAAAATTTTCAAATAATTTGCCATAGGCTAAGTTAGTTTTCTAGGTAAAAATAGGCAATAAATCACGAGGAGTCAACATGTGGCCACCAAAACTAGGGGTCTTAACCAATTGGAGCCTCAAATGCTCCCCCTAGCGGTGGACGAACACAGTGGTTGCTCAAAACTTAACTGAAAAGAAACGACAAAGCAACAACCATGCATATGCAATGCAATACGGAATTTGAATCTAGGTTGCTTGTCAAGTTTGCTCATGGGTAAGCTTCTTCACACGCTTTTTAGGGCGGTTATCTTAACCACGTCTGACAAGCCTATGTGCATAACATAATTTAAACATGGCATATAGTACAATGCAATGCAAAGACAACCCCCTTTCACCTTTTGACAAAGTTACTTAGATCAAGCACATTAAGCTCACTTCGCAATCTACAAAGAGTGTTCTCATCTAGGGGTTTTGTGAAGATATCCGCCAATTGATCTTCGGTTCTAACTCCCTCTAAGGATATGTCTTTCTTTGAAACATGGTCTCTAAGAAAGTGATGGTGAATATCTATGTGCTTTGTGCGAGAGTGTGGAACCGGGTTGTTAGCAAGCTTAACCGCGCTCTCATTGTCACACAACAAAGGTACCCTTTCAAGAACTACACCATAGTCTAAAAGGGTTTGTTTCATGTAAAGGATTTGTGCACAACAAGCACCCGTGGCTATGTATTCCGCCTCGGCGGTAGACAAGGCCACACTATTTTGCTTCTTCGAACTCCATGAAACTAGTGATCTCCCAAGCAAATGGCACCCTCCGGATGTGCTCTTTCTATCAATTTTGCAACCCGCGTAATCCGAATCGGAATACCCAACGAGTTGGAAGTTAGCTCCTTTGGGATACCAAAGGCCAATGCTTGGGGTGTGCTTTAGGTACCTAAGGATTCTCTTTACGGCTATGAGATGTGATTCCCTAGGATCGGCTTGAAACCGAGCACACATGCACGCACTAAACATGATGTCGGGCCTAGATGCGGTCAAGTATAACAAGCTACCAATCATAGAACGGTAGAGAGTTTGATCAACCGGGTTACCTCCCTCATCTAGGTCGAGATGTCCATTTGTGGGCATTGGAGTCTTGATAGGCTTGCAATCATCCATATTGAAGCGCTTGAGGAGGTCTTTTGTGTACTTCTCTTGAGATATAAAAGTCCCCTCCTTCAATTGCTTGACTTGGAAGCCTAGGAAGAATGTGAGCTCGCCAATCATGGACATTTGGAACTCTTTCGACATCAAGTCACCAAATTCCTTGCAATAGGCTTCATTTGTTGACCCGAAGATGATATCATCAACATAGACTTGACAAATGAAGATCTCTCCATCAAGCTTCTTGGTGAATAGTGTGGTGTCAACCTTCCCAATGGTGAAGCCCTTCTCAATGAGGAAGTCCCGGAGGCGCTCGTACCATGCTCTAGGGGCTTGCTTGAGCCCATATAGTGCCTTGGACAACCTATAAACATGATTAGGATATCTAGGGTCCTCAAACCCGGGAGGTTGATCAACATAGACTAGTTCATTTATGAAGCCATTTAAAAATGCACTTTTCACATCCATTTGATATAATTTAATGTCATGATGTGATGCATATGCAAGGAGGATACGGATGGCTTCTAGTCTTGCAACCGGTGCAAAGGTCTCTCCAAAATCCAAGCCTTCAACTTGAGAGAACCCCTTTTGCAACTAGCCTTGCCTTGTTTATAACAACCTTGCCTTGATCATCTTGCTTGTTCCTAAACACCCATTTTGTTCCAATGACTCTTGCACCTTTTGGTCGCTCTTCAAGTGTCCAAACTTGGTTGCAGCTGAAGTTGTTTAATTCTTCATGCATGGCATTCACCCAATCCGGATCACCTAGAGCTTCATCTACAATGGTAGGCTCAACAAGAGAAACAAAGGAGTGATGTTCCATAAATAAAGCAAGTTTTTGAGATCGAGTCATTACACCCCTTGTTGGACTCCCTATGATGAGATCTTGAGGATGAGCTTGTAGTAGAGGAGTAGTCCTTCGATCAACCACTTGAGGGGCCGCTTGTGGAGCATCAACATCTTGAGCTTGTACCACCATTTGATCATGGGAGACATGAGTGTCTTCATTTGGATCTCTCCCATCTTTGTCATCATCATGTGGTACATTGGATGAGGATGGCTTGTCAATGACTTGCACATCATCATCATCATCTTTAGGCTTGATGGCTCCAACCGGCATGTTCTTCATTGCTTCCCTCAATGGTTCGTCACCTACATCATCAAGATTCTCATGCTCTCCTTGAGAGCCATTAGATTCATCGAATTCCACATCATATGTTTCTTCTACCATCCTAGTGGCATGGTTGAATACTCGATATGCTTTGGACTTCAATGAGTAACCAACAAGAAAACCAATATCACAACGGCGTTGAAACTTCCCTAGGTGTTGGCGCTTCTTGTAGATGTAGCATTTGCACCCAAACACTCTAAAGAATGATATATCCGGCTTCTTGTTGTTGAGTAGCTCATAGGGGGTCTTGCCAAGGAGATGATGGGGGAACAACCGATTTGATGCATAGCAAGCGGCGTTGATTGCTTCCGCCCAAAATCTTTCCGGTGTAGAGTACTCATCTAACATTGTTCTTGCTAGGGTGATTAGTGTCCGGTTCTTCCTCTCAACTACCCCATTTTGTTGTGGTGTGTAGGTTGCGGAGACTTCATGTTTGATCCCAACTTCATCACAATATTCCTCAATGTGGGTGTTGTCAAATTCCTTTTCGTTGTCACTTCTAATTTTCTTGATCTTCAAGTCAAATTCATTTTGGGCTCTCTTGGCAAACTTTTTGAATGAAGGGGTTGCTTCGGATTTGTCATGAAGAAAGAATACCCAAGTGTATCTCGAATAGTCATCAACAATCACTAGGCAATAGAGATTTGCACCCAAGCTAGCATATGTTGTTGGCCCAAATAAATCCATGTGAAGTAGCTCCAACTCTCTTGATGTTGATACAAAGGCTTTGGTTGGATGAGTGTTTGCAACTTGCTTGCCGGCTTGACATGCACTACACAATTTGTCCTTCTCAAATTTGACATCCTTCAAGCCTCTAACCAAATCCTTCTTCAATAGCTTGTTGAGAGTATTCATTCCCACATGTGCCAATCTTCTATGCCATAGCCAACCAAGTGATTGCTTAGTGAACAAACATGTCTTCAAGTTGGCATCTTCGGAGGAGAAATCCACTAAATAGAGATTGTTGTATCTAAAGCCTTGGAAGATCACTTGTGAATCATCTTTCTTGGTCACAACCACTTCTTTGTCGGTGAACAAACATTGGAAGCCAAGATCACAAAGTTGCCCAACGGATAGCAAGTTGAAGCTCAATGATGCAACAAGAAGTACATTGGAGATGGTATGATCATTTGATATAGCCACTTTGCCCAATCCCTTGACATTGCCCTTTGAGTTGTCACCAAATGTTATCTTTTCTTGGTCATCGACATTCTCTTCTAGTGAGGTGAACATCCAGGGATCACCGGTCATATGTTGTGTGCAACCACTATCAATCGCCCAATGAGATCCACCGGTCTTGTAGTTCACCTACACACATAAGAAATCAAGCTTGAGCTTTCGGGACCCAAACTTGTTGAGGTCCCTTAACCTTCTCAACTAGTGACTTTGCAACCCATATTTGCTTTGGCCTATTCTTGTTAGGTGGCCTCATAAACATGACTTTCACTTTGCCACTAGAATCTTGTCTAAGCATGTAGTGAGCATTGAAAGCAAAGGGCCTAGCATGCTTGGGCAAGGGTGTGGGTTTTGGCTCTTCACAATCATGAGCAAAGTGTCCTTCCTTTTCACACTCATAGCATCTCCCAATCTTCTTCTTCTTTGGTTTTGTGATGCTCTTGCGTTGCTTCATCTTCTCTTCAAGAAAGCCAATGCCATTTCTATTGGTCTTCATTACGGTGTTCATGAGTAGCTCACTTTGAAGACATTGACCCTTGGTGAAGTTCCTTAGCTCGGTGGTGAGGTGCTCTTTCTCCTTCTTGAGCTTGCCATTCTCTTGTTGGAGTTGCAATTGAGATGGTGTCATTTTGTAATCTCTCTCCATCTTCAATCTCTTGCTCTCTTCTTTTAGCATGTCTAGCTCAAGTGTCATGCTATAATCATCATCATGAGTTTCAATGACAACTTGCTTGGTGGTTATAAGCTTCTCTAGATCAACCTTGAGCTTTGCATTCTCATTCTTGATCTGACATAGTCATCATAGTGATCGGCCTCAACCACTTTCTTGCCCTTGCCACTAGCTCTTTGCTCATCATGCTCACTAACCAAGTCCTCACAAGATGTTGCTATGTCACACTTAACAACAAGGTTAGGGGCATCATGTGTCTCATGTGAAAGCCTATCATAAGCAACGGTGAGAGTATCATAATCAACTTTCACTTGAGTGTATTGTTCTTTGAGCAAAGCATGACTAGTGGTAAGATCACTATGTATCTTTTCAAGTTTTTCATTTTTAGCTTTGAGCTCCTTGTTAGAGGATTTGAGCTCCTTGATGGAAGATGACATAGTAGCAAGTTCATTTTTTAGCTCATCACTAGCATGTGTAGCATGGTCATATTTTTCAACAAGAGATTCATTTTCATCAACAAGCTTTTCATTTTTAGCTCTAGTCTATCTTATGATTTTAGTGTAGTTGTTTAGCAATTCAACAAGTTCATCATAAGAGGGAGCTTGGAACTCTCCATCACTATCATCATCACTGGAATCATCATCACTTTGTACCTTCCGGTCACCCTTTGCCATGAGGCATAGGTCTGTAGAGGATGATGGCGGCGGTGGTGGTGGTGGTGTAGAGGACCCAAAGACTAGAGCGGCCACCTTCTCCTTCTCATCATCACTATCTTCATTTGATGAGCCACCGGAGGAGTCAATGTCGGTGAGCCAATCACCAACAATGTAAGCCTTGCCACCTTTCTTGTGGTATTGCTTCTTCTTCTTGCCATCCTTCTTGTAGGGCTTCTCATTCTTCTTCTCATCTTCGCTAGATGAGTCATATTTCTTGCCCTTGTTCTTGTTCTTGTAGCTCTCTTTCTTGGGCTTGGGGCATTGATGAGCAAGATGGCCAAGGTCTCCACAATTGTAGCAATCCATTTCAGAGATTGGCCTTCTCATGCTACCTGTGAAGAACTTCTTCTTTCTTGAGTCAAAGTTGACTCCATTCTTGTGAAGCTTCTTCAACATCTTGGTGGTCTTCCTCACCATGAGAGCAATGTTGGAATCATCTTCATCATCACTTGTACTCTCATGATGCACCTCAATTGCCTTGGACTTGCCCTTCTTGTCATGGCTTGCTTTGAAGGCCAAGTCTTTCTTCTTGTCGGTGGAAGAGCCACCACTTGGTGTGATGTGCATGTACATCTCATGAGCATTGATCTTCCCCAAGACTTGTGTTGGTGTGGATGTGGAAAGATCACCTTGATGTAGCACTGTCACAATGTGTCCATACTTGTCAATTGGAAGGACACATAGAATCTTCCTCACAACATCGGATGGTTGCATTTGTGTGAGGCCAAGACCATTAAGCTCCTCTACAAGAACATTCAAGCGTGAGTACATTTCATTGGCATTTTTATGAGCAAGCATCTCAAAAAGAATTTAGCTTTTGCATAACCAAATGATAACGCTCCTCACGCTCACTCTTGGTTCCCTCATGGAGCGCACAAATGTTATCCCATAGTTCATGGGCATTCTTGTGGTTCCGGACGCGGTTAAACACATCCTTGCAAATGCCTCTAAAGATGATATTTTTGGCCTTTGCATTCCATTTCTCATTTTCTTCCTCATGAGGGGTTAGGCTTGTGCCCTCCTTTGGCTTGGGAAAGCCGGTGATCGTGGCTTGGCGGCATTTAACATCTACCGCTTCTAGGTACGACTCCATACGGATTTTCCAATATGGAAAGTCGTCTCCCTCGAACATGGGCGGTGGTCCATCACCCCCGGACATCTTAACTCTAGGCGGTTAAGCCTAAATCAAGAGCACGAGGCTCCGATACCAATTGAAAGGATCAAGATGCCCAAGAGGGGGGGGGGTGAATTGGGCTTTTCTAAAACTTTTGCAAGAATTAAAACCTAACAAGCCCAATTAACCCCCTAGTGCCTAGAAGAGTGTTTTTCTGACAACAACCGCACTAAAGACTATCGCTAAACCATTTCTACTCTAGCATGGCAATTCAACTTATGAAAGAACAACAAGTAAATTGCAGAATTGAATTGCTCAAAAGTAAATGCGTATGTAAAGAGAGTAGAGATGACACGATGATCTTTTTCCCGAGGTATCGAGGTGTCGACACACCCCCCTAGTCCTCGTTGGAGCACCCGCGCAAGGGTATCGCTCCCCCTTGATCCGCGCAAGGATCAAGTGCTCACTACGAGCTGATTCTTCGCCACTCCGGCCCGGTGAATCGCTCGCTACCGGTCACAGCTTGGCTTGGGTCATCCACAATGCCTCCGGATGATCACCAAGCTCTCCGATCGCCACCAAGCCGTCTAGGTGATGCCGATCACCAAGAGTAACAAGCAAGAACTCTCACTTGACCAACGCAAGGCTAATGAGATGGGTGGATGCACACTTGCTACTCTCTATTCAGTAATGAGGTGTTTGATCACTCAATTATCAAATCTCTCAACCTCACTAGGCCTCTTGCACTCACTTGCAATCACAATGTGTTTGGGAACCTTTCAAATGAGCAAGAGTTACAGCATGAATGAGGAGGAGGCATATTTATACCCCCAACTCAAAACATGCACGAAGGGGTAAGTCCAGCCAGTTACACACTGACCGGACGCACCTGTCAGGGTGACCGGACGCGTCCGGTCAGTGCCCAACGGCTAACTGACGTTAGCACTGACACTCGTACGAACTGTTGATCGGACGCTCCCATGCGTCCGATCCCCTCTGATCGGACGCGTCCGATCGCGTAAAAACGTCTTTGGAACCTCTCTGGATGTGATCGGACTCACCCCCTTGGTGCGTCCGATCGATCACTAAGCCAGAGTCCGGTCGCAACCAAAACCATTCCCAGAGAACTGCTCATGACCGGACGCATACCCTAGCGTCCGATCAGAGGAGCACCAGCGTCCGGTCGCCATTTGAAGTCCAAAACGACTTCAGTTTGCGACGATCCCTTCACGAACTTTCTTCCTTATGATCTTAGGGACCTTTCTAAGCTACCTAGGACTTTGGTCAACAAGTGTGCACCACACCTAACTCAAAAGTCTCACCTAGGTCAAGCTAACCATTCAAACTCCCCTTAATAGTACGGCCAAAGATAAAAACAAAGACCTATGCTACTCTAAGTGTCCTTCAACACCAAATGACACTTAGAACTAGCCTATCACCGTCTTCGTCGTCCATCCTTTGAAAACCGAACGAATTCCATCAATAAGGGGACATGAATACCGTAGTGTCCACTCGATCATCATTACCATGACCTAACTCAACTGTTTCTGCAAAACACACGTTAGTCATAGTAATTTGCCGTTGTCATCCAATCACCGAAACATACTGGGGGCCTAGATGCTCACACAAGAGAAGGTCAAGATGTTCATACGAAGAGCCCAAAGAGAGTTCGGTTTCAACATCAAGAAAGTTCGTAGTGACAATGGAACCGAATTCAGAAACACCCAAGTGGAAGAGTTTCTTGATGATGAGGGCGTCAAGCATGAGTTCTCAGTTCCATACACCCCTCAACAAAATGGCGTGGTGGAGAGGAAGAATAGAACACTCATTGACATGACAAGGACGATGCTAGATGAGTACAAGACGCCGGACATCTTTTGGGCCGAAACCGTCAACACCGCTTGCCATGCAATCAACTGCCTCTACCTCCACAAGAGAAGAAAGAAGACCTCCTATGAGCTGCTCACCAGTAACAAGCCAAAGGTGTCTTACTTTAGAGTCTTTGGGTGCAAATGTTTCATATTGAACAAGAAGTCCAAAGCCTGTAAGTTCACATCTAAGGTTGATGAAGGTTTTCTTCTCGGTTATGGATCAAACGAGCATGCCTATCGTGTTTTCAACAAGGCTTCCGGCAAGGTTGAAATAGCGATAGATGTGACGTTTGATGAATATAACGGCTCTCAAGTAGAGCAAGTTGATGAGGTTGTTGTAGGAAATGAGGAACCACCTTGCGAAGCAATCAAGCAATTAGCTATTGGTGATATCAGACCACAAGAACAGCCAGCTATTGATCAGGATGGTCCTCAAGCTGAAGTCCCTGCTGGGTCTGGTGATATTCAGTCCCCGGCAGTGCCGGGCCACGGCAGTGCCGGGCCAGCCCCAGCAGTACCGGGCACTCCAAGGGGAGCTGCAACTACTCCAGTTCATGGAGTAAACCTACAACCCATCCTCGAGCAAGATGAAGAAATTGCAGAAGATGAAGCAAAACCTATTGATCATCCAAGGCTCAAGCAAACTATTCAACGAGATCATCCTGTTGACAACATTCTTGGGAGTCTTCGAAAGGGGGTAACGACACGCTCTCATTTGGAAATTTTTTGTCAATATTACTCGTTTGTTTCCTCTTTGGAACCTCTCAAGGTAGAAGAAGCTCTTGGAGATCCAGACTGGGTGATGGCCATGCAAGAGGAGCTTAACAACTTCTAGCGTAATCAAGTATGGTCACTTGTGGAAAGACCAAATACCAATGTTATTGGAACCAAATGGGTCTTCCGCAACAAGCAAGATGAAGAAGGTGTGGTGACAAGGAACAAGGCAAGATTGGTAGCTCAAGGCTTCACTCAAGTAGAGGGTTTGGACTTTGAAGAAACATATGCACCGGTTGCTAGACTTGAAGCCATTCGGATTCTTTTAGCCTATGCAGCCCATCACAACTTCAAGTTATACCAAATGGATGTGAAGAGTGCATTTCTCAATGGCCCTATACAAGAGTTGGTGTATGTTGAGCAACCACTGGGTTTTGAAGATCCCAAGTTCCCTAACCATGTCTTTGAAGGACCAGATTGGCGACCAGAGGGGGGGGGGGTGAATGGGAGCCTCAAATTCAACTTGTGAATAGAATGACCCTTGTCCCAGAAAATCACCCCAAAAGCAAAGACTCAAGACGACCAGAGAGTTCACGACCTATGAGTAGGTGGATACCCTAGGAGATGTCCTAGTGGTACAGCGGAACCCCCGGAGAGACCCCAAAACCAACTGCCAAATCCCCAGAGCCAAACTGCACACTCTGCAGGTTCGCGGACTGTCCGGGGTCAGGGTCCCGGACTGTCCGCTGACTGCCGGACTGTCCGACACTGGAAGTCCGGACTGTCCGCCGGCAACTGACCAGAAACATAACTGTTCTGAAACAGTTCTGGACGAGTCCCGGACTGTCCGCAACCTTGAACTGCGGACTGTCCGTCGTTCACTCAACAGTGAACAGTCAGGGGGCTGCACCTGACTGACCGTGATGAAACCCGATCCACGGACTGTCCGCCACCTGACCGCGGACTGTCCGCCAACACACAGGAAGCACAAAACTGCACGGGTTCAAAACCAAATTTGATTCGATCTCAACCAAATCGAAAGGGACTTCGATCAAACTCCTCCTAGGTGTTCCTCAACGTATTGGGGTGCTAATCCTCAGAAATCATCGCACCAAACCAAGTCAATTGAGAGAGATTCAAAGAACACCGGAAAGGGGAAAAAACAAAGAACGAACGCGAAATCGCCCCGATCTATGGAATCGTGAGATTAGGGGAGAAATCCTTCGGTGGAAAGAAGGGCCTCACAACTAAGAACAAAATGATTCAAGTGAAATCAAAAACCATCTCGCGGAGAGAGAGAACGAAGCAAATCTCTGGGAGATGAAAAACCGGAATGCGAAGAATACCAACTCAAAACGCGAATCGATCCGGAATTTCAGCCGTGTGGCAACCACACGAGACAATCGTGAGATTACGGTCTCACTTCCTGAAGTTCCCAAAACACAGAGACAAGATTGAGTCTTCCCTGCGGATCGCTAGCAGCGAGGTATGATTAGAACCTAAGCGGGGGCTAGAGAGAGAGAGCTCAGGAACAAATGACTGCTAGGATACAGAGAGAGGAGGGGTGCCTCTCTTATTTATAGCCTAATACAATAATCCCCTTCTACTCCTAGATACAAAAGCGAAGCGGCCAACCCTAGGGGTATCCCGGTCCAACTCTGCTTGATGATGATCCGACGGCCACGCGCCCATCTCATCCTTAGCTTCGCCTCGACGCAAGCCTCAGGATGCCGCCATGTGCCGCCCTGTCGACCGCCGCTCCTACCACGCGGATAGCTGCGCCGCCGCGCCAGCCTCTCCACGCCGCCACGCGTCGACCGTCCTTTTTGCGGACCTCCCCCTGGTTTTGAGGCCGAAACCGGGAAACCTGGGCCTTCCCCCGGTTTTGAGGCTGAAACCGGGAAACCTGTCCTCCGGCTGAGTTTTGTGGCCCAAACTCAGAAACCCGCGCGCCCAGGTTTTGAGGCCCAAACCTGGAAACCGTCCATGCCGAGTTTTGAGGCCCAAACTCAGAAACCGGCCACCCCGAGTTTTGAGGCCCAAACTCGGAAACCGTCGAGGGTAGCTTTTCGAGGCTCAGCTACCGAACCCGTGTCGTAGACGGGATGTGGTTTGCACACCCCGAGTTCCAACACCGATGTCGGAGCATGTCCAGCCTCCATGCCGAGCACAGTGCATTCGCCATCCTTCTCGGCCTCCCGCAAAGTGTCATGACGCCATCACCTTCCTCCCGACTCGGCCGATGCACCGCACATCCCCATGTACTCTTGCTTGTCAACGCCACGTGCCAGCTACCACAGCTGGTCCTCAGGTCTCCCGGTCCGTCGGTCCAAGCTCCACGTCCGCCCTTCACCGCTCCCGGTCCGTCGGCACGACACGTCCCTACTTGACCTTCACCTCACCTTCGACCACTGCCCGAGCTCCGCACCTGCACATCAACACAGCCAAGAGACATGTTGCCCGTTGATCGATCACTCATCACTCAGGAAGGGAACCACAAGGGCACATATCAACCTTGTGTTCTCAGTCTTCAAGCTCCAAAAGGCGCTCTATGGGCTTAAACAAGCACCTAGAGCATGGTATGAATGCCTTAAGGAATTCTTGCTCAAACAAGGCTTTGAAATAGGCAAAGCCGATCCTACCCTCTTCACTCATAAAGTCAATGGAGATATTTTTGTGTGCCAAATATATGTCGATGACATAATATTTGGTAGTACTAACAAATCCTTTTGTGATGAGTTTAGTAGGATCATGACCAAGAGATTTGAGATGTCTATGATGGGTGAGCTCAAGTTCTTTCTTGGTTTTCAAATCAAGCAATTGAAGGAAGGGACTTTTCTTTGCCAAACCAAGTACACCCATGATATGTTGAGGAAGTTTGACATGGTGAATGCCAAGCCTATCAAAACTCCCATGCTAACTAATGGACATCTTGATCTCAATGTGAAAGGGAAAGCCGTGGACATTAAGGTATATCGCTCCATGATCATCTCTCTACTCTATTTGTGCGCATCTAGGCCCGATATTATGCTTAGTGTGTGCATGTGTGCTAGATTTCAAGCTAACCCGAAAGAGTGTCACTTAGTGGCCGTTAAGAGAATCTTGAGATATCTAGTTCACACTCCGAACCTTGGCTTGTGGTATCCTAAGGGCTCCAAGTTCGAACTACTTGGCTATTCGGATTTCGATTATGCCGGTTGTAAAGTAGATCAAAAAAGCACTTCGGGGACATGTCAATTCCTTGGATGCTCCTTAGTGTCTTGGGGTTCTAAAAAGCTAAATTATGTAGCCCTTTCCACAGCCGAGGCCGAGTATGTTGCAGCAGGTGCATGTTGTGCTCAACTACTTTGGATGAGGCAAACTCTTCGTGATTTCGGATGTCACTTTACCCATATCTCACTCTTGTGTGACAATGAAAGTGCCATAAAACTTGCAAACAACCCTGTGAGTCACTCAAGAACCAAGCATATAGACATCCGACATCATTTCTTGAGAGATGACGAAACTAAAGGAGATATCGCAATTCGTCATGTGAGCACCGACAAACAACTAGCCGATATCTTCACCAAGCCTCTCGATGAGTCAAGGTTTTGTGCTTTAAGGAGTGAACTAAATATTCTTGACTCTCATAACGTAGTTGGAAACCTAGTATGCTTGATTGATCAACTAGTATGACCTAGGCAAAACTTATTTCAAATCTTTCATACATTGTGTTTCAAAATCTTGAAAAAGAAACTTGCTTGAAATGACCATTGTTCTGTATTGGTTGGCTGTTACTGGTCACAACATGCAAGCAGTACTTGTCCACTCCAAAGAAGAGGTGTAGTAACTTAGAGATAAATTTGTTCAGCGGTAGCTGTCCGGCAGTGCCAGGACAACCGCGGTAGTGCCGGGCCCCGGCAGTGCCGCGGTGGGCGCGGCAGTGCCGCGACTCGTCGATTCAGCCTGAGTCGACTGTTACCGTGTGGGGCCAAAGGGAAAACCCTTTTCTACTTCTACCCGACGGCCCTACCTCTCTCTCTCTCTCATTCTTATCCTACCCAAGAAACACTCCCTCTCTCTCTCGGGTGGTCAAAAGGTGAACGGCGGCCGTTCTTGCTCCGGGCTTCTCCCCGGCAACTCCGGCCTCCAGCAGTGCCGCTCGGGGGTCTCCTTCGGTGCAACACCATTCTCCCTTCCCTAAGGATCTTCTTCCCTTCCATTCCCATCTCAAGGTGAAATTTCAAATCCCTAACCCTAGTTTTCCCGATTTGTAAAATGCGCTATGGTTGTTGTGCTTAGAGGTTGTAGAAGGGCTTGTAGATGATAGGGAGGCAGTAGAGATGATGGATTTGGTGTTTCTCGGCTCAAACCTTGCCTGCCCGCGTGGCAGTGCCGCGCTCAGCGCGGCAGTGCCGCTCCCCAAGCGGCAGTGCCGGACCTTGAGCAGGGGCTTGAGCCAAGCAACACCCTATCCATCAAAGTCTATTACCTCACTATAACCTACTATCCCTTATGCAGTCATCTAACTCACAGTTTTCATGTTTTAGATGTCGGAAGGAGGAGATGAGAGAAGGGTGAAGCAAAGAATGGATCCTCTCCTGGGGAGAAGCAAGCAGCGGTCTCGCAGAGGAGGTTCTAGTTCTCAGGGGGAGGATGTGAGTGCAAGACAGCAGATTCGTGATGAAGCTCGCCTTCAGATGCAAGGGCGAGAGATTAGGGATGATCTTTATCCCAATACTCCTGAGCATCTAGCTGAGGTCAGCAGATCCCACTTGCAGCCCTACACTGAGGATGTGCAGGAGAGGCCTCCACAAGACACCAAGGATAGGCAGCTTGTGTCATATTATCAGCAGTTCAGCTCAGTGAAGACACAACGCCAAATCAATCCCTACAACACTCAGAAAGACATGGGCATTGATTACAGGTTCTGGAGTGAGTTCCACTCCGATTTCTATCGTTCAGTCCTGTACAATGTCAAGAAGCAGAAGATCTTAAGCATGAAGTATGTTGATTGGGAACATCTTGAGGCCAAGCATGATTGTGACATTGATAGAGTGGTGGCTGCTTGCAAGGCCAGAAACATGTATGATTTGATGGGGTTCAGCTACAATTGGAACACAGAAATCATTCATCAGTTCCATGCCACGCTCTATGTGGATAATGTATTGGAAGAGATGCACTAGATGACTGATGGTCGTCACTACAAGGTTTCTTTTGAGACCTTTGCTAGGATCCTCGGTCTGGGCAGCAAGGATAGAGAGCTTGACAGCTTGCATCAGGAGAGGACTTTGACTGACAATGAGATTGCCTTCATGTATGAGGATCCTCGGAAGGCGGATGGGTTAGTCAAAGGGCTGAAGAGGTACTATTAAATGTTGAACAATTTGTTCAGGCAGACTATCAACCCCAAAGGGGGTTCCCATTCTAACCTATATGGATATGGCAGGAACATGTTGGCTAGAATGGCACTCAGGGCTCATCACTTCTCCATTTCCAGCTTCATTTGGACTGAGCTTTAGGTGGTAGCCGAGGATGCTAGGAAGGCAGTGCTTTATGCCCCCTACATCATGTATATCATAGAGATGGTCTCCGGCTACACCTTCGTTAAGGATGGGCGGCACGAGCCATATAGAGCTGAGAAGAAGAGAGCAGCAGCAGCAGCAGTTGACAGGCCAGAGAGCTCCCACTCTACCTCCCAGAGGAAGAAGAAGAGCAAACTGGCTAAATGGATTAAGGCAATCTTCTCCACTTGCACCTATGCAGCCTAGACAGCTCACCAGGCACTTGTTGAGCAGCGTGCAGAGCGAGAGCGGGCGGGTTGTTCTCCATTACCTCCACCCCGCTCTCCACCTCAGTTTGACCTCTCCAGCCTCAATTCAGACGACATAGACTCAGATGGCGACGAGGAGCAGGAGGAGGTGGTGCCTGAGCTGTCTCGTCGTTCTACTCGTACCTCGACACGCTACACCATCACTACCCATCGCCATGGGAAGGCTGTTGTAGAGTCTTCCGACGACGACGATGATGATGACGATGAGACCGAGGAAGTTCAGTGGGACAAGATTGCGTCTGACGATGAGTGAGTGTTTGGACACTCTTCTCTTCTCTCTACTTCTCTCTTTTTGGTGATTTGTTGCCAAAGGGGGAGAATTAGGTGAAGAGAAGGGGGTACAACACTTTCTTTTCATGTCCCATCGCTGTTTTCAGTAGTTGTGAGTTGTGAGAGTTTGATTCGATCAAAACTCTAATTTGTAATATGACTCTATGTTGCTACTTCTTAGATTTGGATGTGGACATGTATGTTTGTTTGGTTATCTAGCTTGTCATATTCTGTTTAGAACTGTTTTATCCTGTGCTTTGTGGATGTTTTACTTTCCGCTGTGTTTGCTGTCTGAAAGCCTGAGCGGTAGTGCCGCTCCAAGGCCGGCAGTGCCGGCCTCCGACAGTGCCGCTCTGGAAGACAGGCAGCAAACCCCTCTGATGTGCATAAACTGTCATTCGCATCACGTATTTATTCTTGACATAGTTTATCTGCACCCCACAAAGCTATTAGATGTGAAACTGAACCTACTCTACACTTTTAATATGTGAATGTTGGCCTCTAATGCCAATTTGAGATTTCAGCTCTCATTCACACATTAAGGGGGAGGTTTCACACCTAAGCTTCTAAATCTCAAGTATTGTACCATTCTCTTGTAAGCTTCAATTGTGTTGTCATCAATCACCAAAAAGGGGGAGATTGTAAGTGCAATCAAGCCCTAATTGTGGGTTTTGGTGATAATGACCACATAATTGGAGAACTAATGAGATTTATCAAGATGACAAGCAGGTTTACGATGAGAAAGGATGGTGCACATGTGTTGGTGGACCCCTCATACTACTTTTCATCGGTTCCGGACTCAAAGTGCTATAACAACCTTTTTCATATGATTTGAGTTATAGGAATGTCGTACTATCAAGGGGGAATGCAAATGTACCGTTATGGCTGAATGATATGTGCTCAAAACCAACACTAGCCATCCTTGATTTCTAACCAAAGACAGCTGCACAAATTCTGATCTCTATCTGTCTTTCTGGTAGGCGCGGCAGTGCCGCCCCAGGGCGCGGCAGTGACGGGCCGCGGCACTGCCGGGCTAGGGCCGGCACTGCCGCGACTTGTTTCAACCGTTGGATGGTAGGGGTATTTACTCCACTCTCCTGCCACCCCAACGGTTACCCATGACCATAACTCTTCTCCTACCTCCAGACAAGGCTCTCTCTCCTCATTGAAGGCTCTCAAGCTCTCTCTCACCTAATCTTTGATTCTCATTGATTCCCAGTGATTTAGAGGCTCAAACCTTCACCAAAGAGAAGCCTTAGCTGAGATCTACTCCGTAGAGCACTTGATTTGAGCCATAGCCGGTGGATTTGCTTCTATTACTCTTGGGTTCTTGGAACCCTAGCCGGCTAGGCGTCGCCCTTGAGCTAGCCAACTTGTGTGGCGACCTTGGGAGGTTTGTAATCACTTGTGCAGCGAGTATTATTACCCCTCACTTCAAGGATTTGGTTCCTTGACTTGAGAACGAGGAAGAGTTGCAAAGCTCATGACCTAAGTGGTCAACCTCAACAACGTGGAGGTAGGCAAGCCTTGGTGGTGAGCTAAACCACGGGATAAATCACTTGTCTCTTGTGCTTACTTGTGTTTATTCATCATACTTGTGAGCTTGTGATAGATTCTAAGGTTTGGTTCCGATCTACTCTATACAACACATTTGGCTTGGTCGAGTTGGTTCTGCAGGTTCAGGAAACCTAGAGTAGCATTTCCATTCATATAGATTTGGTTTCTTGTGGCTGGATTTCGAATTGCAGGCTCAGGGAAGTATCTAGCGCGGCAGTACCGGGCTGAGGCCGGCAGTGCCGGGGAGCGGCAGTGCCGGGCCCTACTGATTAAGTTTTGAGCTGTGATTTTTGACAGGCCTATTCACCCCCCCCCCCCCTCTAGGTCACACAGGTCCTTACAACCCTACTTTTAACTCCTTCAACCTCCAATAGTTTTAATCTTATATTTCTACATTTGGCACTCAAAATAATCTTAAACAAAAAGTTGTTAGCTGCAAAGTTGTAGTAATTTTAGATCTCTTTAAATTATACAAGTTTGAGATAAAGTTTATCTTAATATCATCTTTATATAAAAAAATTACACTTGTTTTTTTTTTTTGCAAAACAACTATCACTATCTGGTTCAAAACCGATAGTGATAGGTCACTACTACAGATCGGGCCTTTAGCCCCGGTTGAACCGGGCCTTTAGTCCCGAGTATCCCAACCGGGACTAAGAATCCGGGACTAAAGGTCCCGGACTTTAGTCCCGGGTCCTTCCCACCGGGGCTAAAGGTCCATGGACGAAAAATAAATGTGTGTTGTGTGTGATTCGAACTCAGCACATCTCGTCTCAGGCACGCTTACCAACTGAGCTACACAACCCACGTGATACAGTTCTGAACGTTTTCCTTTTGAATCCACTCGTGAAGGACCTTTAGCACCAACCGGGGCTAAAAGGAGCTTTAGCCCCGGTTGGTACCACCAACCGGGGCTAAAGGGTCACCCTTTAGTCCCGGTTGGTATTACCAACCGGGGCTAAAGGTCCAGGACCTTTAGTTCCGGTTGGTATTATCAACCGGGACTAAAGATTCACCTTTAGCCCCGGTTGGTAATACCAACCGGGACTAAAATTCTTTAGCCCCGGACGCAAATTTTTGCCGAGACTAAAGCTCAGTTGATAGATCGTCCAAAGGCCTGGTTTCTAGCAGTGGGTGGACTATCATTGACGGTTTGTGGCTTGAACCAAAGATGATATTACTATGTCTATCAGTGTTGTTTGAAGCCACGCGTACCGACAGTGGTATGATTATTATTACTGGTTTTATGGTTTGAACCGACAATAATAGTACCATTCCGTAGTAGTGAGAGCATGTTAAAAATCAATTTAGGATACAAGAATACTTCTACAACAGATTCTTTTTCTCCTATATTCCTTTAGGAGGTCCCATCTTTTTTATTTAGAAAAAGAACAAGATGCTTCTTTCGAAAGTTCTCTTCAAAAATTATAGTTATAGGAGATGAGATAGAAGATTTGCTGCTTCTCCTCCATCTCTTAAAACACTACTTTTTAGGTGTCATTTGGTTCATAAAAGTAACGACAACATAAAGGAAATAGATAAGCATCGGTAACGGGAATGGAACGTTTGGTTAATAGTTTTGTTTGCTTGAGCCCGTGGGAACCCAAAAATCGTTGTACGTAGGAACCCTTTACGACTTAAATTGGCGGGAAGCGGATTTCTAAAGCGGTGGCATCTGTTGTCCTGGCACCAGCTTACATCCGACGGCAAACGAACAAAAACCAACGCGATTGGTTGGCACTGTAATCGATTCACGCTGTAAAACAAGCGAACCAAACAGCACCTTATTAGTTAATAGAAGATTGAATAATAGAAGAATATGTGATGGAGATACTCTAATGAAAACTAACGGCCGATGATGGGATTTATTTACCGTTTAGGCTGACCGAGAAGCGTTTGAGTCTACTCTAATATCCAGTCAAATATCGGTGCGTCCATATACATTCACACCAGAACAAAAAAGATGCCTTTATTATTACTGTGTGTATTGTGCCTTCACAGTTGATTCCATTTCCGTGAAATCAAATAATGAGGGTGAAATCCTCGCAAAAAAAAAAAGAAAAAAATGGGGATGAAAAACTTGGAACGTTCGGCGCATCATAATCCACATGACTCGGTCCGGACAACGACGAGCTTAACGACGTGACCTGAGGCGACCTGACCGAGACATTGTGAGCTAGGGTCGCAACATTGTGTGTGATGTGTTTGCGTACTCTGTTGGTTTTCTAGCCATATCTTTTCTTGTTGGTCTTTCTGGTGTTGGTAATATTAGTCCTGCTTAATTTCCATAGCATACTGTCTCTGAGATAGAGGTTAGATGTATGGGGGACATATGCTGCCTTCTTTTCTTTTTGCCACTCTGTGCTTGTATTTTCGTTATGTCAATGAATTGGTCTCGAGTTGAAAAAAGCACGTTGAAGCTATTTTAAAGCGGGCCAAATCAAATTGTGCCATACATTCATCATGCACCAAGGCTATATTTACTGTGTTCAGCTACATCGTTCACTATTACACGTTGTTTATCTAGAATCTGGATTCTAAAATCGCTAGCTAGAATCCAAAAATTCCTAAACTCCCTTTGGGATTCAAATGACACCAGTAGTAGTTTATTTTTGCCTTCGCCCTCTTGGCCCGAACTGCCCACAGAATTTAATTTGGTGCACACGGCTTTTGCTCGCGAGAGAATCTCTCCATGGTTGATGCGTCACGCCCATGGTCTTGTTGTGCTCCGTGACTCCACCAAAAAATTCAGTAGTTGTTTCTCCCAAGTCTTTTTGTTTGTTGATCGGTCAAAAAGTAAAAACAAATTCTTCTTTGCTGATGACCGGCTTTTTGAAGTTTCTGACTTTAAAATACAATGATTTGATTTGTCAGGCAATACAACAGTGCAACAATTACGTACTATATACAGAAACAAAGGATGTCAATGTCACGTGTTTCTCTTGTGGAGAAAAAAGAAAAAAGAAAAGAAAAGAAAAGAAAAGAGCAGAGCATATTGTTTCAGGATGGTGAAGGTTTCTGGGCCGTCAACGGTCAACAGAGCAGCAGGGCGTCCTTCAAAACCATCAGAGCTCACTCAGCTCAGCTCACACAAGCTCGATCGGGCTCCCAATCCCATTCGGTTTCAGGCTCCCGGCCCCCTCGCCCACGGAGCAGCGACCTCACCTCGCCGCCGTCGTCCTCCCCGCTCTCCAGTCTCCTCGACTCCCACCCAGGCCAGGCAGCACCCGTCCGGTCCGGACGTCCCCGCGCGGGCCGCGCCAAGCGATGGGGTGGGCGGCGCGGTTCCTGACCGCGGTGTCGTTCCTGGCCGTGGGGGCCCTCTTCGCGCCCGACGCGCTGCGCGCCGGCGGCGCCGGCGCCGCGGCGGCCGCGAGGCTCGTCCATGTCCTCGCCTTCGCCACCGCCTGGGGCGCCGGGCTCTGGGTCACCTTCATCGGCGGCATCGTCATGTTCAAGTAAGCAAAGCACTAAGCAAACAAACGCCGCCGCCGCGTCGATTCGCTGGGACTTGGGGTTTATTGCCTGCTAGCTTGATTCGAGGAGGAAGCGAAGCATCGATCCCGCGGCCGCGCCGAGCCCCCCTCTACCTCGCCGTTGGCGTGCGCCGGCATTCGCCCAGGCGCCGGGATCCGGCGACGGCGAGAGGTTAAGTCTGTCCAAAACACTAGGAGAAGGCTTTTCTGCAAATCAGGGGCTTATCTGCAAAACCACCGCGGCGACGGCGAGTCGGCGATGGCCTCCGGTGGACTGGGACGTCTTCTTCCCCTCCAGGACCACTCTGTGTTATCCCCTCCCTCTCCGGCATCGGCTTCACCGTGCTCGGAGCGCCGATTCTTCACCACCCACCGGCCACCGGCCATAGCACTCGCACCGTCCCCAAGTCAGAGGAGGGTTGGGAGACGGGGAGAGATGCGTTCCACCTGTCTTCCTCTTGCCGATGCCACTTTGTTGAAAAGAATCTTAGATTAAATAACATGTAGATCTATTACATGTACACAGGATCTTAAACTTAGTCTAACACATGACCACAGATTAAACATAATGCGAAAAACTGAGTAGATTAGAATATTAGACCATTGTTTGCAGTCGCCATTAGTGCCTCCGGTGGTGATGCAGTCGTCGTAGGTGTAGCAGATGAGGTGAGATCACCGGCCAAGGGTTGGGGAACCCTCTGCTGATGATGAACTCGCGTTGCCAAACGGACCTTCCTAAACCCTCCAGCGCTTATTCGATCGGTTGTGATCTCGGGATTAGCCGAGATCACCTCCAACACACTTCACCCAAGCCTCAACACCTTCCATGGATTGCGCTGTTGCACGCCAAACTTGATGTGGTGCTGCTGTCAACAGCGATTCAAAATCAATTTCATATTTTCAGTGCACAGCACACATTCTTGGAAGAACCTTGGGACCTTGAGGGAAACTCAGTACACTTCACATGCTGATTTTGAATTATGGTTGTAAGATGAGAAGCAGCAGGAATCTTTCTTTAGAATTGTATGACTTCTAGTTGCTTGGGTCTTTGCTCCTCACGAATTCACTGGATCAGCGTCTTAATCTGCTAACTATTTTAGTCCTGACAAATCACACTGCAAAAACAGGACTTGCTGCACCTTGAAGATATGTTTGGAAGTAGAATTGGGATGTCTGGAGTACTCTTATGTCATATTGAGACAGCTCTTACTCTTAGGCGCTAGAACATTATTATATATAAGCTTGTGGACATTATGATGACTTTGTTCTCCGTTTTCTCATTAAACATTCTGAAAGTTACGCCACAACTGCTGCCATTTTCAAGGAAGTGGGGTTAGTTTTTTATTTCTTGGTTACATATTAGGACTTTTTGAGTAATATACAGTGCAGTCTTAGATTGCCCACGATGTGAGCGATGCCAAAACAGCTCATGAAATAATTTTTTATTCATTTCAGCACCGATGCATCTACATGCCTCGACGCCTGAGTTTTTTGGTCTTAGCATTGGCCCCTACAGTGTGTTGCACCGATGCTGAATTCTTCTCTCTCTTTGTTTCAGCATTCTCTCTCCTCATTTGAGCATCGATATTGATACATTGTGGGTAGTCTTAGAGTCTAGAAGCAATTCCTTTTGCTCAGCTGTTGAAATATACCTTCAAAAAAAGTTTCTTTTTACACAATGCTAATATAACACCTTGTTACTGTGAGAACTAAGAAGTCCACCCGAAAAGTAAAGCCTAGCATATATGTTCTTGTTGCAATAGCACCATGTGCAGGTCAATTTTTCCCTTATTATTGGAGCATAGTGTAAACCTTGATGATGTGTTGATAAAATCCTTTTGAATCCGGAAGGTACTTGCCAAGACACCAGTTTGGGAGTCTGCAGGGGAAAATGTTCCCGGCGTACTTCATGTTGATATCAGCTTGTTCAGCGATATCCGTGGCAGCATTTGCGTACCTGCACCCCTGGAAGACAGGATCAACCATCGAGCGCTACCAGCTTGGATTCCTTATTCCAGCCCTTGGCTGTAACCTGTCCAACCTTTTGGTCTTCACACCCATGACCATTGAGGTGATATACTTTATTTATTCATGCTCTTCAGCTTTTTATTTTCCTCTTTGCATTTGCCAAATCACACACGGTATTATAGTTTAGGAACACTACACGGTAATATCAGGAGTAATGGGTGCATATTTTTTACTGTTTATTTCCAATGCCAAGATTAACAACACTGATATTTGAGGTATGTAAGGCAAAGGAAAGACATTTTGATGAAGATTTATCTTGTTATATAGGTTATGACTGCAGTTCCTGAGTACTAAATCATTGTGGTGCATACAGGAATAATGCATATATTTGTTTTTGTTGTCTTTTTGGGAATCAGGAGTAAACAACTTGTCTAATCACAGAAATTTGGATATTTGCCATTCCCAACATATAGCTTCACAAACTTGGCACCGCCAAGATGGGTTTTGCAAAATTGCACTCAGCTTGTTGACACTTTGATTTCCCTGCCGTTTTTTAATTATTTTTCAAACAGGATCCACTATGTTTTGTATTTTTAGTGAGCAATCTAGTGTTGGGAATTGGGAGGCAAGAATCTAGCTTTTTTTAGAAACATAGAGGCGTGTGTGGCCATGTGTATGAACCTTCAGAATATCTGATTGTCGCGAATTTACAATTAAATTTTGAAGGTCACCTTTTTATGTGCTTTTTATATTAGATAACAAACTTGACAAATGAGATATCTTGATCGCTGAAATCTACACTGAGAACATCTTTCTACTATTCAAGTAGACAAGTAGCCTTTGGTTGGTTAAGCACTACTCTTTCTACCGTCATCATCGCTTGTTCTTATAGATTGCTCTGCTTGTGCAGATGATGATGAAGAGGCACAAGATGGAGAAGGACCTCGGCATTGGCACCGAGGTTGGGTACTCAAAGAACGCGGAGACGCAAAGAGGAGCCCTGCCCTGGCAGCGATGAACCGGAAGTTTGGGATGATCCACGGGCTGTCGTCGCTGGCCAACATCATGGCCTTCGGCAGCCTGGCCATGCACTCGTGGTATCTCTCCAGCAAGCTCGACCTGTGACTGATGAGGGCTTGCCCATTTTGCGATGCTCGTTACGACGAAGCTGCTGGTGGGCACAAACTCTGAACTTTAACTTAGGTTTCCATGGATGGAGACACTCAGACACAGATGTTTGTCTTGTGAGAACTTTGAGGTGAGATGTGTTGTCGATTTGAATAATGTACATAATGTATGTAGGCGGATGATTTGGTATTTGAAATTGTTTATTACGTAGGAAACCTCATGGCACTAATAATAATAATATAACCAAGATCACAAGATGGTTTTGCATGAGCTGTGGGCTGTTGCTGTGCAGACGTGCAGTTTTGTGCACACTTCAGAGTTCAGATAATACTACCCGTAGCTAGATACAGTAGTATCTAATGGATCTACATGTTAGAGAGTACGGCGGTCCTTTCAGTTTCATATATGATGGTGGCCCAAGCGACATGTGGCCCAAAGTCAAGATGGGCTTTTCCGCCACGGCCCATTGCATGCCATCCGCCACTAGTGTAGGAAGTTCATTCATTTTTTTCTAAAAAAAAAAAAAGTAGTAGGAACTTCTATCCATACCGGTCCTAACCCTCTTTCATGTCGATTATCCAACTGGTGGTAGTACACGGGCACTCGGCGTAGGAGTTGGTCATCCATGCCAATTGCGCGGTAACTTACTAGCACAAATAAGTATTATCAGTTTATCACTACCATAGCTAATCATGTGCCCTTGGGGATATATAGAGTATCCTTACCGGCTCTAATTAAGTCTCATAAGGATAATGTCATATTCCTATTGCGTGAACTGCATTTTTTTTAGGGATATAATAGTACAGCATCCCTATGGGTGCTGATTATATGCTGGCACGATTACTATTTATAGCGTAATAGAGGCCGAGCTAGAAGTGAGGCAAGAACCAGTTTCATTTAATGTTTGAGTTAACTATCAATTTGGAATTGTCATAATATAATTTTTTTTTGTGAATTACACAGTAGGAGTACAACGCAAACCCTCACAACGCAGCACACTCATCCCTATAAACACACACACCTAAACTTTATCTAAAATAACGATAGAATATAATTTTAATAATTTTGTCAATGGTATATGAGTTGTTAAGGGAACATTTTATACATAGGTCACAGGTGTGATCTATGATTATTTGATCACTTTTAATAGCCCGATGCAGGTAATTTAGATGTAGACCTAGGGCGCTTTTTTTCTTTTAAATAATTAGATAAATTAAATAGTAATTTAGATGCAAAATTAAAATATTACTTAGATTATCTATTACAATGGCAGAGTGGACAACTTTAGATGTTACTTTATGTTCATTTTAGTGTTCAGTTGCTTTCTAGGATTCATCGTTTTTTTAGCACGTCTTGTCAGAATTAACAGGAAGTCTCAGGCCGACAATATATTAGTAATAGTATAGTTGAACTAACCAATTCAATGTACAGAAATATAATACTAATAGCGTAGTAGGTGGAGAATTTCTAGGCACAAATTTGGGAACGTGGTTGATGTAGAATAATATTCACTTGGGACGTTGAGGGTGAGGAAGGGATGGGAGGCTGGGTTAATTTGTTCTCATAAATAATGACAGAAGTACGATAATACTATTCTACACCACCACCAAAATACTTCACGTCCAGTACCCGTCAGTAGCACGGAATCTATAGAGATCTCTATTTTTGGTGATGGTCACTGTTTCTCAACAAGTGCATCACCATTTCCTCCTCACACATCACCGGTCATCTACAGTGCACTTATCCTAACCCTCAACGAGCGTACGAATCAGAAAACCCCCCGCATCTATAGAGATCTCTATTTTTGGTGATGATCACTGTTTCTCAACAGTGCATCACCATTTCCTCCTCACACATCACTGATCATATACAGTGCACTTATCCCAACCCCCAAGGAGCGTACGAATCAGAAAAATCCCCCACATGCCTACCTCCAGCGCCGGTGCCGTGCACCCACGCGATAGGGGCCACCGTCGCCTGCACTCCCTCGGCGGCGCGCCACTGCAGCAGCGTCGCCAGTGCCTTCCAGCGCCGCCGCCATGGTACTGTAGCAGCTTCGCCCGCCTGTGCCCCATGCGCCGCCCGACTTGCGCTCTCTGCTAGCTGCGCGACGCCGCTGCAGCACCGTGCAACAGCGTCGCCGGGTCACAGCAGCGCTGAGCCGCCTCCGACCATCTCTGTCGCCCCCATGTTCGACGCAGCCCCTATCGCCGACGACACCACCTTTTCATCGTCGCCACTCCGCCTCGCCTGAACACATCTTCTTGCACAACATCCGAATCGACGGGGTCATTATCAGGTAAACACGTGGATATGTCATGTATCCATTGGTTCATTGTGTTCAAAATTTTACCACGTCTTTTGCTCAGCTCCTGCCTCATTTAGGGTAACGATTTCCTATTGTAACATTTTGTAGTCATCTAGGATGAGCAGTAGGTTATCAACGGTGCCACGGATGCTTCTTACAGTTTATTTGACAATCTAGATTTATTGAAACTAATTAGTACAAACTAATTTCTTTTGTCTGTTGGCGTGCACCGATAAAGTGGTATTTCACGACACTGATTTCTTTGGCCGTTGTCGTGCAGTGATGAAGTGTTGTTTCTTACTGATTAAGTCACCCGCTATGATTTCGAGAGGATCTGCTGTTTTGGTCAGATCATTTTATTGTCCCTTTTCTTTAGGCTTCCCTTAGTATTTTACACGTACAAAACCTGTTCAACTATTACCCTTTACATTTAATCTACTGACATTTTTTTCATTACTTCCATGTTACGAATTCGCTGCTCTGAGTGCAGATCCTCTGGGGATTGGATGAGAGGCTGTCTCAAAAAAAGCATTTTCCATTTGTGAATTGACTCATTTCATATTCAAAATACTTCAATTTTATTCCCTAACTTGCCGAGGATGGCCCTCTGAGTTCTCTAAGAGAGGACAACCAATAAGAAAAGAGGTAAAACGGCAGCATGATCCATGTCTGCTTTTCCTAAATATAGTCAACTCCCTCTTTGACATGATTCCATAAACTGTTTTTTTATGAGTTATCTGAACTGACTGTATTACTTGATTAGATTCACTTGAATTATCAGTGTTTTCGATATTGACAATGTGGTTTAGTGTTCCGCACAGGTAATATGGCAGCTGGCAAAATGCTTCGATGCCTTCCAACTTTTTATCCTTCCTCTGAGGTTTATAGTGCAGGTGACACAAAATTCTCATCCTTGCTAGACTATCTTCATGCGTACCTCAAAATGCATGTATGCAATTCAAAAAAGCATTCGGAGTATGAAACTCTGCTCCTCTAGACTCTTTGTATGTCACCTCACATGCCGCTACTACCGTGAACAACAATATGCACATTCTGGTTATGATTGTGTCAACCTACATGTCTTCTAATGAGGATCATAGAAATCAATTTTATATATTCTTAAACCAAAAAAATTTATCATACTGCCTATGTTTTTGCTTCATTGTCAGAGGTATACTTATTCAAGGTTCCATATCCAGTTATGGCAAAGTGTGATCAGCCAATAGCGTCGCAGTGTGGCACAGTCTAAAAAATTTCTGGTCGCTGCCTTTGAAATTTGAACATAGAACATCTATCTTGGACCATCCATTTCTTGAAGAGAAAAAGATCTAAGGACTTTGAACGAAAGAAATGGAACCATACCACACACCAACAATCCAATTTTTCTCTCTTTTATGGCATGTGGATGATATAATTGGGTTTCTTTTAGCTATTGCTTCTAACTGATTGCAATTTTATAACAAGTGTGTACCTGCAAAAGGGGACACTGCTCTTGAGTGTAAAAAGTTTGCTACGTACTACAGATCACTCTGCCCAAGTCAATGGGTATGTAAAAGGTGTTCTTCCAGAAAATAATTGGGGCTCTTTCAGCTATTGGTTGCAATTGATTGCAATATTATAACAACTCTGTACCTGCAAAAGGGGAGGCTGCTCCTGACTGTGAAAGGTATGCTAAGTACTGCAGATCACTCTGCCCAAATGAATGGGTACGTATTGTTGTTCCACTTACTATTATCCATTGTTGCTGCATTAAAAAAAATATTACCTATTGGTGTTGTTTCTTTAGCTCATTTTGTGATTATGAGGTGGCAATTTCTATGACATACGACCCTAAGTTAGTCTTAAGATTTTCATATGCTCATACCATTGCACGCCTCAAACTGCTCGTGATATAATTTTTGCACCAACTTTAATTTTGCAAAGACAGCTTTAACCGTTGTGCGGTTTGGCACGTTGACCTCAAGTCCTCAACACTAATTATTAGCTTCTCAAAGTGAATTTGTTGCATTTGAAACTATATTATCTTATACTCCGTAGATGCTATTACCCTAGCCACGTTTGAGTAAACCCAAGCATACTTCTATCATCAGAGGAAAATCCTTAACATTGGGTCATTTGATGAAATTGATCCATTAAGTTGGATTGATTGATTTCTTAGTTCATTGAACGGACGATTACTGGCAGCAGTCTGTTGGATGTATTGGATATTCGGATATTCATATCTCCATGTTTCATACTTCTATTGGGTGACCCACAGTTTTCGCTGCCTTTTGGCTGGTATTTCAGAAATAAAATAAAATAAATTCATTTAACCATTTCCCTCATATTGCTCCCAACAAAGTATATTTGTACACCGTGGTCAAAGTGATGACATATTATGCTGTGGTCAATGCTTTATACAATACTGATTTAAACTTCAGTTCCGGGTATTTTTACTGGTTGCCTTTTTAATTAGCCTTTGGTGGTTGCCCTCCTTTTCGAACATGATCGTTCAGACATTCGCTCCATTCTTTTGTTCACCATGATGGGAATTCCTTACATAACTCTATAGTACAGACAAGTCATGCATCAAGAGGGAGCACCACCGGACAATTATACCGCTGTTGCGCAAGAAAATTCATCCCCTTGCCATCATGTTCATGTGGTAAATTATTTCCATCTAAAAACCTTTGCATTTCTTTTGGTAACATGAGTGCTCCATATTTTACAGAAAAAAGACCCATCAATTTCTATATGGTTCACATTTTCAGGTACAAAAATGCATATTTACAGTGATGAGCAGTCAGTTCAAGTGTCGATCCACAATGAAAAAGGGCCATCAGTTTCAAAACCAGTAAACCTGTTGTACACCTAACGTATACAAATAAAGATTATTAACTACAACGTTTGGTGACATCCTTTGCTTTGGCTGGGTTCCTTTGCAATTAGTTGAAACATTGTTGTAACTAATTTTAGTAATCTTCTGCTTCTATGTACAATCGTATACATGCTATTGCTACCTTGTGCGAAGCACGGGGTTACCTGTTAGTACTAGTTACACTCGACTACTGAATTATGTCCGTCCAGTATAACAATGCAATTTGGTGTAAAATATTATTCCACACCTAGTGTACAGAATAGCACATGTATATATTGCCAATGATACGATATTTAGTCAGTTTAGAATGTATAATTTTATAGGATTAATTGTTTTTTTTTTTGCCTCCAACAAGTGTCACCTATAATATAATTTAACCCGATGCTCGAAAATCAGACTAGTCTAGTCTAAAAGCTAGGTTTCAGTGATTTATTTATAGGCGAGAGGAAAAACAAGTTGACAAGCTGCCAAGGTAAGTGCAAATGAGTCGACACGTGGGATGTGGACGTTTAAGCGAATGTTTGGTTTCACGGGCTAAAGTTTAGTTGACGTTTAGACACTTATTTAGAGTATTAAATATATATATAGATTAATTATAAAACTAACTATAGAAATAAAGACTAATTTACAAGATAAATTTATTAAGCCTAATTAATATCATTAGCATATGTTTACTGTAGCACAATATTGTCAAATACTAATTAGACTCTAATTAGTGTTAAACATCCTATGTGACGGGAACCAAACACCCCTAAATCTCACGCGGACCCGCATGTAGAGGTGATAAAGGGCTCTCTAATTTAGCCTAGCAAATTTAAGGATCAGACTAAGTAAGGATCGAGTCATCATACTATATGATTTTAAATTAAAATTAGATAGGCTAAGTTAGATTACGAAGGAGACATGAGAACCATCATCAATTACCACTCTTACCCGCGTGGGGTCAACCAAGGCCGGCAGGCGCTTGGCGGGTAGTGTGTATGGAGCGAGGTGGAGCCACCTCCCTCCGTCCGACGACCTCGAGCCTCAACCGCAGTCGTCGTCTCGTACGTCTGCGCTCTAGCTTGATCAGCTCTTCTTCACTTAGCCCACCCGGCCGCACCTTGGTCGTCGTCTCTCTAGCTCGATCGAGGTGAGTTACTGAAACATCCTCAATTTTCCGCGAAGAGAAAATCCACAGATTGAGTTATAATATGACAAAACCAGAAACTGATCTTATCATATTATCATATATCAGTCGATATCACAGTCATACATCGTAAAATTATATGGTTATAAGCATTACATCATTGAGGTATCACCTATTACAGAGTTTATTCTAGCGGAAGTCTTTTGAGTGAAGGCTCCTTCTTCATGAGCATCATCAAAGTTGTTGTAGCGCAGCATCGATCGGATCCGCCGAACCAAACTTGAGCGTAGGCACGAAACCTCCTATTCCTCCTAGAGTCAGTACTTCTGAAGCAGGAAATCTGCACACCGCCAGATGTGTGTAGGCCATGGTCAGCACCGATGAGCTTTAGTGGAAAAGATAAAACAAGGGATCTGACGATCCTATGATTTGGCTGTGGATTTGCATCCTAGCGCATGAGCAATAAGTAATAATCAATGTAATAATGTTATCAAGTTTTAACACATTCTCATTCACACACATCCACATCCATCCACCATATCCATATCCATATCCATCCCAATCATCACTACACCATCACCTCACCTCATCTCACACACTCAGTCGACAGAGGCCAGCTCCCCCCAGTCTTGTCTCAACGGCCCGCAGCCTCACACCAGGCTCACAGCCGGCACTCACCTACTAGAGGGAGAAAAGAGAACTCTCACTAGTCGGAAACAAGTCAGGAAAAAGGTCCGCAACCAACGAGTTGGCTAACGTATCGATCGATCAACCATACACTCTGCAGAGGTTCTACAATATCCACAAGATCGCCATCATCGGCACTCCGGAGTGCCTAGGCGGATACCGGTCGCTTGTCAGCCTAGAGTAATGCCACCCTACCACTCAGCCCTGGAACACCCCAAGTCTGTCTGGGATGGCTAAGTCTGTGAAGTCACGTTCCCTCTCCCGAAGTGGGAGCTGTGATCGTCTCGGAAGGGTGTGAGACTCCCATACCCGTACCTTCCTCGCACTCTCTCGCCTAGCAGCAGTGGCATTACCCTACCAGGTAGTCCGACCGTACCCGTCCATAAGGAGCGAGCGGCATGTAAAGGTATTCCCCGTGGTCAGGTTCCCGTTCCACCTAGGGTGACTAAGCCGGAATGTCTTCTCAAAGGTTTTCGTTATCCGTGCCACCACAGCACGCTCCTGATCCGGGCTCCACCATCGGCTCACACCTGGATCCACCTCAAATCACCACTTAACCCGCCACATGTTTCACCACCACAGGAGCATCCAGATCTGCCCCACGGCAAGATTCGCACCAGGCTCGTCGTATATTCCGGCTCGGTCGACGCAACCCTCACCCTCCACACACCCAAGTCACACACGCAGCACGCTCACCCATCACCAAGTCTGGCATCACCCGCCAAACCATTCCCAAGGGTTCACCATCCGCATCACATCTCAGATATAATACGAAATGGACTTTAATAATATAATGGTGAAACATGCAAGCAAGCAGGCGAGTAAGCAGGAATAACTGAGCGAATGCGCAAAGCAGGGTGTTGTGGTAGAGTGGATTGCAATCAGGTAATAATGGCTTGGGTAGTATCATGCATCAATATACTAGCAAAGGAATAAATTTAAAGCACTAGCAAGTCTACATATTTATAATGTCTAATAGGATTCTCTAAAAAGAGGGTGCTGCCATGACACCTGTGAAGTAGTCGTAGTCGTGGTTAATTATTCCTCGTTGGTGTTCCATCAGCGAGGTCGTCTCCTCCTGAGTTGACTCCGTGTTGCCGTCCTTGTTGTCGTTCATGCTCCCTTGGTCCGATCGTATGCTACTCCACGAAATGACACACAAGGCAATAGAACACTCACACCATAATTGAAAAGATAACAAGACGTAGGAAGATCCATTAACACCAACGAGACACTAAAATACACAAGGTTTAGCCCTCTCGGCGGTTGTCCGATTTCCTCAGGCTAGGAACAAGGTGGTGGTTTGCAAGTTTAAGTCCTGGCCAAGCCAATATGGCTTTATGACATAGGGTTTAAACCAAGGTCTATCCTTAGCAAGCACCACGGCTCACATCCTTCGATTTTGTCGTCATTTAATAAGGCGGAAATCGGAGGACGGGCCTAACGAATAAAGAACGAAGGGGTTCGGCTCTTGTAGCCTTATCCCAAAGGTCAATTGATCAAAAGAACGATTAACAATCCTCTCGATCCACACGACACAGTACGTCGGGAACCAAGACTCAGGGTCACTCATAAGAGCGGGGTTAGCTCAGCACATCTATGCCATGTTCTCAGGCACATCTCTAGAGAAATGTGTTTAGGTGGTCGATCGAGTCAACGCGTGGGGTCCTGAGATACAACATAGACCATAGCTTTGCTAAATAAAAAGGATTAGCAAGAGTACAAATGTATAAGTCAAAGGTTCATTCCAACGCACACGTCATGGTAGAAGACAGGGTGTTGGAAGGAGTGGCACAATATAAGATGCAAGTGCGCAAACTACTCATAGGGTACCCGACCGGGGTGCTCTGACACTAAGTCATTTCTAGATTCGTAGCGGTGCGGTTGTCACCGCGAGAATCAAGATATGCAGTGGTCAATGGGTACAAGCATACAAGAGTCTGTGCACGAAGAAGCATGTTTATATAAGTGAAAAAGAGCGTAGCTCCATGGTCATGGCGAGGTGTACTCGCGACCACAAGATACACTAACAAGGGTCGTGTTACATTCGGCATCACGGCCATGGCGAGACGGGTCTCGCGATCGTAACGTCCGAATGAAGTACGATCCCTTAGCCGGCTTAAAGGCTCGGCACACAGACAAACACACGATTATCCATCAATACAACGATAAGAACCAATAAGCGACACAAAGACACATCGAACCAAATAAGTGGAGTAGCACATTCCCATAGCATGAGATTGGATGGATCCTGTATCACAAGTGCATATACAGGTGGTTGTAAGAACGAGATAAAGCATGAGTATGGATAGATAAATAAGAGACTTTCCAGGAGGGCTCGGTAAGTCGACTATAAGATAACACGGGTCCCAAAAGGTCATGGTGGCGGTATACAAGGTCACGGGGTCTCCTCTGTTGTCATACGCTATCGTTTCCATCAGGGGCTACCTACGGTCAAAGATGAGAAGAGAATTACCTTGTCATTCAGCATGTCGACTAGGGTTCATTCCATTCGGTCTAAACACGTCGTGATCATGGTTTCGTCATGGGCATACTTCCGGGGCGGTCAATAACACGCCGGTGTTCTTGGAACACCGGAGGTTCGATTTGGCTTGGGCCGGTCGTGTGTGTGTGCAAGAGTGTCCATCGGTCGGAATTGGCCTCGGTCTACGCGTTCAGTTCGGCAAGTAGTGGTCAGGGGTTGGAAGAGAGGAACGTTTTAGCTAACCATAGTTCATCAGGGATGACGTTGCTTGGCATCTAGGTCTTGGCGTCGTGGTGCCATCCACGTAGCTCATCCTTCATCCTCTGCATGTGGTGCACCTAAAGGGGGTGGATTCGGTCGAAGATGATAATAGATTGATACGAGATAACGAGCTCGCTGAGCGAGGTCATGTAGAAATAGCCGACACGATGGCACGGGCAGGCAAGGATAATTATCATGAGTCGGTATTACAATGATGAATCAAAGTATATGCAGGATATGTAAAGGAGGTCTTCAACGAAGTGGCGTCGTCGACCGAACAGGGCGCGCACACAGCCGAATCAGCAACTCGGTAGGGAAGGACGCCGGCGAGGCGAAGGGGTTCGGCGTGCGCAGTCCGGCCGAACTGCAGCGCGTGGTCGACTGTTCAGCAGGGCGTGGTGAGTGAGTCCGTCGTGGTGGCAGAGGCTCCAGCCGAGGTGATGTCGCGGCATGGTGCAGCAAGCTCGTGGCCTTCCTGCAGTAGTGTAGACAGCAGCACGAAGGCCGGTCTCAGACGTAAATGACATCGGCAATAATGGAAAGGGCCTTGGGTTTCAGAGGCTCACCAACGGCAAGGAGGGGCTCGGCAAGGGCGAGGCGGAGACGCCGCGGTGCGTCGAGGCAAGCTGCTGCTCCAACTAGCCGTCTGCCGCGTCCACGTGACCGGTGGAGGACAAGGCCGCAGGGGACGTCGGGACGGACGACACGGTCATGATGACGCAGGCATCTCGGAGCTGCGGAAGAACCAGTGGGGCGAGGACGGTGAGGCCGGTGGCGTCCATCGCGGTGGTTGCGTCCCGTCGGGGCACAGTGGAGGGAGCGGCGTCAAGGAGCAGGGGCGTCATCCGGCCAGCGTGGGCGTGGTAACGGCCCCGGGGAGAACACGGCACCGGCGCGAACACGGCACCGGCGGACTGGGGCAGCAGTGCGACGGCAGGGGCTCCAGGAGGCGGCGAGGTACGGTCGGTGGTACTTGGCGTGAACGGAGAGGTCGGTGGCGAGGTCGTCGCGTCGGCGTCCGCGCGGCTTGGGCGGAGCAGGCCGCACGGTCAGGGGGCCAACGACCGCCTGGGCGCGTCGAGACCGAGCCCGCGACCTGGCTGAAGGTGGCCGCGACCTTGCTCGGTGGCGGCCCGACCGGACACGGCGAAGGCCAGGCCGATGGCGGCTATGGCACTGAAGGAGGAAGGAGTGGAGGCTGCGGCTCGGGTGTCGCGGGTGGAGCTCGACGTGGTGAAGCAGCAAACCGACCTGGGTTCCGGCGGCTCGATTGTTGGGGAAGGGAAGAAGGTGAGGCAGGGCAGCGGCGCGGCGGCTAGCCAGGAGAAGAAGAGAGGGCGGCGGCGGCTATGGCCTTTATAGGCACCGAGGGTTAGGGCTCGGGGATTCGCAAGCTACAGTGGACGGCGGCGATCTTCGGGAGGCGTGCAGATGGTACGTGGCGACCATCGAGCGGAGCAGGGGAGGAGGCAGGGAGCATGCGCGCGGGGGCGGGTGCTAGAGCTGTGGCGGCAGCTTCTAGAGGCGCTGGGGGCGCGGTCGCCTAGCTAGGGTTGCGGCAGGGGGCGCCTGGGCTGGCTTGGGCCAGATGGGCCGCGCGCGGGTGGTGAGGAGGAGTGGGTGCAGTTGGTCTGGGCAAGGTGGAGCAAGCCGAGACTGGTGGGCTGTGTCCGAGCGGGAGATGAGGGGAAGTGGAGCTGGGCTGAGCGCTGCGTGGGCCAGGGGAAAGGGGGCACGGGTAGAGTAGGCCAGGAATGGGGAGGAGGGCCGTGTGGGCTGAGCTGGTGGAAGGGAGAAGAGAAGGGGTTTGGACCCAAGAGATAAAGGATTTGTCATTTGATCTTTGGGAATTTCGGAAAGGTTCGAATGGTATTCAAAAGGTAGTTTCACCAATTCATTAGCTAGAGAAAGATGGAAGGCTTTTTCGGGTTGCTTGAATGATTGTGAAGGAGGGGATTGAGATGAATCTGAAGATAGGATTTAATATGACTCCGATGATCTTTTGAGGTCAAAGTAAAAGAGTTCAAAGGAAAGCTTGGGAGTCGAGGAGGTTTTCTTGGTCATGTGCTCTCCAACATAAGACTTAAGTTGCAAAAAGAATCTCCGGCAAACTCCTACAATCAATACTATATGAATGCAACAATTTATTTATAAGTTGTTCCCGGTTCAGCTAGCAACTACATGTTCTACGTAGTCACAGAAAAATTTTAAAAAGTCCGAATTTTTGGGTTGTTACAGTTACCCAACCTTCAATTCCCTCCCTGCGTAGAATAGCTAGCTAATTGGCTGATTGGTGGTGGCTTTAATTTGTTGGGCCATGCATGGCCGCCGTTAATTGTGTTCTGCCGGCCGGCTAGCCGCCGGCGCCGTGGTTCGGTGTTGCTTGGGAGCTAGCGGGTGGCCTGCTGGCCTTGACTGCCGCCTGAGCTGAGTCCCGTTGACTCGTCGAGAGGGGCACACCCGCACCCCATGGTTTTTTGGGCTTTTGGCGTGGTGGATCGGAGATGTGCGACCTCCATGAGCTGAGCTTGACTTGAGCGCGCTCTAGCTACTGAACGATGTTTAATGAGTGTCGAGAGGTTTCATAGGTTGTTGCTGGACCTCTTAGTTTCTTGTTTAATCACTTGCATAAAAGTCGGGGTCTGTTCAGCAAATTATATATTCTGTATATAGTAGTATAGTGAATAATGTTTCATCACATATATACTACCTTATGCAGTTATGCATATGGTCTTGTTGCGAACGCTGTTAGGTTCATGTAATAAGGAGAGCGAGAAGCAAAGAAGAGAAAAAAAAAGGTACCCACAGATCGATCGATCGACTTATAGCTTCAGATCGACATCGTGCTTTTCTTCGCGAATACACAAAAGATTTGCGTATCTATGTATTAAGAAAGAGAAATAGTGAACGTTACAACGACGCGTCATGAACGTGACATACTTGGGAGGTTAATATGATATTATACAATTGACTCCATCCTCCCTAGCCTAAGGATACACTTGGCTATTACTCGGTAATCATACTAATTAGCCACCATCGGCGATCAGACGCGCTGGTTTGCGCGATGTCTCTTTCGCCCTCCATCTGCCTCTCCTTGTGCGTCCGGGAAGAGCTCACGCATCGCCTCGGCATGTGAGGGGTTAAGCTGGTCGACAAAAATACTATCATACAAAAGCCTCCGGAAAGAGTTCACGCATTGCCTCCGCATGTGACGGGTTAAGCTGGTCGACGAAGATATACTATCATACGGAAGCCTCCGGTAAGAGCTGAACGTTACATCGTGCTTAATTTGGTTGATTATTTCAGGCGTCGACGACGGCGGCTGCACGTCAGCATAAATGAGTTCCGATGGGTGGGTTGCGGAGCAGCAGCAGGGGTCCAGCAGGGCGCATCAACACGTACGAAAGAGGCCTATGCAAGCTGATGAGCTTTCGGAAGGTGGTGGGTCATCATCACAAGTAGAGCTGGAGCTCTTCCTCCACGATGGCAGGAGGCGTCTGCCCCGGCCTCGACCCCGGCCCCGGCGGGTGGCTCGCGCTGTGCTTGGGCTGCTGGAGAATATTCTGCTTTATCTGTTGCAACTGTGAGTATTTACTGTCACTCTTCTATTGGCACTGGACTTGCGTATACCACACGTACTGCAGTACGGCCTTTCATTCACGATGCTTCTTCTTAGAAAAGTTTGACTTATTCAAAATCTAGAATCGTATTCTTTTTATTTAGGATAGAGCAAGTATCATTAGATTGACAATGAAATTTTTTAATTTAACAAAATCAAATTGATAATCAATGTCGTCGATATTATTAAGTTCGGTTAACCTTAAAAAACCTGACTTGTCCCAAATCTAGAATTGTATTTTTTTTTGGGGGGGGTGGGGGGGGGGGGGGGGGGCGGGGGAGAGGGAGAGAGAGTAACTTCCAAGTACTTCACTGAAAAACCAGATCCTCGGGGTTGCCCGACTAGTTCAACGATTCTATTTTGATTCATTCTAACATAGAAATTGTTTGTGGAATTTTGATTCATTCTAACATAGGGTCATTTGGAACGGTTCTACTTCCACCTTTTCAAGCTTCGCTCCTAACTCCACTAGCCAAACAAGGACAACTTTATGAACCCTGCTCTAGAGTTGAGGGCCAACCTCAGGGTTTTTGTTGACCAAAAGGAGTACTCCAGAAACTCATGGAACTTATCAGTCAAGCAAATAAACTAGCAAAACCTATACTTACCAAAGTATTCCCCGTCTCCTTTTGCATACTAGCTAGGCTGGCTCTAGAAAAAAAAGGTCCTTATAATTAGCCTTGAATCTAAGTACTCCAGAAATTGTTTCTTCAAATATGTAATTAGTCACAGAATAATTGTAATTTTTTGTGTCACACAGAGAAAAAGTCATGCAACTAATATATCGGTTTACGTATTTTTCTGTTGGTATTTTTTGAACCCACAGAATAATTGCTAGTTTTTCTGCGTGTACCAAAAAAACACGTAGAAAAATTTGTCACACACGAAAGAATTCGAGTTTTTAGTAGTGGTTGTCGTCAACCACGGAAACTTACCCGCTTACTACATACCTAGGTGGCATTATGATGCATATATATATATATATATATGGTCCTTATGTTTTCAAAGTACTGCATGCTATACACAAGTAACAGTGTTTGAATGCCAGCATTTCCGCATCAATGCAAATTCATTCTTATTAGCATCACAATATAGTGCCCTAGTACTGGCTTTATTATGTACGTATTAAAAAAACACGTGTATTACGGGGTCTGTTTTTTTTCCTTTTCTTTTTGCGCAGGGTAGAACGACTCACTGCGATCGGCATGATGCTTCCGTTGGTGATCAGGCCCAGGATTAATTGGGAATTATTAAGACGCCAGCGCGACGATGAGGACCTGAAGTGGGTTCTGGACTCCAGTGCGTGGATCCACCAAACCTCCAACCACTATGCCAACAGGACACTATAGGGGCGGCTCTAGAAGCACTGTAGGGGCGGCTGGCCCAGCCGCTCCTATCAAGGTGTACTTACAGTGCACCCACTGTAGGGACGGTTGGGACAGCCGCCCCTATAGTGAGAGCCACTGTAAGGGCGGCTGGTGATTGAACCGCCCCTACAGTGGACCTGCTGCTTGACGGCGGCGACTTTTGGTTCCAGGATGAGCTGATAGACAACAAAGATGCTACGACGTCGAGGAGTGGCAATGACGACGACGCCCCAGTACATGCCCATGCCCATGCCGCTTTTTTTTATTTTTTAACCTTTTTTTAAAAAATATTTCAATAATAATCTCACCTAAATAAAATTTGTACATTCTAACCCTTTTGTTGTCGCGCCACCGGGAGTGGCGTGACAAGGTCTTACACGTCGGATATCGTTTCCAACGTGGAAAACCTTGTCACGCCAATGCATGTGGCGTGATAGTATGGTCTTGTCGCGCCACCGGGAGTGGCGTGACAAGACCGAATTTTCGAAAAATCATAACTCTTCAATACGATGTTGGATGAAGATAATTTTTATATGAAAATTGTAGCTCTCGATGAGATCTACAACTTTGTACTTTTGAGTTTTTTCATTTGAAGAAATTAAGATGCTCGAAAAATTAAATACGTTTTTCAGCACCATAATAAATGCATCATGGTGCTGAAAAAGCATTTCATTTTTTTGAGCATCTTAACTTTCTTAAATGAAAAAACTCAAAATTACAAAGTTGTAGATCTCATCGAGAGCTACAATTTTCATATAAAAATCATCTTTATCCGATGTCATATTGAAGAGTTATGATTTTTCGAAAATTCGGTCTTGTCACGCCACTCCCGGTGGCGCGACAACACCATGCTGTCACGCCACATGCATTGGCGTGACAAGGTTTTCCACGTTGAAAACGATGTCCGACGTGCAAGACCTTGTCACGCCACTCCCGGTGGCGCGACAACGTTATTTGGTCGCGCCAGTGGGGCTGGCGCGACCAAAAGGGTTACAATATACAAATTTTATTTAGGTGGGATTATTATTGAAATATTTTTTTAAAAAAGGTTAAAAAATAAAAAAACCCCGCCCATGCCCATGTCCAGGGGCGCCGGAGCATACGAACGGAGTGTTTTGAATTCCCAGGTGTCCGTTACGTTGTCGTGGACGATGAGGACCCTGCCGCCGCCGTCGCAAGGAATGTTGTCTCAGTGTCTCAGCTCGCTCGTGACCATGGCCTGGTCACGGTCTTCGAGCCGACGTCTTGCCACGTCAAGGATAAGAAGACCGGGCAGATTGTTGGCAAGGGTCGCTTATGCAACGGCGTGTACATGCTAGATTCCCTGCGCATCGTCGGCCAAGCGGTACACAACTTGCCCCATCTCATCTCGAATAACATTATCTTGTGCGAGCATCATGTGGTGTTGACCGATACATCCATCTCTCCACAATCGTATTGGGCGCGCGTGCGCCCGTAAGGTTAGCGGTGGACACGACGCCATTAGTGTAGAAGAAGAGGGCCGGACGGACAAATTAATAAAGCAGGCGGGCGGTGGGTGGAGCGCCCGGCGGCGAGGTTGCTGTGGCCGGGGCGGCGGTGACAGAGGAGGTGTCCGTTAGGGTTAGGGTTGGCCGGTCGGTGACGATTCGAGCTCTCCTCTGTTCATAGATTGTTGTCTGTCCAGTCTGGCGTTGGGTTGGCCGACAGTGACCGAGGTGGCGGCACTGCCGCCAAGTAGACAGGGTAGGACAGCCGGATGGGCAGGGCCGAGCGCCGACGAAGTTAGCAAAGGGCGGGCTCGTTCGGTGGGGCTGGGAGATGGGCGGCAAGGTCATCGGCAGCCTGGGCGGTGATAGAGGTCAGCGGGGGGAGGGGCTTGCAGAGTAGATGAACAGTGGGGGTCAAGGGGGACAAGAGAAACAATGCACGCTGGAATCGTTGTTGGAGCACGCTCTAGGGACGAGGTTCACGATCTCTCTCTCTATATCCATTATGCATGGAGTAACTAACGCTTCAATCTTTCATGTGCACGTACAGTATGTAGGAGATAATGGAGGAGGAAGTGGAGGCGATCGCTGTGATGGAGGTGATGGAAGTAATGGAGAAGGTGATAGCACAACTGATCAAAGGCGCGGAGGAGGTGGAAGATATGGTAGGGGAGGAGGAGGAGGAGGAGGAGCGGAGACCGGAGCTACAAACCTGCAGGAAAACAGCAGTACAAGTGGAGCCACTAGTGGAGATGTTAACGAAATAAATGAGAAGGAGGACAGTGATGAAAAGGAGATCCAAGAACTAGACGATAACGAAGAAGACGAAATAAAGCATGTTGGAGAAACAAACGACAAAGGCAAAAATGAAGAAGAAGAAAAAAGAGGAGGGCAAAATTTTGGACAATCATCATCTCGGCCGCACACGGGCCTGTTTGGCATGTCTCGATTAGGTACCAACTTACCTACTCACCATTGTACCAAACTAAATCTTCGTTTTATTATAAATCTATATCTGTCTTTAACTTATACTGGATTGTGGATCATGCATTGTAGATTGCATATTGTGGATTGTTTTCATATTGTGCACTGCAGCTTGCATATTGCAACGGTACACATGCTGGGAGGCAGCAGGCGGAGGAACAACAATCTTCGCTGTGTATTTCCACGAACTAGCTGTATTCTTGTTGTTGCTGCTTTTTTTGATCTTGCGACAATTAAAAACATGGATGATCCAGTATTATTCCAGAATCTCTAAACAAGAAGAAACATTGGGGCGGCGTTATTATCTCCAAGGATTATCTCATCAAGAGCATAACAAGCGATTGTTTGGGCTATCACGATTTGATGTGTATGTTGTAAACACATCTCAAATCTCAAATATATATACTTATATATGCGCACAGAGATACTATACATCTGTAATATTTATGCATGTGTCTGCCGCAGGACCGTGGACCCGACTGGGCACCGGCGCCGCCAGCTTCCCGCCGGAGCGTTTTCTACGTCGACAAACGCAGCACGCCGGGACGAATTTCTAGTGGACTCGGGTGCATCCTTCCACGCGACATGGAAAGAGTCGATTCTATTTCCCTACCCTCAGCATCTACAGAATCATACCAAGCCACCAACAAGATCTTTCGGAGGGATTGTTGGGTCTATCGCCGTCACAAGATCTGGCTACCTGAACGGCGACAACATCATGCTCGACGGCGTGCTGCTCGCAAAATAAAGAGTCGCGGATGAACCTCGTCTCCGTTGGCCAGCTCTCGATCCAGTACGGGGTGCAGGTGCAAAATGGGTGACGAGGGGGTCGTGATCAAGAAGAAGCAGGATGGGGTTCAACAACCATCAGTACGTGCTGGAGTATTTCCAGCCAGCAGGTCTATTTGCTCACAGCCCCACGCCCCACCCCAAGGTCGATCTTCGGTACAAGACGTCCAGGTCCAGCTCAGTAACAGTAACAATTTTATTTCCAGAACAGTACACAGCTGGTTCGTTATTGTGTGCTCTCATCTTCGGTCCACCAGCACCCCCGCCACCCCCTACTTTGCAGTTGATCACACACTATATATTGTTTTAATTCTCTTGTGTTGTTTCATTAGATATTACTGTCATTGGGCACACTGGCGGAGCGCCTCAGAGGCGAAACTGGCCCATTGCCCCCCTTCTCTGCCAACACTTCTTTACCATACAATGCTAATTAAAGTGGAAAGTAAGGTTATTGTTACTTGATAGAATGCTAATCTTTCTTTGCTACTTGAAATACTAATTTTAAGTAAGACAAGATAATCTCTCATCAAATCACAACTAAAAAGAGTAAAGAGTGAAAAAAAAAATTTGGTGCGACAATAGCCATGGGGTCGTCGGTTTGCCCAACCTGCGATCCTCCACCCCGCTCCGCGTCGCCCCTCCCCCAATCAGCGCCACCTTCCCGCTCCCCCAATCCGTGGCACCTCCCCGCTCCCTCAATCCGCGAGCTGCTCGGCCCCTGGCCTGGCGCTACCTATAAATGTCCATGCAGCCCGAGGCACGGAGGCACGACACGAAGCACGGGAAAAAAGCACGGCACAAGCACGGCCCGGCCCGGATGATCTCGGGCCCGGGCTGGCCCGGCCCGGGGGTGCAGGCCGTGCCTGGGCCTTAGCCCAGGCCCGGGCACGGCCCGGTACACAATACATGGCCCGGTGCGGCCCGGCCTGCTAAAAAAAGGGGTCTCCACCCCATCCTCCCGGCCTCCCCTCCCCACCCCACCAGCTCGGTAATTCTCCAATCCCACGGACTCCACCCACCAACCCCTCTCCCCTCGCATCGCAGGCGCCGGCGCCGCTGCCCGCTCCCCTCCCCTCCCCTCCCCTCCCCTCCAGTCCTCCACGCTCGGTCCTCCATGGCGCCGCCCTCCTGCAACCCCTCCATGGCGCCGCTCTCCCGCAGCGCCTCCGCAGCGCTCAAGGACCACGAGCGCTCGAGTCGAGCCGCCGAGGCGAGGGCGAGGACACGGCGGCCGGCGAGACGCACCCCTCCGCTTCCCTCGCCGAGTCGCGGCCTCGCACGCGCGCCTTCACCTCCACCACCTCCGGCACCGACACCGCCTGTCCGCCTCCCCTGGGCCCTGGCCGCCTGTCTGCCTCGCATGGCGACCGCGCCGCCGCCTCCGGCGCCGCCTCCCTGGCTGGATCTGCCTCGTACAGCGCGCGCGGTGGCCAACCCTCCGCTCCCCGCGTCGGCAGCGAGTCATGGCGGTCGACCGGTCGTCTGCTCCTCCTCCCGCCGGGCGCCGGCCGCCGTCTGCTCAGCTGCTCTTCCCTTCCCCCTCTGGCCCTCTCTCTCTCTCTCTCTGTGGGCCACGGGCCGGCCCGAGGCGGTAGAGTTGACTGTGCTTCTCGGGCCGGCCCGACACGGAAATCGGCCTGTGGGCCCATGCCTGGGCCGGTGGCCAGGCCCGTGGGCCACTAAGGCACGGCACGAGAGGCCCACGGGCCACACCAGCCCGGCATGGTGCGGGCCGTGCCTAGCTCGGGCCCGGGTCGGGGCGGGCCGGCCCAGCCCGATGGCCAACTATAGCGCTACCCATCGCGCACGCGGCACGCCCTGCCCTTGCCCCTTTGCGCCGACACCTAGCACCTGCTCCTCCCCGCCTCCACGGCCCTTCTCGCCGGTGCGCGCGTCGCAGCCTGGGGCATCAGGACGACCCCGACGCGCCAAGGTCGTGCCATCTCCGGGACGCGCCCCCACCGCCGCCGATGCCCACCCCGCCCGGTCCGGTGTCTTCCCGACCCGCTTCCCCTCCTCGACGCTCGTCGTCTCGCTACCGCGTCGCGCTTCCCCAGCCCAAAAGGCCGCCCTGCCGCGACCTTGGGCGCATCCCTGACGCCCACGCCCAAGGTGCAACCTCGGGCGACTCCGCTACCGCCGCTGCCTCCTCGTTCGGCCCAAAATGTCTCGCGTCATCGGTCTGCTCCCCATTGTGATCCCACGACGCAATCCCGCGGGACACGGATGCGGTGGTGCACGCGGCGGCGTGGCATCCGTGTCAGATGCCACGGGGGTTTCCTGGTCGCCGCCCCACTAGTTCCCCCGCACCGCCAGGCTACCGGGCGCCAGCCATCCGCAGCGGGAGGAGGCGCATCTGGTGTCGCAGTCGTCGACCTGGGAAGTGACCGGAACCTCCCCTTCTCCTCGCATCTCCCTCCAGCGTCTCCCCCGATCCATTGAAAAGCAGAGCGGCAGGAAAAACAAATTCTATGCCTACGTGATGCACAAAATCATCAGCTCCTGAAATCCAAATTGAAACAGGTACGAAAGAACCCCACGAAATCCCCCGAATCGTTTCCTCCCCTGGGTTTGCATGAATTTATGAAACATTTTTATTGGAATACAGTTAAAGGTTCATCTTTTGGTGCACAGTTTATCTATTAAAGTGCTTTTCTCCGAAATGGCCGGTTGCTGGGGATTCTGAGCTCGGGGTTTGTTCTAGGGACCGATTCTGGTGCCGGCGGACGGGATGTCAGGCCCCCTCCATCGATTTGCTAGGACATGTGAGTATGAAGCGCTTGTTTCCGTTAGGACATAATCAATTGATTCCTGACAAATTAGCTCATGCTTGGTTCAACTGTTCTTCCTTGTTTGTTTGTTTGTTTCAAATTGACGGAGTTGAGTGAATTTCTGCTTTGGTAATAATGCTCTTATGGAAGGCGTAATATTAAACTGTTCTTGCATGGTTATAGACTTATAGTTTAATAGGTTTATGGGCTAGAAAAAAATCCAACGTACTTTTGTTATTGAAAAAAATCACAATGCAGAAGTAGATTGTTTACCAACTGCCTAAGCTTTACCTGTTCTCATTAGATGACTTGAAGCTTGCCATCTTCAAGGATAACCACAAAATGGAATCTGATGAGTTAATGCAAGATAATCACCTATAGCAATGTTGTAACATGTGCAAATTAATAAGTTCACAAATCATTCAACCAGTCCATGTCCCAACTATTATTACCATGTACCGTTTGTCTATGAAGATCTATTAATACAATAGTACCTATATTAGCTTGTCTCTCTCTCTCTCTCTCTCTCTCTCTGTCTCTCTCTTTCTTTCTCTAGTTTAGCATCAATCTAATAGACAAGTTGCAGTTCTAGCTCCCTGTAAATCACAATTTCTGTTTATAGTCTAACCCACCAAATAGTAACTGCTGCTACGCAACAAAATAGATTTCCTTGCTTCGATTTGGAGATGGAAAATTCAGACATCCTTTGTAGGTTTTGTACATAACGATGAAAGGAAAGGGAGCATATCTGATGCAGACATCAACTCAGAAGGAGATAAGAAGACTAAGATAGGATCTTTCAAGAAAAAAGCAATTAATGCGAGGGACAAATTCAGGCATTCTCTGAGAAGGAAATGCAAAAAGAAGACCGAAAGGGGGGATTCCATCAAGGACATAAGGGACGTTAAAGAGCTTCAAGTTGTTAAGACATTTCGACAATGCTTAATTGATGAGGATTTGCTGCCACAACAGCATGATGATTATCACATGATGTTAAGGTACAACACTTCCTGTTCTCAGTTTTTTCTCTTTTCTTTTGAATAGCCTTCAAAAGGCAGGAAGTACCTTGTTCGCAAGGTTTTAATTTCTCTTATGCTGCAAATCTTGTTCCCCTTTCATACCTTCCTAATAGCCACACACTAAACCTTGCGCATGTGCTCAAGAGGCCATGATTAGATAAAAGTGGCCGCCATCCTAGACTGGGCTGGGATTCTCATTTGATCTCATTTGCATTGCAGGTTCCTAAAAGCACTAGTCGAGGAGGTTTGCTCAAATAATAAGACTGACCATTTATGCTTGGCAATGGACGAAGTTTTGGTCTTCATGTCTATTGATCTTGACTGGGGCTACTGATGGTGTAACATCTCGGCTCAGGGCTTAATAGGATTAATAGAATACTCATACCAATAAGTTGCAACTTCTTTTCCGGAAGCTCATCTCCTAAAAACTCCAAAGTTAAGCGTGCTTGGCTTGGAGCGATGGGTGACCGACCGGGAAGTCTTTCCCGGGTACGCACGAGTGAGGACAAAGTGCGCAGAAAAGACTGGTGTTGGTCTGTGGGGATAGTCTAGGTCCTATGAAAGCTGCCTGATGTAAGCGGGCCCGGCCTCGAGGATGCGAGACGTTACAGAATGGTATCAAAGCTAAATGCTACCTATGATCAAAGGATCCGAGACATCCCTGTAGTCTGTGAGTTCCCTGATGTCTTTCCTGAAGATTTACCTGGTCTACCTCCTGACCGTGATGTTGAGTTTGCCATAGAGCTAAAGCCCGGGACTGCTCCTATATCCCGTAGAGCTTATCGAATGCCTCCCAGAGAGTTGGCAGAGCTGAAGATCCAATTGCAAGAGCTATTGGATAAGGGTCTCATTCGCCCAAGTTCATCTCCTTGGGGCTGTCCTGCTATCTTTGTGAAGAAGAAGGACAAAAGCCTTCGTCTGTGCGTTGACTATCGCCCGCTCAACGAGGTCACCATCAAAAATAAATATCCCTTGCCTCGTATCGATCTTCTGTTTGACCAGTTATCTGGAGCCAGAGTGTTTTCCAAGATCGACCTCAGATCTGGTTATCATCAAATAAAAATTCGTCCCGAAGATATTCCCAAAACAGCTTTCACCACCAGATACGGCCTATATGAGTACTTGGTCATGTCTTTTGGCTTGACCAATGCACCCGCTCATTTCATGTATCTCATGAACTCTGTGTTCATGCCAGAGCTCGATAAATTTGTAGTCGTGTTCATTGACGACATCCTTGTTTATTCAAGAACTCCTGAAGATCATGCCAAGCATCTTCGTGTCGTTCTCTCTCGTCTCAGAGAACATCAGCTCTATGCTAAGTTCAGTAAGTGTGAATTCTGGCTAGATCGAATTCAATTCCTTGGTCATGTCCTGTCCGCTGAAGGTGTGTCAGTTGACCCTGAAAAAGTGGCAGATATCTTGGATTGGAAGCCACCTACCACTGTCCGCGAAGTTCGCAGCTTCATGGGAATGGCTGGATACTATCGTCGTTTCATCCCAGACTTCTCCAGAGTTGCCAAGCCTATCACAGAGTTGTTGAAGAATTCCGTGGATTTTGTTTGGTCAACAGCCTGTGAGCAAGCTTTTCAAGCCTTGAAGAAACTACTAACTACATCACCAGTCCTAGCTCAACCAGACATCGAGAAACCCTTTGATGTATACTGTGATGCATCGGGTACTGGGTTAGGCTGTGTTTTGATGCAAGAAGGTCGAGTGATCGCTTATGCCTCACGGCAGCTTAGGCGACATGAGGAGAATTATCCAACCCATGACCTTGAGTTAGCAGCAGTGGTGCATGCTTTGAAAATATGGCGTCATTATCTGTTGGGCAGTACCTGCAATGTGTACACCGATCACAAGAGCCTGAAGTATATCTTCACTCAAGAAGAGCTGAACATGAGGCAGCGAAGATGGCTTGAGTTAATCAAGGACTATGATATCGAAGTGCATTACCATCCTGGTAAGGCAAATGTAGTTGCCGATGCCCTCAGTCGCAAGTCATACTGCAACTGTCTGACGACGAAGCCCTATGATCTTTCCTTGTGCCATGACCTTGAAAGGATGGGTATTGAGATAGTTCCGCAAGGAAGCCTGAACAATGTCAGGATAGAAACATCGGTCAAGGAACAAGTCATCGCTGCACAGAAAGATAACCCGGGAATCAAGCACATCATCGAAAAGGTCCAGACCGGTAAGGCTGATTGTTTCAGGATCGATGATGTAGGAGTTGTTTGGTTCAAGAACCGTCTAGTAGTTCCCAAGGTGCCTGAGTTGAGACAGTTGATCCTTGACGAAGCACACCTGTCTAGGTTTTCCATCCACCCCGGCAGCAACAAGATGTACCAGGATCTAAGGCAGAGATTCTGGTGGACAAAGATGAAGATTGAAATCGCTCGCTATGTCGCTCGCTGTGACACTTGTCAGAAAGTCAAAGCCGTGCACATGAAGCCTGGAGGAGAATTGCAGCCTTTATCTGTACCTGCCTGGAAGTGGGAAGATATCAGCATGGATTTTATCAATGGACTACCCAAGACTCGGAAAGGTTTTGATTCCATTTGGGTAATCGTGGACCGACTCACCAAACAAGCTCACTTTCTGCCAGTCAAGACCAGCTACGCCGTCCCCACGTATGCCGCCTTGTACAAGAACAACATAGTGAAGCTTCATGGAATACCCAAGACCATTATCTCTGATCGTGGTACTCAGTTTGTCGCAAAGTTCTGGAAAGCGTTCCATACCTCACTTGGAACCAAGCTCTTGCATAGTACAGCATATCATCCACAAACAGATGGACAAACTGAGCGAGTCAACCAAGTATTAGAGGATATGTTGAGAGCATGTGTGCTCACCTTCGCAGATACTTGGGATGACTGTTTGCCCTTGGCAGAGTTCTCATATAATAACAGTTATCAAGAAAGCATCAAAATGGCACCCTTTGAAGCACTGTACGGTCGTCGTTGTCGTACACCCCTCAGTTGGTCTGAGCCCGGAGAAAGAGAATTCTTTGGAGTTGACCTGGTCAAAGATATGGAAGAAAAAGTCAAGCAGATACAAGAGAACATGAAGATTGCCCAATCCCGACAAAAGAGTTATGCTGACAAGAGACGTCGACCTCTGAAGTTTCAAGTTGGAGATTACGTATATCTCAAGGTCTCACCAACCAAAGGAGTCACTCGTTTTGGAGTAAAGGGAAAGTTAGCACCCCGCTACATTGGTCCGTTTGAGATTTTGGAATGTTGTGGCAAGGTAGCTTACAAGCTGAAGTTGCCCGATCATCTCTCTGCTGTCCACAATGTTTTCCATGTCTCCCAACTCAAGAAGTGCCTCCGAGTACCAGAACATGTCGTGGAAGTTGAAGGTGTCGAGCTAGAGCCTGATCTATCCTACTCAGAATATCCAGTTCGCGTGTTGGATCACAAAGATCGAGTTACTCGAAGAACTACCACAAGGTGGTACAAAATCCAGTGGAACCAGCACTCTGAAGAAGAAGCAACTTGGGAATCTGAAGACTTCTTGGCAAAGAACTATCCCGACTTTCTCGAATCCCTGTCTATGTAAAGTTTTGCCTTTTTCCCTTCTTTGTCCTTTCTTAAGACGCAGAATCTCGGGGCGAGATTTCTTTAAGGGGGGAAGGCTGTAACACCTCTGGTGTTTAAGCATGTAATTAACTTGACATATCATCATTAGCATCATTAATCATCTTGATCATGATTTCATGTGTATGCATTTGCTTAGTGTATCATTTTATGTGATGTACCTCTATTGCAAAAACCCTTATTAGCCCCATTCTTCCTATAAGGGCAAAATGGTAATTTCACCTCTGTGCCTAGTTCTATGTAATTCCTGTTCAAATTTAGTGCCCTGATGTTTGTTGCCTTGATCAAAGTTCAAAAATCAGATTTGAATTGAGTTTTCTTTTGCAAACCCTAAAATCCCAAATCCTGGATTTATTCCCTTTTTGATAACTTTTTCAAAATTCAAAATTTTGAGTTGGTTCAAAAAGCAAAGTTGTGAATCTGACCTAGAGGAACAACTTTGGTATTTACAGATTTCCATGTTTCTGTATAAAATTTGAAGTAATTTCAAATTCGTTCAAATTCCAGTTTTTGTCCCCTTTTCGGTTTTAAAAAGTTATTCAAAAACTATTGAGTTTCAGAAAAAGTGTATATTAGCAAAGTTATAGGTTTTGTCAAATGGAACAACTTTCATATTGGAAGATTTTCAAGTTTCAGTTTGAAATCCAAAGTAATTTTGATTTGAATCAAATTTAAAAAGTGTTCCCTTTTCTATTTTTGAATATAGTTCAAAAACTATTTGGAATTTGAAAATGTTCATATTGACAAAGTTGTAGATCTCTTTTTTCTGAACAACTTTGGTGTTTTGAGTTTTTGTCGCACAGTTCAATTTTTGAGAGTAATTTGCAAAATACAGAAACTGGCCAAAAGTCAAACCCTAGACCCTAGCACTGTTCTTCTTCCCGTAAAGCCAGAGGCCAGGGGGGGGGGCCCGGCCATGGCGCCGGCGCTGCGGCTGCAGCGCAGGCGGCTGCTCCCCACGCGCCACCAACCTGTCGCCGCTGTTCCCCTGTTCCCTCCGCGCCCGCACGCGAGCGCTGACCATCGCTCTCGGCCCCTACAGTGCCCAGCCGCCGCCGCCGCGTGGCCATCGCCGGCCGAGCATTGCGCCCGAGCCCCGGCTGCGCGCCAGCTTATCCGCCAGAGCGCAATCGAGTGCGCACGCCCCCGCAAACCTTAACCGCGTGACCTCGAGCTCTCTACCGTCCCATAGCCGCGGCTATATAAGCCGCCGGAGCCCCGAGCTCCGCACTTCACCTCCGCCACCGTGGCCGGACCTCTCCAGACACTCCGCCTCTCCACCAGCTAGCCCTAAAGCTCCGCCTTGAGCTCGTGAAGCTTTCCCACCTTTCAATTTCACCTTCCCCGCCGCCGTTTGCCCGGCGTAAGCTCGCCGTCCCCATCTCCGGCAGAATCCCGGCGAGCTCGGGTTCGTGGAATTCGTCGTCTCCGGCCATGATCATCTCTCACCGACCCCCGTGTTGTGTTCCTTGGCCCCGTGCGACTCTAACCCGGCCCTTGCGGTCGCATGTGCTGCGCAGGACCGCCGGACCGCCGGAGCACCGCCGCGGTCATCTTCTCCCTCGAGCGTGTCGAGCCTCACCCTCGAGCACAAGCTGAGCCTCACCCTCGAGCACAAGCCGAGCCTCACCTTCGAGAACGAGTCGAGCCTCACCCTCGAGCCCTGCCTCCGACACGTGGTAAGCATCCGAGCCTTCGGCCTCTGTTTCAACTCCGCTTCGCCCGAGCCCCCAAGTCACGCCTCGGGCAGAGGCCTGTTTCTCCGCTTCGCCCGAGCCCAAGCCTCGGCGAGCGCATGACCCTCCGCTTCGACCGAGCCCAAGCCTCGGCGACGCATGTTCTCCGCCTCGCCCGAGTCCGGCCTCGGACTGAGGCTCACTTCTCCGATTCGCCCGAGCCCCGCGACTCGCCGAGCCCGGCCTAGAAGGAGCACAGTGCTCTTCTCTTTTTCTGAGAGTTGTGAATAGTGTTCTGTTTTCTCTTTTTTTGTATGATTTTCTGTGTGCATCCAAAAATTCTGAAATTTTTGTGGTAGACTCTTTATGCTCTGGAGTATTTTATAAAAATATGAAACTTGAGTTTTGTGCAAAAATTTGAAAATGTAAAATTCCCCTTTTAATTGAAAAATGAAGGTTTTGGTATTTTTGGAGAGTGATTTATAACTCCAAAAATCGTGAGACAAATTTTTGTGAACTTATTATGCCATGTTTAGTCTCTGGTAAAATTTTGAAGTCTTTTGGAACAAGTTGATTTTTGAGCTTTTATTTTAATTGTTAAATAGTGCCTTTTGCTAATTAATGTCTGATTTTATTTGAGCACCTTAATGATCTCCAAAAATTATGAAATTTGTTTTGCCATCTATCTACACCATAATGAACTTATGTGATTAATTTGGTAATTTTTGGAGCAACTTCATAAAATGACCTTTTTAATTAATTTAGGAAAATAGGAAAAAATGGATTAGGGTTGGTAATAAGTGTTTGATGATGTGATCTTTGGATTGATTGATGTTCATAGACCCCTACCCTTTGGTCTATGATGTTTGTGATGCTATGATTGGTTGATGCTTAGGATAATTATAATAAGGGCTAGTTTAATCAATATTGCTGAAGGAAGAAATGGTTACCTTTTATGCTCAACCTAGATTTCAATCATGCTTTGTTTAAAAGTATTCTAGAATCAGTGGGATTGTCTTGCACCTTAAGTCCATATCATCATTCTCATGAGCATTCATCATTGCATCCGTATAGTTGACGAAGAAGGACCTGAAGTCGAGGTAGCCACCGAAGGATCTGTCCCCGAGGCAACCCCGAGCTCCGGCACCTACACCACCAACCCCGAGTCTGCTCTTTTTGCCATCCAAGGCAAGCCCCGGTGCATTTAACCCCTTTCCTTGAATTTATAAAATGTTTCCTTAAATGCTTTTGAGTTAAATTATTGCATTAGGTTTATAGGAGTTGTGTGCTATCCTAATTGATGCACTGTCCACCTTGACCACTGACACACCCGATACCTGCTTTTCAAAAAGTATTTGAAAAATGCTTAGCAATGCTATTAAATAGATTTACAATAAAAAGGCCAATTTCAAAAGTGTGATCACTTAAGAATCTTTATGGGATTTTGGCTTTACTCCCACTATTGGCTAAGTATCTGATCCGTACTTAGTCAATGGGAAGGAGAGGTTGTCCTTGCGTACGGTGCCGTCATGTTGTAGTCCGGGACTCAACAGTTGACACCGACCGGGACAGGGTTGAAAAACCGACAGGACCTGTACTCTTGGGTTAGAGTCCCGAGGTGCTTGTCGCTGGCGGAAAAATGTAGGGACCATCCGTATGGGGGCCTGCTGGTCAAGACTTGTAACTATTCACATACTACGGAAAGCTCTGGCTCCGAGAAATCCATTATTGGACCGACAACCGCGCACTGGGAGTGGAGAGATGGCGGAAGTAGCATGTACCCACGTGGGTTAGAGTCCCGGATTGGAGTGGTGTACTGTACTTCCGGGTGGCGTAGGACCGGGCCCAATCTTGGAGGAATCGTGGAAGACGGGTTGGCATATGCAAGCTTGGGTGCTACATATGCAGTGTGAATAGGGATCCTCAGCTGAGTATTCTTTATCCGGATTAACGTTGCTCCTCGGTTATGGAGACTTGGTCCACTGACTGTCAACGGAGAGTGGTTCTCAACTAGGAATGTTTTGAAATGTAAAATGAATCATGAATGATGAAGAATTGAGGAATACTGAATCTTTCAAAATAAAATAAGATTTACAAAATGCTTTTCTGCAAAATACTTGAACTTGCTTAAAGCCTTACCTTGACTACCCTAAGCCTTTCATTCCTGATTCTTCTCCCTTTTTCTTTAGTCGGGTAAGTCTTGTTGAGTACTTTTGTACTCAGGGTTTTATTACCCATGTTGCAGGTATGGCAGATTCCTCAGTATGCCTTGGACCCTGCTGTGTGACTGTTGTTCAGGAAGAGGCCGAAGAGGCCGATGAGTGAATATTCACCCTCGGGCTGGGTGAAGTATCTTTACCTTCAGTTGTTGTCATACGCTACTCTGCCAACTCTATCTATTTGAACTATGGTCTGTAATAATTTCACTTTAATTTTATGTTGAACCCTGGTTTGTAAACCTATTGTTATCTAAGTCTTCCGCTATTTACTCCGATGTTATTTGTCAAAATGTTCAAGAGATTGTAACTGAATTGTGAGATGATCCTGCGGACATCGGGCACTGATGTAGCCCAGTAGCGGAACCGGTCTTAATCACTTGGCTGTACGGATTGACTGTCAGTGGTTGACGGTGATCAGTGGGCCATGGGATTAGAGCCGTTACGTTACAGAGTGGTAGGCAGCTTTCATAGGACCTAGACTATCCCCACAGACCAACACCAGTCTTTTCTGCGCACTTTGTCCTCACTCATGCGTACCCGGGAAAGACTTCCCGGTCGGTCACCCATCGCTCCAAGCCAAGCACGCTTAACTTTGGAGTTTTTAGGAGATGAGCTTCCGGAAAAGAAGTTGCAACTTATTGGTATGAGTATTCTATTAATCCTATTAAGCCCTGAGCCGAGATGTTACAATCTCACCCCCTTAAGAGATCGACGTCCTCGTCGATCAATCCCAGGCCAGGAACGTCCTCTCTTGGCCACGTCCGTATGCCCAATGCCAGCGCATATGCCATGCTGTGTGACCACTCCGGATCCACACCAGCCATGCGCACTATGCCTGCGCAACTGCGACACACGCGCCCGTGAAACCGCGAGAGTCGGCTCTGATACCATTCTGTAACGTCTCGCCTCCTCGAGGCCGGGCCCGCTTACATCAGGCAGCTTTCATAGTACCTAGACTATCCCCACAGACCAACACCAGTCTTTTCTGCGCACTTTGTCCTCACTCATGCGTACCCGGGAAAGACTTCCCGGTCGGTCACCCATCGCTCCAAGCCAAGCACGCTTAACTTTGGAGTTTTTAGGAGATGAGCTTCCGGAAAAGAAGTTGCAACTTATTGGTATGAGTATTCTATTAATCCTATTAAGCCCTGAGCCGAGATGTTACAGATGGGCACTACTACAGAAACATGCATTTAGCCCCGGTTGGGAAGAGGCTTTAGCCCCGGTTTTCCCAACCAAGACTACCAATCCGGGATTAAAGGTGGGAGCCTTTAGCCCCGGGTGCTCCGAACCGGGGCTAAAGACTCCCACGAGAAAAAATAAATTTGCGTTTGTGAGATTCGAACAACTCAGCACCTCTCGCCTCACGCGCGCTTACCAACTGAGCTACACAACCCACGTGATACAGTTCTGGACGTTTTCCTTTTGAATACACTCGTGAAGGACCTTTAGCCCCGGTTGGTAACACCAACCGGGGCTAAAAGAACCTTTAATCCCGGTTGGTAACACCAACCGGGGCTAAAAGGTCACCCTTTAGTCCCGGTTGGTATTACCAACCGGGACTAAAGGCTGGGGGACCTTTAGTCCGGGTTAGTAATACCAACCGGGACTAAAGGTTCACCTTTAGTCCCGGACGCAATTTTATGCCGAGACTATAGCTCAGTTGATAGATCGACCAAAGACCATTTCTGTTGTAGTGGGGCCCATGCTGGTCTATTGTGTTAATTTTACAAATTTTATTTTTTGGATTAAATGTCACACTAACGTCGATATTTAATTTCACATTATTATCTTGTTGTGCGATCACGGACTTTATTTTTAGATTAAATGTCACTTTACGGCGACACTTAATTTTATAGTATTACTATTTTATCATGTGATCTGTCTATTTTTAATAAAAAAAATTTATTTGTCCCGTAGCAATGCACAGGCATGTTACCTAGTAAGAAAACAGAATAAAGCAGCAAAAATTTCCTATACATTAATTAGTACTAAACAATTTAGCCCCCCCCTTTTAATCCCCACGCTCCGCCGCTGATTGGGCATTAGTTAGCTATGCCTTTGAAATCCACTTCTTGATCAATTAACGAACAATTCATGATATAATCAGGTTATTGCACAAGCAAATTATTCCAAATAATGACTACCATGATGATTTAATCATGCATTTGCTGCATGAGACATAAAATTTGAAATGTACTCATGTGAGCATGCAAAGAGAAGATGGAATATGAGTACCAATATCCTTCGGTAATGAGATAGGAAGCACTTCCTCGACAATGGACTCCATGTTCCATCTTCTCTTTGCATGCTCTTCATAGGCGTGGGCATTTTTTTTCCCATTCTACTGAACAACATTTCTCTGCTTGCTTTTGCCATGCTTCTGGGACCTTTTAGAAGCATCAAGGCTTACTCTGCGTGCAGCATAACAAGAGAGTTAATTTTCAGTCTGTTTGACGAAATCAGATTATTTATGATTGCATGTCAGACTTACAAGCATACTCCCTCCGTACTAGTATGAGAAGTTGTTTAGGACAGGATTACGCTTACCAAGGAGCGCCAAAGAGTGATTAATTAGAGAGTATTTTTCCATGTATATCCTTATTAAATACGGCTGTGCCTGCTCCCTTTACAAGAAATAAGCGTAGCCCGAGTGGCAAGTGTTCCGCAGCCCAAGGCAGGGCTTGCTAGTTCGAGTCCCCAGACCCGGGATTATTTTTGCTGGCTGCACTGCATTTTGCATGGCACTGTGTGCGCGCGTGTTTTGGCTGTTCGCGCGCTCGTTCGCCAAGCGTTTTCGCTGCTGTTGCTTGCGCGCGTGACTGCTGCCGCGTTCTTAGAAACTACAAAATGCAACGCGTTCGGCCAATTCTACGCTATCCACGTCACCGGGTTTGGTTCCAGCCGTTTGATTTGTTTTTGATGGCCAGATTAGCGGACGCGACTCGCTTCTCGAGCCCGTCCCTCGTCACCGCAACAAAAGAACCTCTCCCTTCCGTCCTTCCTCCCGCACCGCGCCACGCCGCCCTTGCCCGCGCCCCCTCCGCATTCGCCTCTGCCGCCCTTGCCCCCTCCGCCTCCGCCTCCGCCTCCGCCGCCCTTGCCCCCGCCGCGCCCCCATCCTCTCGCTCTCTCCCGGCGCGCCCGAACGCGGCGGCCTCCACGCGGCCGGGCGGCGGCGCCCTTGGTGTGCGGCGCGGCTGCCCAGGTGAGTCCCGGCGATGGCTGCCTCCCGACACGGAGGTCGCTCGCCTCCCAGCAAGGCACAACGGGGGAGAGCCCCGGTGTTGGTTGGGCCGCGGCTGCTCCGCCGCCATGGCCTCCTGTCGGCGGTCCTCGCACCGTTCGGTCCTCGGCTTGCTCCACCCACTCTCTCCTTACCCTCCTGTCGGCGCCCCCATCCTCTCGCTCTCTCCCGGCGTGCCGCCGCGCCCAAACGCGGCGGCCTCCACGCGGTGCGCGCGGCCGGGCGGCGGCGCCCTCGGTGTGCGGTGCGGCTGCCCAGGCGAGCCCCGGCGATGGCTGCCTCCCGGCACGGAGGTCGCCCGCCTCCCAGCAAGGCACAACGGGGGAGAGCCCCGGTGTTGGTTGGGCTGCGGCTGCTCCGCCGCCATGGCCTCCTGTCGGCGGTCCTCGCACCGTCCGGTCCTCGATTTGCTCCACCCACTCTCTCCTTACTTGTTCTTGCTGAATTTAACTCTCCCAGTGCTTGCGGAGCCTGCCGAATGGTGATCTGGGCGTATGTGCTCCATGGAACCCTAAACCCTAGCTGCCTGTCCTCACACCATTTTTGATCTATAGATATTTTTCCCAAGTGTAGCTAACTGATACTTAGAGTTGGACGACCTCTTAACTCTCAGCTACCTATTTGCTTCATCCGACTTGGTGCTTGCCTTCGGTGTATTTTATTTTGGGTAACATATTTGTATTTATTGGTTACGTGCCAATTTTTTCTACTCGATCTATACAGTACCGTTGACTGCCTTGTTTTTAAGTCATTTCGTGCATACAGTTTCGTCTAATTGATCAGTCCTAATTGATTGCTGGTATTTCCTAATTTCACTCAATAGTACTACAGAGTAATAATGGCTTTGATTCTGGATGATGGGTTGTTCAGAGAGGTCTACAAGCGCCTGGAGTTTCACGGTAGTGATTTTGGATGTTGATCTATTTGCATGAAAGGCCAAAGAGACAGTGTGCTTCTCATTACTACTGTTTACCATGTCATCCAGCCATACTTGCAACCAGTTGGTCACTTATTTCCCTTCTCAACAGACGATAGGTTGATATGTACATTTGAGTTGCCGCGGCTATGTTGAAGTCCACTAATATTCTGGGCAGGTACACTTCCTGAAGTTTGGTGATTGCTTCGTTGGATATCTGGATTTGTTTCCTCCTTGGTAGTGACCTGATGTTCTCGCCATTTGCCATTCTTTCCTTTTTTCAGCCTGTGATGAAAATTTTATACTCAAGGATATAATCTGATGTTCACTCGCTTGTGAGGTACTAGGCATGACCTACCCATCCACGTCACCCTGAAATCCCACTACCGGCCGACCTCCCGTGTAGCGACCGACATTGCTTACATCGGATTTTGCCGGGAACAGTTTCTTATTCGACTCTTCTTTGATTTCTCCGGTTTCTCCATGGCTTCTCACTGTTTCTCCCGGCTTCTCATCCGAATCCGGCCATACGAATATGTACACAGCTTTTGCTCCTCCTTCTCCTTCTCCTTTGAACAAAAAAAAATGATTTCGCCTTATCTCGGCCCCGTCTTCCGTCCCATGCCCGATGGTCAACATGCCTTGAAGCTCCAAGTTGATTAACAAATGATGATTGGTATATTTCTGAGGCCTCTAAAGACCCTATGCTCATTGGTTTTTTTTTTGCTTTTTTCATGGTACAACATATATTTTACACGCTTCTAAAAGAACATGTTGGTTTACAGAGAATATATTTCAGTTACTTGGACGCCCCTTCCTCTTGTGATGTCAGTAACTGAAGTTCTATCTATTTGTATTTACAGGATTGTTCCTTCGGAAGGGGTTACAATGCTTACGAAATTTTTATTCTGCTTTACTATAATGCAACTTCAAACTACTCCAATAATCTGTTGAACTAACCATTTGGGAATTATTTACCTTTCACGGTGCTTTGTGTTCAACCTGCTGAATGGTGTTACCTTTAGCATGTGCCTATTTGATTCTGATGCTCTCTTCAATTTCCAGAATTTTGCCTTGCAGCTGTTGCTTCCTGTTCAGCAGCTGCTGCTTCCTGCTATTCAGTAGGAACTAATGTACCAATTTTTTTTGGCAAAACCATCTCATTTGCAAATAGGTGCATCATATCATTGCTGCATTAGTTACCATCAATTCCTCCTGAATAGCTAAATATGTTCCTACTGAGCCAAAAAAAATTGGTATATATGTTTCATGCTGCTCCTTCTATTTCTATGGTTTTGAGAAGCATGTTTGGTACAATATATTTTCCTTTCTGTTCAGCATTCGTTCCATGATAAGTATGTTGAAGTCCACTAATATTCTGGCCAGGTACACTTCCTGAAGTTTGGTGATTGCTTCGTTGGATATCTGAATTTGTTTCCTCCTTGGTAGTGACCTGATGTTCTCGCCATTTGCCATTTTTTCCTTTTTTCAGCCTGTGATGAAAATTTTATACCCAAGGATATAATCTGATGTTCACTCGCTTGTGAGGTACTAGACATGACCTACCCATCCACGTCACCCTGAAATCCCACTACCGGCCGACCTCCCGTGTAGCGGCCGACATTGCTTGTGTAACGTAACGGCTCTAATCCCATGGCCCACTGATCACCGTCAACCACTGACAGTTGATCCGTACAGCCAAGAGATTAGGACCGGTCCCGCTACTGGGCTACATCAGTGCCCGTTGTCCGCAGGATCATCTCACAATTCAGTTACAATCTCTTTAACATTTTGACAAGTAACATCGGAGTAAATAGCGGAAGACTTAGATAACAATAGTTTTACAAACCAGGGTTCCACATAAAATTAAAGTGAAGTTATTACAGACCATAGTTCAAATAGATAGAGTCGGCAAGTAGCATATGACAACAACTTAAGGTAAAGATACATCACCCAGCCCGAGGGTGAATAATCACTCATCGGCCTCATCGGCCTCCTCCTGAACAACAGTCACACAGCAGGGTCCAAGGCATACTGAGGGATCTGCCATACCTGCAACATGGGTAATAAAACCCTGAGTACAAAGGTACTCAACAAGACTTACCCGACTAAAGAAAAAGGGGAAAGACTCAGGAATGCAGGCTTAGGGTAGTCAAGGTAAGGCTTAAGCAAGATCAAGTATTTTGCAGAAAAGCATTTTTTTGTAAATCTTATTTTATTTTGAAAGGTTCAGAATTTCCTCAATTCTTCATCATTCATGATTCATTTTACATTTCAAAACATTCCTAGTTGAGAACCACTCTCCGTTGACAGTCAGTGGACCAAGTCTCCATAACCGAGGAGCAACGTTAATCCGGATAAAGAATACTCAGCTGAGGATCCCTATTCACACTGCATATGTAGCACCCAAGCTTGCATATGCCAACCCGTCTTCCACGATTCCTCCAAGATTGGGCCCGGTCCTACGCCACCCGGAAGTACAGTACACCACTCCAATCCGGGCCTCGAACCCACGTGGGTACATGCTACTTCCGCCATCTCTCCACTCCCAGTGCGCGGTTGTCGGTCCAATAATGGATTTCTCGGAGCCAGAGCTTTCCGTAGTATGTGAATAGTTACAAGTCTTGACCAGCAGGCCCCCATACGGATGGTCCCTACATTTTCCAGCCAGCGACAAGCACCTCGGGACTCTAACCCAAGAGTACAGGTCCTGTCAGTTTTTTAACCCTGTCCCGGTCGGTGTCAACTGCTGAGTCCCGGACTACAACATGACGGCACCGTACGCAAGGACAACCTCTCCTTCCCATTGACTAAGTACGGATCAGATACTTAGCCAATAGTGGGAGTAAAGCCAAATTCCCATAAAAGTTCTTTAAGTGATCACACTTTTGAAATTGGCATTTTTATTGCAAATCTATTTAATAGCATTGCTAAGCATTTTTCAAACACTTTTTGAAAAGCAGGTATCGGGTGTTTCAGTGGTCAAGGTGGATAGTGCATCAATTAGGATAGCACACAACTCCTATAAACCTAATGCAATAATTTAACTCAAAAGCATTTAAGGAAACATTTTATAAATTCAAGGAAGGGGTTAAATGCACCGGGGCTTGCCTTGGATGGCAAAAAGAGCAGACTCGGGGTTGGTGGTGTAGGTGCCGGAGCTCGGGGTTGCCTCGGGGACAGATCCTTCGGTGGCTACCTCGACTTCAGGTCCTTCTTCGTCAACTATACGGATGCAATGATGAATGCTCATGAGAATGATGATATGAACTTATGGTGCAAGACAATTCCACTGATTCTAGAATACTTTTTAAGTAAGGCATGATTGAATTTTAGGTTGAGCAATAAAGGTAACCATTTCTTTCTTAAGCAATATTGATTAAACTAGACCTTATTATAATTATCCTAAGCATCAACCAATCATAGCATCACAAACATCATAGACCAAAGGGTAGGGGTCTATGAACATCAATCAATCCAAAGATCACATCATCAAACATTTACTACCAACCCTAATCCATCCTTTCTATTTTCTTAATTTATTTAAAAGGTCATTTTATGAAGTTGCTCCAAAAATTACCAAATTAATCACATAAGTTCATTATGGTGTAGATAGATGGCAAAACAAATTTCATAATTTTTGGAGGTCATTAAGGTGCTCAATTAAATCTAGACATTTAATTAACAGAAGGCACTATTCAAGAATTAAAATAAATGCTCAAAAATCAACTTGTTCCAAAAGACTTCAAAATTTTACCAGAGACTAAACATGGCATAAGAAGCTCACAAAAATTTGTCTCATGATTTTTGGAGTTATAAACCACTCTCCAAAAATACCAAAATCTTCATTTTTCAATTAAAAGGGGAATTTTACATTTTCAAATTTTTGCACAAAACTCAAGTTTCATATTTTTATAAAATACTCCAGAGCATAAAGAGTCTACCACAAAAATTTCAGAATTTTTGGATGTACACAGAAATTCATACAAAAAGATGAAAACAGAACACTATTCACAACACTCAGAAAAAGAGAAGAGCACTGTGCTCTTTCTAGGCCGGGCTCGGCGAATTGCGGGCTCGGGCGAAACGGAGAAGTGAGCCTCGGTCCGAGGCCGGACTCGGGCGAGACGGAGAGCATGCGTCGCCGAGGCTTGGGCTCGGTCGAAGCGGAGGGTCATGCGCTCGCCGAGGCTTGGGCTCGGGCGAAGCGGAGAAAACAGGCCTCTGCCCGAGACCTGACTGGGAGGGCTCGGATGCTTACCACGTGTCGGAGGCAGGGCTCGAGGGTGAGGCTCGACTCGTTCTCGAGGGTGAGGCTCGACTCGAGGGTGAGGCTCGACACGAAGGTGAGGCTCGACACGCTCGGGGAAGAAGATGACCGCGGCGGCGCTCCGGCGGTCCGGCGGTCCTGAGCAACAACAGCGACCGCAAGGGCCGGGTTAGAGTCGCACGGGGTCAAGGAACACAACACGGGGGTCGGGAGAAGGTATCTGTGGCCGGAGACGGCGAATTCCACGAACCCGAGCTCGCCGGGTTTCGGCCGGGGATGGGGACGGCGAGCTTACGCCGGGCAAACGGCGGCGGGGAAGGTGAAATTGAAAGGTGGAAAAGCTTCACGAGCTCAAGGCGGAGCTTCTGAGCTAGGAGGTGGAGCGGCGGAGTGTCTGGAGAGAGCTGGCCACGGTGGCGGAGGTGAGGGAGAGAGGTCGGGCTCCGGCGGCTTATATAGCCGCGGCTATGGGACGGTAGAGACCTCGGGGATGCGCGGGTAAGGTTTGCGGGGGCGTGCGCACTCGATTGCGCTCTGGCGGATAAGCTGTCGCGCAGCCGGGGCTCGGGCGCAATGTTCGGCCGGCGATGGCCACGCGGCGGCGGCGGTTGGGCACTGTAGGGGTCGAGAGCGATGGTCAGCGCTCGCGTGCGGGCGCGGAGGGAACAGGGGAACATCGGCGACAGGTTGGTGGCGCGTGGGGAGCAGCCGCCTGCGCTGCAGCCGCAGCGCCGGCGCCATGGCCGGGCCCCCCCCTGGCCTCTGGCTCTACGGGAAGAAGAACAGTGCTAGAGTCTAGGGTTTGACTTTTGGCCAGTTTCTGAATTTTGCAAAAATCTCCCAAAATTTGAACTGTGCGACAAAAACTCAAAACACCAAAGTTGTTCAGAAAAGTGAGATCTACAACTTTGTCAATATGAACATTTTCAAATTCCAAATAGTTTTTGAACTACATTCAAAAACAGAAAAGGGGACATTTTTCAAATTTGATTCAAATCAAAATTACTTTGGATTTCAAACTGAAACTTGAAAATCTTCCAATATGAAAGTTGTTCCATTTGACAAAACCTATAACTTTGCTAATATACACTTTTTCTGAAACTCAATAGTTTTTGAATAACTTTTTAAAACGGAAAAGGGGACAAAGTCTGGAATTTGAATGAATTTGAAATTACTGCAAACTTTATATAGAAACATGGAAATCTGTAAATACCAAAGTTGTTCCTCTAGGTCAGATTCACAACTTTGCTTTTTGAACCAACTCAAAATTTTGAATTTTGAAAAAGTTATTTAAAAAGGGAATAAATCCAGGATTTGGAAATTTAGGGTTTTGCAAAAGGAAAATCAAATCAAATCTGATTTTAGAACTTGGGTCAAAGCAACAAACATCAGGGCACTAATTTGAACAGGAATTACATAGGACTAGGCACAGAGGTGAAATTACCATTTTGCCCTTATAGGAAGAATGGGGCTAATAAGGGTTTTTGCAATAGAGGATACATCACATAAAATGATACATTAAGCAAATGCATACACATGAAATCATGATCAAGATGATTAATGATGCTAATGATGATATGTCAAGTTAATTACATGCTTAAACACCAGAGGTGTTACAGCTTGCATCGGATTTTGCCGGGAACGGTTTCTTATTCGACACTTCTTTGATTTCTCCGGTTTCTCCATGGCTTCTCGCTGTTTCTCCTGGCTTCTCATCCGAATCTGGCCATACGAATATGTACACAACTTTTGCTCCTCCTTCTCCTTGTCCTTCTCCTTTGAACAAAAAAAATGATTTCGCCTTATCTCGGCCCCGTCTTCCGTCCCATGCCCGATGGTCAACATGCCTTGAAGCTCCAAGTTGATTAACAAATGATGATTGGTATATTTCTGAGGCCTCTAAAGACCCTATGCTCTTTGGGATTTTTTTTTTGCCTTTTTCATGGTACAATAGAGATTTTACAGAGGATTTTTTTTGCCTTTTTCATGGTACAACAGAGATTTTACAGGCTTCTAAAAGAACGTGTTGGTTTACAGGGAATATATTTCAGTTACTTGGACGCCCCTTCCTCTTGTGATGTCGGTAACTGAAGTTCTATCTATTTGTATTTACAGGATTGTTCCTTCGGAAGGGGTTACAATGCTTACGAAATTTTTATTCTGCTTTACTATAATGCAACTTCAAACTACTCCAATAATCTGATGAACTAACCATTTGGGAATTATTTTCCTTTCACAGTACTTTGTGTTCAACCTGCTGAATGGTGTTACCTTTAGCATGTGCCTATTTGATTCTGATGCTCTCTTCAGTTTCCAGAATTTTGCCTTGCACCTGTTGCTTCCTGTTCAGCTGCTGCTGCTTCCTGCTATTCAGGAGGAACTAATGTACCAATTTTTTTTGGCAAAACCATCTCATTTGCAAATAGGCACATCATATCATTGATGCATTAGTTACCATCAATTCCTCCTGAATAGCTCCATATGTTCCTACTGAGCCAAAAAAAAATGGTATATACGTTTCATGCTGCTCCTTCTATTTCTATGGTTTTGAGAAGCATGTTTGGTACAATATATTTTCCTTTCTGTTCAGCATTCGTTCCATCATAAGCGTTATCTATGAGAAAAAATGATGCCAGTTTGCAGTCATGATAATATCTTTGAGCTCTTATATAATTATCGTTCCTACAAAATACTTAGTACTCATCTATTGTAAATTACTTAACTGTTGACGAACTTCAGTTTGAGAGCATAAAAAGTATCAGTAGAGTTGATTTTCTTCGACAAAAAATTAGTAAACGAAATAGAGTTATAGGTCATTATCTACACACCTACAGTAATGTGAGCACACATCACTATTCGGGTATTATAATTTTATTTGGTTCATGAGGGAAGTAAAGAATACTAAGGAAACTCTGCTAGCTGAAATTCAGTCACCCCTCTATTTTTTTTGCTATGATTTTGGTCTCATGCTAATGACATTTATGCCTACCTACTGATTGCCTTCTCTACAATTGCAAGTATTTCCCTGAAATTAGAAATCAACCACGTCATTGTTCTATTTATGGCCTAACATTGATTCCCATTAATAGGTGTTCAAACTCTGAAATATGAAAGATATGCCATACTTCTCAGAATTGTCAGACAGGCAGGGTGGACCTCAACAAATGACTTAGTAAGGACCTATGGCAATGGTACAGGAATCATTTCTATCAAATTTATTTTATCCCACTTTGCTTTTCTTACTGAAGCACTCTGATGATGGTTTAATCAAAAGGCAAACAATGAGATGTTAGGTTAAAGCACAGATACATGTATGGCCTCCATTAATAATGGTTGATAATTTTTCTTGCCTTCTGTCTATTGCCATTTAACCTGTTAATTTTAAACAAAAACACGCTTCTTTGTAACATGGAATAGTTGTTATAGCTACATAGTGATTAGTCATTTCCTACACATCTGCAGAGATACTTTCCCTTCCTTTTTTCCCTGCCAATAACGTATCATTGATGCTAGATTCATATGTTTCTATACATTCTTTGATCTTGACATGTGTTTTGCAGTACGTAGCCAGGTAGGCAACTACTGCTGCCACTATTCTTTCTCTGAAATGCAGAAGCTATAATAACAACTATTTTTGGGATCATAAACTAAGGATTAGTGCCATTGCTTCCCTAGGAACAGACTCCTGTTAGAAAATCATTTTGGAAGGATAAAAAGGATTAGTACTAAAGAAATTTGTAAACATTATAATATCTCCTCTATGAAGCATTATAAAAGATCTGCAATCTTGAGGGCAGCTGGTTATAGCGGATATTTACAAATGTAGAAGGACATATAGCCATCGTATATATAGCTTTGTTTACAAGTAATTCTTGCTTACCAGGTTTTCAATGGGTTAGGTTTTAGTTTTTATTATCTTGCTGCCACATGATTCAGTACATGTTAGTTCTTCTCAAACTGTCATGTCCTTTCATGGGTTAGGTTTTGATTTTTCCGGTCATCTTTCTATGTACCTCAATATGTATTCGGTTTTGGGAAGCTGCCATATTAGAATACCAATATCTCAAATAGTCTTACGCTATCTAATTAGCATTCTTGGTATGGGTATCCTACTGATACTATGCTATCACTGTTAATAATATGCTACCTTCTGCATATTGTCCATAGTTATATTAATGGTGGCCTTTTTCTGCCTTGGTCAACACTATGCAACATTGTGCTACATCTACAGAGAATGGTTCTGTCGTTTCTATAGGTTAGCTTAGTGCGCACAATTTGAAAATCTTATATCTCCATTATGATGTTCTATTTTGCTTTAGGTTTTCTACTATTACCAAGAATTATATGATCTTGCCTGTGTTAAAGGCAACAACACAACACTTCATCTTTAATACCATACCCTTTTCCTATCCCAGTTTGAATTAATGGGCACATAAATGAATTTGGTTGTTGCTAATATTTTGTGGGCCATACCTGCAGTTAAGTTTCGTTCTATTCTAAATGATAGTGTTCATTTTTTTATCCTCTGATTTGTGATGGGTTTTTTCTTAATCATGCAGGTTTTTAAATCTTGTTTGGTTTACTTTTCAACTTGAATATGTACGAAGCGAATGCGCCCTCCAATTTTGGTAAGTTCTTCTACTATTCTGCCTCTGTACTCCACAGTCCAGCATATACCTAACCAGTTAGTAACTTAACCATTTTACCCTTTGCTGTCCAATAATGAGCTGGTGCTTCCTTCCAGCTCAGTGAACATCAAGGAACTGAAACAACCTGTAGTTTTGGTGACAACCCTTTTCCTAAGAACCACCTAAATGCTAACTAATCATTATCTAATCCACCGATTGCTTTTGTCGTTTAGAATTTTTTTGCCAAGTCAAGTGTGCTTTCTGGGTGACCTAGGATGCTTTCTGGTACTCTAGGATGCTTCTATTTGGTTGGATTTAGTGATTGAGAATCTTGCACTCCTCTTTTTATGAGATTTTGGGGCTCTCAAATTTCATTGACAATTTAAAACGCGAATCAAGAAGGGATGCCAACAGGCCTTTTTCGTTTGTCGCTCATTTCATGTTGGAGCTACGTTAGTTCTTCTTGCCTGTATACGAGAATACCTGTTAGTTTTGGTATTGTTGTACCCTGGACATATTGTTTGCATGCATGTTTGCCCAAATTCATTTTTTTTCCCACAATAACAATGATAGACAACCTACATTTTTTTTAAGCTCTAACATGAAAATTCCTCTTTTCATCAGTGCAAACGTTATTCGCAGGTAACACACAACATACTAAGATTATAGAAAAAAATAACTCCTTAGAATAGTTCAATTTCAGTTTACCATTTGCCTAGCCCTGTGCCAGCACACATGCTTGCAAACTAGGTTTACCAATTCTTGTTTCACTCTACACAAAATAAGTGTCAGTTCATGATGGCTCTAAATTCCAGCTTCAATCAGAACTACCATGTTTATAAATATAAGTAATTGTTCACCATTTTCCTTATTCGATTTCAGTATGTCATACGTGTCGTACACAGGTTCTGGAAAAGCACCTTCAGATAGCTCTATCGTTCTTCTCTGATCCAGCGTTTAAAGATCGAGGTTAATTTTTTTATGATCTCTAACTTCAAATCTTCTTAGCTAATTTAGTGTGAACTTCAGCTTACATCATTATGGCGGCAAAGAGTGTTTCTGGTCAATGTACCTCGTGTTCTAACACAAACTCCATATTAAACCGCACGATCCTTTATGCATTCCGACCCCTTTCAGAGAGCTCTGCCTTTTTATAATTTTGTCAAAATCACGCTCTGCTTCCAGTTCTGCGGAACATTGTTCCTTCTTTTATAGTACCAACAACAACAAAAATGTAGGTATCAGCATTACTGGGGAATCTGAGCTCAACAGAATTGGGTAATCTCTAGATTTCGTTAAAAAAGTTGTTTGTCTATGGGGCATTGTTTTCTTGATAATTTTATAAATATAAAAGTGGTTCAAAGCATATGACTTAGAGCAAATCTGTATTTAATCATTTTTGGTAACCTGTTGCTCAGTTTTAGTGGTAACATTTTACAAAAAGAATGGCCTTACCAATTTAGCATGGCCGATAGTTGACGATCGCTGGAACTTATGCATCTACATGCTGGACTATCATTGTTCCATGAAATATGTATTATAAAAAGATACTCTCTGATTAAAATCGCGAGTGTTCAGTACCTCCATGTAGCGCTGCTTGATGTTAGGTTCTAAAGGAACTAATTCATCAGTGTTTTTTATAATGTGCCATATATACTTTGGAGAGAGGCTCTCCAGTGTTGGATAATAAACAAATATTTTTAAGCAGTTCATTTTCTATTGAGCCATGCTTTTGCTTTGTAGCCTCGCTCTGGTGCTATAGTACCTTCATAATATTAAATAATATAACTATTGTTCAAACTTTCAGGTCATACCACCTTCAGATAGGTTGTTTCGGTAATGATGGAACTACTCCACCTGGGCCCCAACACCAATCTTGGTTACCTAGCTGATCAGCGCACTATCTTTGTAAGTTCCATCTCATGCTTCCTGATTACCTTTCTCCAAATTTCAGAGTTGAGCCTCATTATCGCTTTGCCACCACCTTACCTATGTGCCTCCACAAACAATATGGATTACAAATATATATCAATTAGGAGACATAGGTTTACGTGACTTCCCGTATCCTAACCCTATTATATATCTACAGATCCTACGTTCAGCTAACAGATTTCATTGTTGTTTAATAACATTTTTTACACCATCAGGTTTAGGAGTATGTCGTGATGATAACATCAAACCTCCTCAGTTCCTTCCGACCCACGCAACGTCCATATATGAAGCCTTAAAGTGTTAACAACATATAAAAATACAAGACAATTACCTTTTTCCCCCTTTCAGCTAGGAGACCAATTGACGAAGGAGTTGAATCGGACCGAAGCATGTTTCACTGGTGATGGACAGACTTCCTGACACTTTGTAAAATCTAAGGCCCTAGAAAACACTAAACATCTCTTTTGTGCACTCCCTATCAGAACTTAAGAAACTATAGTCCCTCAATGTGATGGACCAAAACTTTCTATGCTGTAAATGTTATACAGTTCTATCCTATGCAAAACCTATATATTGTAAATATTGTATAATTATATCCTATGCAGGACATGCTTACTATAGAAATACCTATACTTCTATGAATGATTACTTATCCTGACTTTCCTTTTTCTTCTCAAATAAAACTTACCAATTCTTTAGATAGCGCGCGCAGAGGCGCGCGTTTTCTACTAGTTTCTTTGAAATTTCAGCGATCAAGCGCCTTGCCACTCACATTATAGCTGCTTGATAAATGCTTCGTTACCTGCTAGTACTACATGCCACTTCGTCTTCTCTTCTCCAAGCTGTTCGTCTCCTAGGTTATGCTGCTAGCAAGTTTAGCTAAAAAATGTCCGATTATATTCCTAGGTTCGATCTCAACTTGCTGGCATCCCAAGATGACGACGCCGACGTCGTGTTTGATTTGAACGTGGCAGAATACGCCGACGCCGACGCCGTGCTTGATCTGGACGAGCAACAAGACGACGATGCCAACGACGTGTTCAACCACGACGAGACTGAAGATCACCACGGCGGTAAAGCATCACTTCGTTCCTGTCCTTGCTTGTTCAACATTATTTTTTTTCACAGTGCTTGACTTGAACTTACCATTACCTACGGCTACGGTTGTCATCATTGTTTTTTTTTACAGTACCTGACTTGAACTTACCACTAGATGAGTTCGGTGCTGTTGATTTCGACTACATACAAAATCTTGCCGGTAACTTTTTTGTCACAATTCATGATGACTTGAACGTGTTTGTTTCTTCCTAAAAATACAACATGCCATGTCTAGGTAATCCATGATTGTTTATTTTTTCCCTATAAATAGATAATGCCGTGGCCAAGTATGCTTTTTTTTTTCCTCCGGTGAAGCCTGAACATGCAGAACATGCTTTTTTTTCTTGTAACAGAACATGCCGTGGCCAAGTATTGCATGAATGAGTACTAGAACGTGATTCTTTTTTCTTCTAACAGAACATGCCGTGGCCAAGTATTGCATGAATGAGTACTAGAACGTGATTCTTTTTCCTTGTAACAGAACATGCCGTGCTTGTTTTTTTGCATACTGTCCAGAACCATGAAGCTACAACATGCCGTGACTAATTAGAACTTTGAACGTTATTTTTTTCTTGTGACAGAACATGCTGTCCAGAACCCCAACGTGGAACAAGTTCATGGAGTACCCCACCCACTACTGGAAACTCGAATACTTCTGTGGGTGATGAATTTTTCTGTGCATTTTTTCTGTACGCACAGAAAAATACCAATTATTCTGTGGGTTCGAAAATATGCCGACAGAAAAAATACAAAAATACACAGAAAAATTATACTATTTTTCTGAGCGTGACAATACACACATCTGTCGGTTATTTGAAAACACACAGAAAAATACTATGCACGCACAGAAAAATTGCGATTATTGTGTGGGTTTCTACAAAACGCACAGGAAAAAGTAAATACACAGAAAAATAGAACAAGCGCCCTCATACTAACTTGATATGAACAAGTGCAGTTTTTCTTTTTAATCTCTCTCTAAAACTTGTAACTAGTCTTTCGTCTTCATACTAACTTCAAATTTGATGATTTTTTCTTCTAAATTTTTCTAAAATCATGCTCTATCAATTTATTGTGTTCTTACAACTATTATTTTGATCATCTTTTCATGTGACTTTGTTTATCAATTGAAAATTTGAATTTTCCAAAAATAACAACTTCAAACAACATTTTGAAACAGTAAATGATTTCAAATGAAAAAGTCATGAACATAAAAGTTATTTAACTCATCAAGATCTACAACTTTTATTTTGGTTATTGCTTCATCTGACAAAGTTTTAATAACATTGTTCATAAATTGACATCTCTCACATATAGTTTCATTAATTATATGAGAGATTTATGGATTTGTGAACAATGTATAGTACCACTTTGTCGGATGAAAAAATGACCAAAATAAAAGTTGTAGAACTTGACAGGTTGTACAACTTTGTTGGTGATGACTTTTGCAGCTGGAGTCATTTGCTATTTCAAAATCTTGTTTGAAGTTGTAATTTTTGTAATTCAAAATTTGAATTGTTAAAACAAAGTCCGATAGGGAAATGATCAAAACCAAAGTTGTAGATATCGATGAGTTCTACTACTTTGACGTTGACATCATATTCATTTGAAATGATTTTTGATCTCTTATAATTTAATATTTTTGTATCAATAAAAGAATAAAAGAAAAAGAAAAATTCCCTTGGGCTAAGACGACTCCATTTTAGCCCAAAATGAGAGATTGGGCCAATACCTCTCATAGGCCCAACTGCAACTTGTTGATATCAGTCGTCCATCTTTCGATCCGATGGTTGAGAACCATTGTTCGCCTGAACCCTAGTTTATCTTCACCACACACACGGGAGCACACCTCTCTCGGTCTTTGCTTTCACGGCTCACATTCTTGACGCCGACGCCGCTCTGTGCTGCTCCCGTGACTGCCCCACGCCCGCGGCCTCGCCGCCTCCGCGCCTCCGCCAGTCTGTCGACAGCCGGAGCCGGGCGCGTCAAGCCGCCACCCGCTAGCGCCCACGGTGGCCGGTCAGCCGCGGCCGGCCAGTGCGTGCTGCCCCACCCCATGCACAGGATCTGTTAATTTGTAACTTATTGCAGAGTGGTTGGCTGTTTGATAATGTTGATTTCAGAAGCTATTTGGGTGTCGATATACCTTTGTAGAGTGGTTGGCCCTTACTGCAACCTTGTCTTATTCTATATAGAGATGAAGATGACCAAACAACTAGTATCACTTTATGGTTTTTCTCTCTCCATGAAATATGTCTTGGTCATGCAGATATGTTGTTCCTTTGAGCCATCTAGATTATTTTCCTGATTATTTATCATACAGTTTTAGATACAAGTATCATACAGTTCTAATTACGTGCACTAGAATACATATTTTCCTGATTTATTTGTCATACTTTATCATTTAGTTGCTCACTTGTTAGTGGTGTATAAACAACTGTTGTCAATATTTCCGCATATTGAGCTTAAGGAGATAGCAAGCTTAACTGTACAAGCTGCTCTTATTGACCTTGTTATGTTATTAGCTACTTGTACTGTGATCATTTCTTATTGCTAGGTAATGGAATTTAGAGAATTGTGTGTTCATTTCTTATTAGTGTTATTGGAACTGAATGCTAACATCATGTTTTTTCAGGTTTCAGTAGGCTTTCTAAATCCATCAGGAAGTACACTATATATCAACAAAGCCATGCAGCTATGCCTTTAAAAATTTGGATCACCAGGTGATGACAGATGCTTGTAATTCAATATTTAGTGTAACCTGGCTAGCTTCTGTGTTGAAGCATCTCTTGTGGCTTTTTAATTTCTTTGGTTAAATGATAAACTGGTGCTTATAATTATACATTTACTCACCTGTATGAATTTATGAACCATGCATTTATCTTTACAACTCAAGTGGATGCTACAAAATGTGTCGCAGTTAGCCTTAGAAATGCAAAGTCTAATGGAATTAATCATTTTTGTTGAGATGGAGATGGCAGTCTTGGTTGTTGAGACAACCCATGTCGTGCTAAATTATTGATTTAAAAACACCTAGAGGTGCAATAGGGTTGTGAATTGTTTAGATAGTAATGCAAGTTCATGTGGTGTTTTTCGAAATACTGAATTCTCCATTCCCTTTGATGGGCAATATTTCTACACCGCAAATCTGTTAATTTAAATTTTGAATTCTAACTGTTACAACTTTCTAATATAATGTTGATGTGTCAAGTCATCTGAGAAATACATAATGTCACTATTGCAGAACAAGCTCAACTGAACACGCCACATTTGTGCATCAAGGAAAGGAGCATTCTGAAGTGTCCTAGAATTGCTGCAAGAAGACATGAATTGTTCTGTTCTTTTGTTCTGCACCTACTATCATGTAGGCTACACAAAGAAGTGTTGAATGTCAATTTTGTGCCCATGTCATGATCTATTTATCTCATAGCTTTATCCATAATCAGTTAGCACAAGACTTGTAGTATATGTCTATATATGTGTCTGCTGGCGGCTCATCTATATCCTGTACTTATATATGCATGGCTCTATGTACTATGATCATCACTTGACTTGCAATATACAATTGATGTATGGAGTGTTTAATATATTATTTCTATAAAATCAAGTGGATTTGTTCAATGTGATGTTTTCTCTACAAACAAAAGTGGATTTGTCAAACTATTCAAATTATATTGATATCTATATTTTCTATATATGCTATATATACAGTTTTGCCAACAATTTACGTGTTGATGAGGGCATGTTTTATAAAATGCCTTGGAAATGGTTTTGCCAACATACAAACTGTCGGGAAAGGTTATAACTGTCGGTGTAGGTCTTAACTGTCGGCAAAGGTTTAACTGTCGACAAAGATTTTAACTGTCGGCGTAGGTACACCATTTGGCTACATCATAACTGTCGGCAATTCTATTAACTGTCAGCAAAACTTTCGCCGACTGCTTCTACCGTGACTGTTTCTAAACTGTCGGTAAATCTTTTGGTGAGAGACTATCTGTCGGCAAAGGTACCCTTTGCCCACTTTAAAAAGTGTCGACAAAGGTGGGTTGTGTTATAGTGTTGCTCCATCAACTGGGGAGTGAGTGGTCAACATTGTGTAAGCGTGGTGCTTATACGTTGTTTACCTGCGGTTGCACCCTATATTCCGGGCCATGTGGTAGATCGCGGTTGTGACATTACTGTTGAGTCCTTCGTAGTCTACTCCCCGAATATAGGACAGGTAGGACCTTGTTGCAAGAGAAGACACGCTACGTCCTTGTTCTTCTCTTTAGTGACACCCCTTATGCTTAGATATAGACATATTCTATGCTATGATTGCTAAGTGTAATTGCACTAATCTAAGTATGCTTTGACTTGTAATTAAGAATGACTTAGAAGTTATCTCCTAGGAGCCTCTCTCTAATATTCTAGATCTGGCGACACTAATGTTTCCCTAAAGGAGTTCTGAGTGTTCATTTATTGTTATTATCATTATCATTCATATCATTATGTTTATCTATTGACTTACCCCTGTTATGAGTAGAGGTAAGGTTATGGTTATTCCCCTTTCTTAAGTAAAGAAGGCTATCAATGTCATTTATTCATGAGCTATTAATTTATGCCTACATATTTCCTTCCCAAGGTAGAATATAAATTACGATACCTAAAACATTCCTGGGTAAAGTGCTACAATGGTATATTATCTGTGCGCTTGCGAATACCTTTAATCTATCTGTTATTTCATGTACAAATGTCTAAAGCATTTCTGGCATCGTTACACTGGGGATGACAACCTAGTTGAGTATGCTAAGTGTTGATGTCGGAAGTGATCCGAATCACACACCAACAGGGCTAGAACGCCCAAAGAGGTTGTGGATCAACCTGATACAGCAGGGAGCTCAACTAAACCGATGAAAACCGATCTAGCGAACGGTTTATACGTTGATGTGCCAACTCTACCATGACTGGCTCTACCAGTGTCGTTTCCCGATTGTGATTTGCCAAAATCGGCGTGTGGGGTTTGGCCTTCAAAGAAATTAAAAGGCATACCGAACTGTGGCTGTCCGGTGGGACGATCAGGTTCAACGGTTTTACCCTCTAACTTATCCATGCGGTCGCTAAGCAATTTAAATGAATGCTGAATAGTATTGGTAAGAGTCTTTGAAGTATCAACTAGCATTGTTGAATAATTGGCATGGGTAGGGTAAGGATCATCATGTACCTTAGGGTTTACCTTGTCGGTAGCGTCTTCAGCGGTCGTGGTTGATGCAGTAGGGATTATCTCGCTGAAGTCCGGTTCTTTGTCTTGGATGACCTTGCCGCGCCGATCCTTTGAGCAACTTTCCAGGAAAGCCTTCAAGACGGCGTCGAGCTTGGCCTGTGCTTATTGTTTTAACTCGTCGGGGAGTTCGTCGATGCCTGAAGGACGGATGATGTTATCCTTGTCGGTAGCACCATCTTTACCGCCCATCTTGGTAGTAGATGAAGTTTCAATCTTCCCCAGCGGAGTCGCCAAAAAGTGTGTTGACGTCGGAAGTGATCCGAATCACACACCAGCAGGGCTAGAACGCCCGAAGAGGTTGTGGATCAACCTGATACAGCAGGGAGCTCAACTAAACCGATGAAAACCGATCTAGCGAACGGTTTATACCGATCTAGGGTTTTTGCGGTCCCTGTGTTGATAACTCTAGAACTCCTCCCGGGAAGACCCGTCAGGGAGAAGCACATAGAGGTTGCCCTAGGACCAGCAAGACCGCCTAGAACGCCGTTGAGCCTCGCCGGGAGACACGTCGAACAGCAGGGTAGAGAGAGGAAAAAGGGTAAAGGGATAGTAGATTGGTTTTGATCGATTAGGGTTGGATGCCTCAATCGGCCATGATCCTCCCATATATATAGAGGGGCTGGTCTTATCCCAGTAGGAAACATCTCTAGATACGACCTCCAAGTTTCCTATCCAAACTCCATCAGAATATGGAATCCAAAAGTCCAATCTGGACTAGACAAGGCAAACCTGATCTCGTCGATCCTTGAATCGACTAAACCGGTTTAATGGGCTTTATAGATATCAGCCCAAATTGATTAACAAACCATCCTTACAAGAGAAGGGTCTATAAATCAGCGCTGGACTCGTCATTCATCACCATCGTAGGGCCTCCGACCAGCGTCACCTGGTCGGACATAACATGACTGGTCGGAGGACCCAAAATGATCAGGTCCATCTGTCTTAGAACATCCGGTCTTTCAAACATGAAGATAAATTCGACCCTAATATTATGAGCCGAACACCTCTTCCAATTTCATTACTTATCCGTGACATTTTTTAGTGTCAACATATGCCCCTCTGTTTTTAGGTGATCTTTAGTAGACCCTAAAAACAAATCGAATAACAACGATGTCCAACTCATCGGTCATTCAGTAATTAAGGATAAATATTCTGATCATTTTTTGTTCTAAGGGCGATACATGTATCGGCCATTGTTTGGAAAGGCACTCAGGCTTCTTGCCAAACACTTGGAAAGTATTTTTTTCAAATACCTCCCGTTTATTGCTCTTGGGAGACTTTCACCTTGTAACGTCTCTAGCATATATGCATTTCCAAATATCACTTTGATCACCTTATAAGGACCTTCCCAGCTCGGCGACCATTTGCCAAATTTATTGCTTCTCGATCCAAGCGGCAATATAGTCTTTCATACTAATTCTCCTACTTGGAATGACTTGCTTCTCACCTTCTTGTTATAGGCTCTGGTAACCCGGGCTTTGTCTTTCTCCATTTCCTTAAAAGCTTTTATCCTCTTGTCGGTTACTTCATCAATGTTGTCCATCATAGCATCATGGTACATAACAGCAGATAGATCATTTTGCTTAGCCAGTCTATATGCATCCAGATTTACTTCGACAGGCAACACTGCTTCTTGGCCATATACCAGCTCGAAAGGAGTGACTTTTGTAGCGTCATGCCTTGATATACGATGAGGCCACAGAGCCTCAGACAAAACCTCATGCCACCTTCTCGGGTTGTCCTCAATTTTCTTTTTGATAAGTTTGATCAAAGTCTTGTTACTAGACTCAGATTGACCAGTGGCTTGAGCATAGTATGGAGACGAATTGAGCATCTTTATTTTATATAATTCGGCAAAATCTCGTACCTCCTTAGAGATAAAAGATGTTCCTTGATCCGTAGTTAATGTTTGAGGTATGCGGAACCTATGTATAATATGCTCAGTAATAAACTCAATTACCTCCTTGTGCGTCATATTCTTCAAAGGCACCGCTTCAGTCCACTTAGTGAAGTAATCTGTTGCGACCAGAACAAAACGATGTCCCTTTGAAGATGGAGGATGAATTTGGCCAATGAAGTCTAACCCCCAACCACGAAAAGGCCACGGTTTGATGATAGGATGAAGCATAGCAGCAGGTGCAAGTTGTATATTTCCAAACCGTTGACATTCTTCACATCCCTTGTAGTAACGAAAACGGTCGGCCACCATCGTGGGCCAATAAAACCCAGCTCTGCGTAATAGCCACTTCATCTTCGGGGCCGATTGATGCGTACCACAAATACCTTCATGAACTTCTCCCATAGCCACCTTTGCTTGATCAGATCTCAAACACTTAAGCAATAAGTCTTCGGCGGTTCTTCGGTAAAGCTCATCATTGTGCAGCACATATTTAAACGCACTCCGCCGAACACTTTGATCAACCATAGCACTTGGATCATTGAGATATTTTAGCAAGGGGGTCCTCCAATCTTTCAAATCGGTTTCACTTCCATTAGAATTTGATTTGGACCGATTTAGAATTTCTTTAGACAAGTCAACTGAACCAAACGTTCCAAGATCGACCAGGTCAATCGGACGAATTGTCTGCCCCAAATTACAAACATGAAGATAAATTCGACCCTAATATTATGAGCCGAACACCTCTTCTAATTTCATTACTTATCCGTGACATTTTTTAGTGTCAACACTAAGAAATGAAGACATACATCTGGGTAGATACATATGCATACCAAGTGATCACATTAATGTTTACCATAGAGCTTTGCTAGCCTCCTACTGAGTTAATCTTGTATGTCGTTAGTAAATGCCAACAGTAGCAGTGGCAGAGCACGGCTTGCCGGCGGTTGGACCACTACCGAAGGGGGGGCTCGGTGATGCTTGCTTCCTTGCCACCACGCAGCGCTCAACAGGGAGGAGCATAGCATGGCTAGAGGGCTGGGTTGGGGTAGGCCGGAGGCCGAGCACGGCACACCCATGGCGGGTGCCATCGCGACCGCTGTGCCGGCCCTGGCGAAAGCATGCGCGCTGGGGTGGCATGTGCGAGTGGCTGCAGTGGTCGGCTCATGTGTGCACGTGCAGGGGCATGGATGCGACCGCACGGGAGGGGGGCCTGGCACGTCGTGGTGCCGCAACGCGACGCGTGGGCATGGTGAGCGCGCGCGACGTCATGCCGAACAGTTGCGGTGCACTATTTTTAAAGCTTCAAGAACAAGCAGTTTCACGTGCAGTGGGATTCAACCAAGTGGATGGGCTCTAGGAGGGTCGTCTAGTTGTGCAGTGGTGGCACTGGTTTGCCATGGGGCGCAACAGAGAGGAGGGTAGAGGGATGCCAAGTGGGCAGTGTCAACCTGTGCACCAGAGTGTGAACAGAGCTGAATAGGGTGCGTCACAGTGTGTCACAGCGTGGGTTTTGGTGTTTTGGGACAGTCCGAGGGTGGTCATCGACTTAGCTCATGTGCCTAACACTCATACCTACGCATAGTGGAAGGTTTGGGCTCTCCAACCATGCCATGTATTAGCCATTACCACAAGTCTTTAGAGAGAGGCAAGCTAATGAACTTGGCTTTGTCAAGACCATTAGGGACTGAGAAAAGAAAAGAAAAAGAGAGTTTAAACACTTTGAGTTTCAAACTTTTGAATTCAAAAACTTCCAGACTTGGTTTAGGGTTTCCAAACACAACTAGTCCATTAGCAAGTGACCTCATTGATGATATAATTAGTTTAGGTCAATTACTACAATTACCCTAGCCTAACTTGATTAAGATGATTTTTAACTTAACATGGCAATTAGGGTTTGCATAAAGACTTAGAACTTGACCCATTTAGGTTTTGACTCAAATCACATTTAACATGGATGAGTGACATGCTTAGTATGTTAATCTAGACTTAACACCTGGGGTGTTGCACTGCGTGTTCAGGGGAATACGTGGAGAACAACGTTGATAAGACAAGACATCGAGGGGATGACACTATTTAATCAAGCTCATCTCCCAACTATGCTACTTTTTGACTTTCATGCTCGAGTTTTTCAATAAAACGACTATCGGAGTTGCCCATTGACCAGCTATAAGCGGCAGGATTCGAGAACCCCGAACATCAGAAAGTACTAAGAAGCATTGCCAGACAAGCTCGAGGGCTTCTGTGGATGCCATGCTCCCCGGGTACCTGACGACAAGAATTGGTGGTCAAGTTAGCTCTGGATTAGAAGAGGCCCGACGACAGACTACGGGCTATTCAGGGAAAGCCATCTACCGAGTCCTAGGAGGATACAACTCCCGACTCCTAGACGAGTATGACGCTACCCTGAAGGCAGGTGCGCATACCCTAGCTTGGAGGCCAAGTTGATCCCGGATATAAATAACTAGCAATCCCTCTGTTGTAATCATCGGATCTCACATCAAATTTTTTGCATAGGCAATAGCCACATTGTAATCGCAATCTCGCCGAATACAACAATACAAAAGTAGCAACTGGACGTAAGGCTTTTACTCGCTTCCCGGGGGCCCGAACCAGTATAAATCTCATGTCTCTACTGTGGTTGGTTTTCGCACCAGCGGGATTCATCGAGAACCTATGTATCTACTGATCAAAAACATCGACAGATTGAATGCGGAATAAATATTTTAACACGTATACAACAGACAGATGACAAATGAAAAAAAGGTACGATATACAACTTTATATTGTGCACACGTAAATGATCTTAGTACATAGAAAAGATATTGTTGACACTTGGACAGGCCAGGTTTGAAAACCGGCTAGGTCAGCTTTGTTGTTGGCCGTATGAAAACACCGAACCCATGCTAAGCTAGGTTTGAAAGTCGGCTAAGCCGGTTTGCTGAGTTCAAATAAAAAATTAGGAAATATGTTGTTTTTTATATGGATTTATTTCCTAATGGGATAATATCAACCCCTCTATATATGAGAGGTCTACGTCCGATTGAGCCATCTAGCACAATTGAAACATAAATCTACCCTACCTTTTACTCCTCTAAACCCTAACTTTTCCAACCTCAAATATCTGCTGTTCTACACCTCTGTCGACGAGATTCTTAGGCGATCTAGGTGTCCTTGCCAATTCTAGATCAACCCTAGGTGCGCCTTCATGATGGGTCCCAGAAGGCGTTTGTGGGCTTTGCAACGTATTCTGCAGAAACCGGCAAGGTCGGGTTTTGCAGCTCCGCTGGCCATCGCCGTGTTTACGCGGCACGTGTGAGCTAGCACTCAAGGTGTGGGACCATATCAGAGTCAACAGATATAATCTGGTACACCTTTTCCTCTGTACTTGACTATCAGTGGGTAGAAATTCCAAATCAGTAAGCCTAGTATGCCATTAGGAACTCTGGAACAAACACTAAAAGAGTCTTCTCGTCATTGCCTGACAATATTAGAAAACATCAGGGAAACACTATCAGAACTATCAATGGGTAGAAATTCCAAATCAGTAATCGTCTTCTCGATTGTGGCATTGTAAACTAGGAATAGCAATAACAAAACTGAAACTTACATATCTAATGGCATATTGGGTACGGAGTACATCGGTACATTGA